>JAAVTJ010000210.1:0-435857 GCA_011947355.1 Phytophthora boehmeriae | reverse complement strand
CGCCTGTCCTCGCTCGGCCTTCCACCTCCTGTCTTTGTTGGGAATGTTCACAATCAGCCGTCCTCACATCGAGCACTGCTGATGTTTCAGACCACAACCTACAGCCTGAAGCGCCTTGATCATGTTTTGACGAGGTGAAGCGCTCGCGTTGCTGTCCCGCCGTACAGTGGTCTCATGGCTGCCACACCGATGCTATGTGCGTGGCAATGACGAGTCGTCAACGGGATAGGGTGAAGCGACTCGGTGGTCAACCGGTTCGATCGATGGGACATACAACCGTGTGACGTCGGAAACGCCGCGTGTGCGGCATTGCCAGACAGACAGACAGGCTGCTGCTGTCACGTAGACAGTGCTATAGCTGTGAGGACGCCACAGCGTCCGTTTGAATGCGTGCGAGTTGTAGGTGGCAATAAGTGTGTGATGCGTGTTGTGGAGGGTTTGATGGCGCGATAGAGAATGTGGTGGGTCTGGGTAGCGTTGGTTGAGAGTAGGGCGGTTGAGGCAGTGGTGTGCGGCGTGTGTGTAGATGGATAGGAGCGCAATGCAGGTTTGGTGAGAATTTGGGTGTGTAGTTGGGTCGTGCTTCTCCTATAGCTCAGTTGGTAGAGCGTGCGGCTGTTAACCTCAAGGTCGCTGGTTCAAACCCAGCTGGGAGAGCTTCTTTGCTTTTGCCTCCTTCTCTTTTCCACAGCGCTTCCACAGCGCTTCCACGCCCTTCTGCGGTGCGCTCTAGCGCTATTGACCGTGTCACCGTTGCCACGCTTGCCACGCTTGCCACGCTTGCCAAGCCTACGCCTGTCCTCGCTCGGCCTTCCACCTCCTGTCTTTGTTGGGAATGTTCACAATCAGCCGTCCTCACATCGAGCACTGCTGATGTTTCAGACCACAACCTACAGCCTGAAGCGCCTTGATCATGTTTTGACGAGGTGAAGCGCTCGCGTTGCTGTCCCGCCGTACAGTGGTCTCATGGCTGCCACACCGATGCTATGTGCGTGGCAATGACGAGTCGTCAACGGGATAGGGTGAAGCGACTCGGTGGTCAACCGGTTCGATCGATGGGACATACAACCGTGTGACGTCGGAAACGCCGCGTGTGCGGCATTGCCAGACAGACAGACAGGCTGCTGCTGTCACGTAGACAGTGCTATAGCTGTGAGGACGCCACAGCGTCCGTTTGAATGCGTGCGAGTTGTGGGTGGCAATAAGTGTGTGATGCGTGTTGTGGAGGGTTTGATGGCGCGATAGAGAATGTGGTGGGTCTGGGTAGCGTTGGTTGAGAGTAGGGCGGTTGAGGCAGTGGTGTGCGGCGTGTGTAGATGGATAGGAGCGCAATGCAGGTTTGGTGAGAATTTGGGTGTGTAGTTGGGTCGTGCTTCTCCTATAGCTCAGTTGGTAGAGCGTGCGGCTGTTAACCTCAAGGTCGCTGGTTCAAACCCAGCTGGGAGAGCTTCTTTGCTTTGCCTCCTTCTCTTTTCCACAGCGCTTCCACAGCGCTTCCACGCCCTTCTGCGGTGCGCTCTAGCGCTATTGACCGTGTCACCGTTGCCACGCTTGCCACGCTTGCCACGCTTGCCAAGCCTACGCCTGTCCTCGCTCGGCCTTCCACCTCCTGTCTTTGTTGGGAATGTTCACAATCAGCCGTCCTCATCGAGCACTGCTGATGTTTCAGACCACAACCTACAGCCTGAAGCGCCTTGATCATGTTTTGACGAGGTGAAGCGCTCGCGTTGCTGTCCCGCCGTACAGTGGTCTCATGGCTGCCACACCGATGCTATGTGCGTGGCAATGACGAGTCGTCAACGGGATAGGGTGAAGCGACTCGGTGGTCAACCGGTTCGATCGATGGGACATACAACCGTGTGACGTCGGAAACGCCGCGTGTGCGGCATTGCCAGACAGACAGACAGGCTGCTGCTGTCACGTAGACAGTGCTATAGCTGTGAGGACGCCACAGCGTCCGTTTGAATGCGTGCGAGTTGTGGGTGGCAATAAGTGTGTGATGCGTGTTGTGGAGGGTTTGATGGCGCGATAGAGAATGTGGTGGGTCTGGGTAGCGTTGGTTGAGAGTAGGGCGGTTGAGGCAGTGGTGTGCGGCGTGTGTGTAGATGGATAGGAGCGCAATGCAGGTTTGGTGAGAATTTGGGTGTGTAGTTGGGTCGTGCTTCTCCTATAGCTCAGTTGGTAGAGCGTGCGGCTGTTAACCTCAAGGTCGCTGGTTCAAACCCAGCTGGGAGAGCTTCTTTGCTTTTCCTTCTCTTTTCCACAGCGCTTCCACAGCGCTTCCACGCCCTTCTGCGGTGCGCTCTAGCGCTATTGACCGTGTCACCGTTGCCACGCTTGCCACGCTTGCCACGCTTGCCAAGCCTACGCCTGTCCTCGCTCGGCCTTCCACCTCCTGTCTTTGTTGGGAATGTTCACAATCAGCCGTCCTCACATCGAGCACTGCTGATGTTTCAGACCACAACCTACAGCCTGAAGCGCCTTGATCATGTTTTGACGAGGTGAAGCGCTCGCGTTGCTGTCCCGCCGTACAGTGGTCTCATGGCTGCCACACCGATGCTATGTGCGTGGCAATGACGAGTCGTCAACGGGATAGGGTGAAGCGACTCGGTGGTCAACCGGTTCGATCGATGGGACATACAACCGTGTGACGTCGGAAACGCCGCGTGTGCGGCATTGCCAGACAGACAGACAGGCTGCTGCTGTCACGTAGACAGTGCTATAGCTGTGAGGACGCCACAGCGTCCGTTTGAATGCGTGCGAGTTGTGGGTGGCAATAAGTGTGTGATGCGTGTTGTGGAGGGTTTGATGGCGCGATAGAGAATGTGGTGGGTCTGGGTAGCGTTGGTTGAGAGTAGGGCGGTTGAGGCAGTGGTGTGCGGCGTGTGTGTAGATGGATAGGAGCGCAATGCAGGTTTGGTGAGAATTTGGGTGTGTAGTTGGGTCGTGCTTCTCCTATAGCTCAGTTGGTAGAGCGTGCGGCTGTTAACCTCAAGGTCGCTGGTTCAAACCCAGCTGGGAGAGCTTCTTTGCTTTTGCCTCCTTCTCTTTTCCACAGCGCTTCCACAGCGCTTCCACGCCCTTCTGCGGTGCGCTCTAGCGCTATTGACCGTGTCACCCCACGCTTGCCACGCTTGCCACGCTTGCCAAGCCTACGCCTGTCCTCGCTCGGCCTTCCACCTCCTGTCTTTGTTGGGAATGTTCACAATCAGCCGTCCTCACATCGAGCACTGCTGATGTTTCAGACCACAACCTACAGCCTGAAGCGCCTTGATCATGTTTTGACGAGGTGAAGCGCTCGCGTTGCTGTCCCGCCGTACAGTGGTCTCATGGCTGCCACACCGATGCTATGTGCGTGGCAATGACGAGTCGTCAACGGGATAGGGTGAAGCGACTCGGTGGTCAACCGGTTCGATCGATGGGACATACAACCGTGTGACGTCGGAAACGCCGCGTGTGCGGCATTGCCAGACAGACAGACAGGCTGCTGCTGTCACGTAGACAGTGCTATAGCTGTGAGGACGCCACAGCGTCCGTTTGAATGCGTGCGAGTTGTGGGTGGCAATAAGTGTGTGATGCGTGTTGTGGAGGGTTTGATGGCGCGATAGAGAATGTGGTGGGTCTGGGTAGCGTTGGTTGAGAGTAGGGCGGTTGAGGCAGTGGTGTGCGGCGTGTGTGTAGATGGATAGGAGCGCAATGCAGGTTTGGTGAGAATTTGGGTGTGTAGTTGGGTCGTGCTTCTCCTATAGCTCAGTTGGTAGAGCGTGCGGCTGTTAACCTCAAGGTCGCTGGTTCAAACCCAGCTGGGAGAGCTTCTTTGCTTTTGCCTCCTTCTCTTTTCCACAGCGCTTCCACAGCGCTTCCACGCCCTTCTGCGGTGCGCTCTAGCGCTATTGACCGTGTCACCGTTGCCACGCTTGCCACGCTTGCCACGCTTGCCAAGCCTACGCCTGTCCTCGCTCGGCCTTCCACCTCCTGTCTTTGTTGGGAATGTTCACAATCAGCCGTCCTCACATCGAGCACTGCTGATGTTTCAGACCACAACCTACAGCCTGAAGCGCCTTGATCATGTTTTGACGAGGTGAAGCGCTCGCGTTGCTGTCCCGCCGTACAGTGGTCTCATGGCTGCCACACCGATGCTATGTGCGTGGCAATGACGAGTCGTCAACGGGATAGGGTGAAGCGACTCGGTGGTCAACCGGTTCGATCGATGGGACATACAACCGTGTGACGTCGGAAACGCCGCGTGTGCGGCATTGCCAGACAGACAGACAGGCTGCTGCTGTCACGTAGACAGTGCTATAGCTGTGAGGACGCCACAGCGTCCGTTTGAATGCGTGCGAGTTGTGGGTGGCAATAAGTGTGTGATGCGTGTTGTGGAGGGTTTGATGGCGCGATAGAGAATGTGGTGGGTCTGGGTAGCGTTGGTTGAGAGTAGGGCGGTTGAGGCAGTGGTGTGCGGCGTGTGTGTAGATGGATAGGAGCGCAATGCAGGTTTGGTGAGAATTTGGGTGTGTAGTTGGGTCGTGCTTCTCCTATAGCTCAGTTGGTAGAGCGTGCGGCTGTTAACCTCAAGGTCGCTGGTTCAAACCCAGCTGGGAGAGCTTCTTTGCTTTTGCCTCCTTCTCTTTTCCACAGCGCTTCCACAGCGCTTCCACGCCCTTCTGCGGTGCGCTCTAGCGCTATTGACCGTGTCACCGTTGCCACGCTTGCCACGCTTGCCACGCTTGCCAAGCCTACGCCTGTCCTCGCTCGGCCTTCCACCTCCTGTCTTTGTTGGGAATGTTCACAATCAGCCGTCCTCACATCGAGCACTGCTGATGTTTCAGACCACAACCTACAGCCTGAAGCGCCTTGATCATGTTTTGACGAGGTGAAGCGCTCGCGTTGCTGTCCCGCCGTACAGTGGTCTCATGGCTGCCACACCGATGCTATGTGCGTGGCAATGACGAGTCGTCAACGGGATAGGGTGAAGCGACTCGGTGGTCAACCGGTTCGATCGATGGGACATACAACCGTGTGACGTCGGAAACGCCGCGTGTGCGGCATTGCCAGACAGACAGACAGGCTGCTGCTGTCACGTAGACAGTGCTATAGCTGTGAGGACGCCACAGCGTCCGTTTGAATGCGTGCGAGTTGTGGGTGGCAATAAGTGTGTGATGCGTGTTGTGGAGGGTTTGATGGCGCGATAGAGAATGTGGTGGGTCTGGGTAGCGTTGGTTGAGAGTAGGGCGGTTGAGGCAGTGGTGTGCGGCGTGTGTGTAGATGGATAGGAGCGCAATGCAGGTTTGGTGAGAATTTGGGTGTGTAGTTGGGTCGTGCTTCTCCTATAGCTCAGTTGGTAGAGCGTGCGGCTGTTAACCTCAAGGTCGCTGGTTCAAACCCAGCTGGGAGAGCTTCTTTGCTTTTGCCTCCTTCTCTTTTCCACAGCGCTTCCACAGCGCTTCCACGCCCTTCTGCGGTGCGCTCTAGCGCTATTGACCGTGTCACCGTTGCCACGCTTGCCACGCTTGCCACGCTTGCCAAGCCTACGCCTGTCCTCGCTCGGCCTTCCACCTCCTGTCTTTGTTGGGAATGTTCACAATCAGCCGTCCTCACATCGAGCACTGCTGATGTTTCAGACCACAACCTACAGCCTGAAGCGCCTTGATCATGTTTTGACGAGGTGAAGCGCTCGCGTTGCTGTCCCGCCGTACAGTGGTCTCATGGCTGCCACACCGATGCTATGTGCGTGGCAATGACGAGTCGTCAACGGGATAGGGTGAAGCGACTCGGTGGTCAACCGGTTCGATCGATGGGACATACAACCGTGTGACGTCGGAAACGCCGCGTGTGCGGCATTGCCAGACAGACAGACAGGCTGCTGCTGTCACGTAGACAGTGCTATAGCTGTCCGGACGCCACAGCGTCCGTTTGAATGCGTGCGAGTTGTGGGTGGCAATAAGTGTGTGATGCGTGTTGTGGAGGGTTTGATGGCGCGATAGAGAATGTGGTGGGTCTGGGTAGCGTTGGTTGAGAGTAGGGCGGTTGAGGCAGTGGTGTGCGGCGTGTGTGTAGATGGATAGGAGCGCAATGCAGGTTTGGTGAGAATTTGGGTGTGTAGTTGGGTCGTGCTTCTCCTATAGCTCAGTTGGTAGAGCGTGCGGCTGTTAACCTCAAGGTCGCTGGTTCAAACCCAGCTGGGAGAGCTTCTTTGCTTTTGCCTCCTTCTCTTTTCCACAGCGCTTCCACAGCGCTTCCACGCCCTTCTGCGGTGCGCTCTAGCGCTATTGACCGTGTCACCGTTGCCACGCTTGCCACGCTTGCCACGCTTGCCAAGCCTACGCCTGTCCTCGCTCGGCCTTCCACCTCCTGTCTTTGTTGGGAATGTTCACAATCAGCCGTCCTCACATCGAGCACTGCTGATGTTTCAGACCACAACCTACAGCCTGAAGCGCCTTGATCATGTTTTGACGAGGTGAAGCGCTCGCGTTGCTGTCCCGCCGTACAGTGGTCTCATGGCTGCCACACCGATGCTATGTGCGTGGCAATGACGAGTCGTCAACGGGATAGGGTGAAGCGACTCGGTGGTCAACCGGTTCGATCGATGGGACATACAACCGTGTGACGTCGGAAACGCCGCGTGTGCGGCATTGCCAGACAGACAGACAGGCTGCTGCTGTCACGTAGACAGTGCTATAGCTGTGAGGACGCCACAGCGTCCGTTTGAATGCGTGCGAGTTGTGGGTGGCAATAAGTGTGTGATGCGTGTTGTGGAGGGTTTGATGGCGCGATAGAGAATGTGGTGGGTCTGGGTAGCGTTGGTTGAGAGTAGGGCGGTTGAGGCAGTGGTGTGCGGCGTGTGTGTAGATGGATAGGAGCGCAATGCAGGTTTGGTGAGAATTTGGGTGTGTAGTTGGGTCGTGCTTCTCCTATAGCTCAGTTGGTAGAGCGTGCGGCTGTTAACCTCAAGGTCGCTGGTTCAAACCCAGCTGGGAGAGCTTCTTTGCTTTTGCCTCCTTCTCTTTTCCACAGCGCTTCCACAGCGCTTCCACGCCCTTCTGCGGTGCGCTCTAGCGCTATTGACCGTGTCACCGTTGCCACGCTTGCCACGCTTGCCACGCTTGCCAAGCCTACGCCTGTCCTCGCTCGGCCTTCCACCTCCTGTCTTTGTTGGGAATGTTCACAATCAGCCGTCCTCACATCGAGCACTGCTGATGTTTCAGACCACAACCTACAGCCTGAAGCGCCTTGATCATGTTTTGACGAGGTGAAGCGCTCGCGTTGCTGTCCCGCCGTACAGTGGTCTCATGGCTGCCACACCGATGCTATGTGCGTGGCAATGACGAGTCGTCAACGGGATAGGGTGAAGCGACTCGGTGGTCAACCGGTTCGATCGATGGGACATACAACCGTGTGACGTCGGAAACGCCGCGTGTGCGGCATTGCCAGACAGACAGACAGGCTGCTGCTGTCACGTAGACAGTGCTATAGCTGTGAGGACGCCACAGCGTCCGTTTGAATGCGTGCGAGTTGTGGGTGGCAATAAGTGTGTGATGCGTGTTGTGGAGGGTTTGATGGCGCGATAGAGAATGTGGTGGGTCTGGGTAGCGTTGGTTGAGAGTAGGGCGGTTGAGGCAGTGGTGTGCGGCGTGTGTGTAGATGGATAGGAGCGCAATGCAGGTTTGGTGAGAATTTGGGTGTGTAGTTGGGTCGTGCTTCTCCTATAGCTCAGTTGGTAGAGCGTGCGGCTGTTAACCTCAAGGTCGCTGGTTCAAACCCAGCTGGGAGAGCTTCTTTGCTTTTGCCTCCTTCTCTTTTCCACAGCGCTTCCACAGCGCTTCCACGCCCTTCTGCGGTGCGCTCTAGCGCTATTGACCGTGTCACCGTTGCCACGCTTGCCACGCTTGCCACGCTTGCCACGCTTGCCACGCTTGCCAAGCCTACGCCTGTCCTCGCTCGGCCTTCCACCTCCTGTCTTTGTTGGGAATGTTCACAATCAGCCGTCCTCACATCGAGCACTGCTGATGTTTCAGACCACAACCTACAGCCTGAAGCGCCTTGATCATGTTTTGACGAGGTGAAGCGCTCGCGTTGCTGTCCCGCCGTACAGTGGTCTCATGGCTGCCACACCGATGCTATGTGCGTGGCAATGACGAGTCGTCAACGGGATAGGGTGAAGCGACTCGGTGGTCAACCGGTTCGATCGATGGGACATACAACCGTGTGACGTCGGAAACGCCGCGTGTGCGGCATTGCCAGACAGACAGACAGGCTGCTGCTGTCACGTAGACAGTGCTATAGCTGTGAGGACGCCACAGCGTCCGTTTGAATGCGTGCGAGTTGTGGGTGGCAATAAGTGTGTGATGCGTGTTGTGGAGGGTTTGATGGCGCGATAGAGAATGTGGTGGGTCTGGGTAGCGTTGGTTGAGAGTAGGGCGGTTGAGGCAGTGGTGTGCGGCGTGTGTGTAGATGGATAGGAGCGCAATGCAGGTTTGGTGAGAATTTGGGTGTGTAGTTGGGTCGTGCTTCTCCTATAGCTCAGTTGGTAGAGCGTGCGGCTGTTAACCTCAAGGTCGCTGGTTCAAACCCAGCTGGGAGAGCTTCTTTGCTTTTGCCTCCTTCTCTTTTCCACAGCGCTTCCACAGCGCTTCCACGCCCTTCTGCGGTGCGCTCTAGCGCTATTGACCGTGTCACCGTTGCCACGCTTGCCAAGCCTACGCTTGTACTCATTCGAACAGTGGATAGTGTTTTAGATAATTAGAAGTTACTTCAGATGCTAAGTCGAAGTAAATAGCCTTCCAGTTGTTCGATCTTGTAAAGAGCCTCGTTGTAGTATCCTCTTCCAATACGGGAGCTACTCAGAAACGACCAGCATTGAGCGACCTTGCCCTTGGATTTCTCCTCACAGCTACTTCAAGCTTAGCGCGATTCTTCCTCCACTTTCTAAGTTGACTAGGGTCAAGTTTTTGTGGCGAGCTGTCCCTTTAATGGTGCCTCGTTCAGCCTCCTTCGCAGTTCTCCTTGTATATTGCATGATCAGTTTTTCGAACAAAAGTTTGAATACGAATCGCGGCTCTCCTTGATAGCGCACGCGGGAGACGTAAGGTCGCGTCGTCTGTAAGCTGACCCCCTTTGCCAACTTTTTCCAAGGGGACACCTCATCGCGGAATTCGGTAGGTCGCACGATGGTCACATTTATCTTTTGACAATTACAAATATGCTCATTTTATATCAAATCTGCCCTGCATCTATTTGAAAGCTCTAGTTGTTTGAGAAGAATTGTCAAAACTGTGACCTGCTAATGACCGGGCCGCTGTTCGCTCTTGGATTGGCACAGGACGCGGTGACGGTGCATGCTACCTCTCATCACTCACAACTTGCACTGCAAATCCTCTAGGAACACTTTGAAGTACCTGACTCACTTTGCAGCGAGGCACCACCAACGACAGGATGGCGTGACGATGTCCAGGCTCATTGATCCCTTGTTGCACCATTCAAGAACTCGTCCACGCTGCCTTCGGGCCCTGAAGTTCAGGGACAAGTTCCGATGCGCGGACTGGCCATTCCTCAATTCCCATCGAGCCACGATGGTGCAGCAGTCGCACCTGCTGAGCGACCGCTTGTCGGTCGACAGTCTGCAGAGGATCAAGCCCGACGACTCTCTTCCCACCAACTACACCGAGCTCAAGTCACCCAATGATGCTCTACTGCAGCGTGAAGACGGCAGTTTGCGCCCTCCCAACGGCTCGGTATCTGCCTATAGTTGGGAAAACCTGGGCATGCTGACGCACATCGCTGCTGTCGGAACTGTCTACGGCACAGTCAGCGGCGTCATCTATTCCGTGCTCAACAACTACCTGCACATGTCGGCCACGCTGGTTGCGACTGCAACTGCACTTGTGACGTTCCCTCGTGCCCTGCGAGTGTTCACGGGTATGCTGACCGACTGCGTGCCAATCTTCGGTTATCGTCGCCGGCCATACATGATTTTGGGGTGGACGTTGTCGTTCGTATCGTGTCTACTGATGGCGGCACTGCCATTAGGAGATCCGTACTATGGCGATCCGTCACTATCGGATATCGCTACGAGTGAGTTAACAGCGGAGCAGCTTGCTCTCATCAACATGGACGCCCCCAATCGCGGTATCAAACTCATCATTCTCATGATGATCGCTAACTTCGGGTCCGTCATGGCGTACAGCGGGTTTAATGGAGTTTTGGTGGATCTCTCACAACGCGAAGCTGAGGCCAAACGCGGCACTGCGTTGGGAGATGTTGTCGTCATCCACTACGTGTTCATGATCTTCTCGGCGTTTATGACGGGCATTGGATTGAATGGCGAAGACTATGGCGGCACATTTTCCTGGACCATGGGCTTCAACGCGATTATGTGGGTTTGCGCTGCGGCGTCGCTGCTCACAATCCCGTTCTCGTGGTACTGCATCCAAGAAGTGAAGGGTGAACGCGTTTCCACTTCGGTTCTCACGTATCTGTACAACCTTCTCCAGGAGCGTGCAATCTATCGTTATGCCGCCTTCCGCTTCTTCTTCCTCGTCTTCTCGCAGGTCACAGTGACGGCATCGACTGTGATCCAAAGCAACTGGGCCAAGGTGGAGCCACTCAACTCTGGCATTGCCAGTATGCTCACCGCTTTTTGACGATCAGCGGCACAGTTCTTGTTAAGCGACGAGGACTTCATTGGAACTGGCACTACATCATCATTGTCTGTGAAGTTGCTGTGGTGTGCATCGATGCCATCCCGACCATGCTCACGATTTGGGACGTGTACCGTAGCCAGTGGTTCTGGCTGGGCGTGCCGCTTGTTGGGGAATTGCCGTACGCAGCAGCAGATTATGTGGCTCAGCTCTTTATACTGGAGATAGAGAACATCAAAGGTTTCGAAGCTACTTTGATGGGGCTTGCAGTCACCACAGAGTCTGTTGGCATACCATTTGCGACCGTCATCACGAAGACGGTTGGTGGCTACTTCGATATTGAACGCACCTACATCGAGCAGGACGACCACCACGTTCGATCGCAGGTCACGTACGCCTACATCATCGCGTACGCATTCAACCTCCTCTCGATAGCTTTCGTGTTCTTGCTGCCCAAGCAGAAAGCGGAAGTCCGAGCGATGCAGGAAGAAGGCCGACGAAGCAAGTTCTGGGGCATCGTGACCATGAGCTATCTAGCGTTCTCTCTGTGCTGGACGTTGATGACCAATGTCCTCAGTTTGTTCGACTCGACAAGCTGCCTGCGCATTGCTGGCGGGACTGGGTGCTAACTAGTATTGTCGTTGCAATGCCATGTTTGTGCGTCTGTGCCTTGAGGTAATACAATATATGCTGCGACGGCAGCGATGACCATCGTACACCGCATGAAAAAGTTGGAATGGGGCTTTATTGTCTCTGATGCATCTACCGGTAGTAAATGTAGCTCTGTAGTGATGTCACCACCATAGTAGCGACTTACCGAACACTAGGATATCACCTTAGCACTGCTAATAGCAGAGGTCTCATCGAAGGAAGATGTGGTTTGAAGCAGATGCTGAGAACCATCAAATTGTCGTGAGCAGTGGTAGAGCTCAGCAGAGACTTGCTAATGACCGGGCTGCTGCTCGCGCTTGGATTGGCAGGCAAATCATGCCTTGAGCTCTCCAGCGATACACCAAAGTGCTACGTCACCTACGGGGTTTTAATCCTTGAAGACTGCAGAAGTGGAAATGCATGAGTGTACAACACGATGCCCACCACTCTACATAGTCGCCATGCCGTTCCAGTCCTCGATCGACGGATGGCGTGATGGCGAGGGATACTGATCCCTTGCTGCACCCCTCAAGGGCACGCTTACAAGAGTCTGTGAGTCATACTCTGTCCCTCCATGACAGCTCCTCGGAACCGGAGTCCGATCCCCCAGTCGCGCGGACTGGCCATTCCTCAATTCCCATCGAGCCACGATGGTGCAGCAGGCGCACCTGCTGAACGAGCGTTTGTCGGTCGACAGTCTGCAGAAGCCCAAGCCTGACGACTCTCTTCCCACCAACTACACCGAGCTCAAGTCACCCGATGGTCCGTTACTTCTGCAGGAAGATGGCAGTCTGCGTCCTGCTAATGGCTCCGTGTCAGCATACAGCTGGGAGAACCTGGGCATGGTGATGCACATGATGGCCGTCGGAGTCGTCTACGGCACAGTCAGCGGCGTCATCTATTCCGTGCTTAACAACTACCTGCACATGTCGGCCACGCTGGTTGCGACTGCAACTGCACTTGTGACGTTCCCCGTGCTCTCCGATTGTTCACGGGCCTGTTGACCGACTGTGTGCCGATCTTCGGTTATCGTCGTCGTCCGTACATGATGTTGGGGTGGACGTTGTCGTTCGTATCGTGTCTACTGATGGCGGCACTGCCATTAGGAGATCCGTACTATGGCGATCCGTCACTATCGGATATCGCCACGACCGACATGACACCGGAGCAGCTTGCGCTCATCAACACGGATGCCCCCAATCGCGGCATCAAGCTCATCATTCTCATGATGATCGCGAATTTCGGCACTGTTATGGCGTACAGCGGATTCAACGGAGCGCTGATGGACCTCTCGCAGCGCGAATCCGAGGCCACCCGCGGTTCTGCAGTGGCGGATATGAACATTATCCACTACGCGTTTATGATCGCTTCTTACTTCATGACTGGTATCGGGCTCAACAGTGAAGACTACGGCGGCACATTTTCCTGGACCATGGGTTTCAACGCAGTCATGTGGGTTTGCGCTGCAGCGTCGCTGCTCACACTCCCGTTCTCGTGGTATTGCATCCAAGAAGTGAAGGGCGAGCGAGCATCGATGCCACCGTTCAGATTTCTTTTAATCTCCTCCAAGAGCGAGTTATCTATCGCTACGCCGCCTTCCGCTTCTTCTACAACGTCTTCTCCCAAATCACAGTCACGGCTTCAAGCGCGATTCAAAGTGACTGGGCGCAAGTGGAGCCGCTCAACTCTGGAGTTGCCAGCATGATCGGTGCCGTGTTGATGGTAGGAGGCACTTACTTGATCAAATTGCGCGGTCTTCATTGGAATTGGCGATACATCATCATTGTGTGCCAGGTAGCTGCCGTGAGCATCGATGCCATCCCGACCATGCTCACGATTTGGGACGTGTACCGTAGCCAGTGGTTCTGGTTGGGAGTGCCGCTTGTGGGCGAAGTGCCGTCTGCTGCGGCTAGCTACGTCACTCAGCTCTTTATGCTGGAGATAGAGAACACGAAGGGCTTCGAGGCCACATTGATGGGCCTTGGGGTCACCACGGAGTCTGTGGGCACACCGTTTGCCACGGTGATCACCAAAAGTGTGGATGGTTACTTCGATATTGAGCGCACGTTCATCGAGCAGGACGACCACCACGTTCGGTCGCAGGTCACGTACACGTACATCATTGCGTACGTATTCAACCTCATGTCAGTGGTCTTCGTGTTCTTGCTGCCGAAGCAGAAGGCGCAGATCCACCAATTGCAGCGTGAAGGCTACAAGAGCAAATTCTGGGGCATTGTGACGATAAGCTACCTCATTTTCTCGCTATGCTGGACGCTGATGACCAATATCCTCAGTCTATTCGACTCGACGAGCTGCCTGCGCATTGCTGGTGGAACAGGATGCTAGCGCCATGTACTTGCGCATTTTTGAATTAAAACAGCTAATGCAGCTTGTACTCTTGTCCTTCGCTCATTGTCCTCGGTCCATCGATCGCAAACCAGCGATACTTTGATTGTTATTCGATCCCCTCCGGTAATGTCCATAATGTTCTGTTGCAAGCATACTCACTCCATGGTTCTGGAATTGCTAACGAGCCCGGAGATGGAAGCATCTGTTGCCTAATTTCAGCTTTACAGTGCAGTGAGCTCAGTACACGCCGCTCAGATTACGGTGCGCTTGTCTTGAGAGAGCCTCAGGAATTCATTCACCTAACTTCTCGTGCTGCTGAAGAACAGGGTCAGTTGGATTTGTGAACGTCGCGGAGGACTGCTTGGCTCCAAGGCGGACAGGTTTACAGAAACTTGAGGCTGGAGTCCCTGTAATCAGACTAGCGGAAGGTGTTCGGGAGATTTGCCATGGACTTTGCAGCTTCCGTCACAAAGAACTTCTACGTTGAATGCCGATGACGAACTGCAGGAACCGAGCATCGAAATGCCTCGAGTGTCTGAGACACTATCGCTGCTTCGACTGGCAAACATTCCGTTCGAAAATTCGACACACGATTACAGAATGGCAAGTCATCGCTTAGATCTTTCGCTGTTGTCTGTAGTGGTAATGGTATTGCAATGCCAAGCGAGGTTTCTCCTGAGTACGACGATGAATGACGGCGATGGGTTGATGGCGACCTCCTCCCAACGAGAGGATGCCCTTGAAGGGTGCTGCGTCGTCGGACACAGCTATCGCCTCGATATCCCACGAAAGCTTTCAACCCTGCTGGTTCATTGACGGTGCCTTCGCGGCTCGAGCTCTTCTGCCGCAAAGCTGAATTGCGGTAGATGCAGCTGCTCGACATACTCGCTCCTCTTGCCTGCAGCGATCGTTGTCCAGGACACGCTGGCGTGCGTTGCAGTCGGTCAACGGCTGGCGCTTTACCGTGTCAACGGCCTCACCCAAATCCGATGCACGCAGCCGCGAGGGCCTGGCTGCAGTCTTCAATCACAAGACCCGCTACAGTATTGAGAGCCGACGGTATCATCGCCATGTCAAGATTCTCGCTCATGATCCTTCCCGTCCCACTAAAGCGTGGCAGGCATTGCTGATCATCCGCAGGGGAGTCGCTGGCTACGACCGCAGCCACTCTCCATTAGCCATCGCGTCGACAACGCATACCTCATGTAGCTGCGTGTTGTCAAGTCCATCGTTGTGTCGACCGACAAGTATGCAGCGACTTGCACGCTGCCAGAGAGCGTCGTGGGCCTGGAGCTCATCAAAGCAGCTTCAACTGCGTTCGTGACTTCTGTGCGTCCCACTGGCGCCAGTGGAGCCCCAACGGCCTGTCTGCCGCTCCCATCGTTGGTCTCCCGAGTCGTCCATTCCCCAACCTTCCGCGTCCCCGTCAAGTGTATCAATCGTCCCCCACTCAAGCTTGCAATGCGAATGCTGGCCTCCGTCTCCAGCTTCAAGAAGCTGCCGACCGGCACCGACAATGGCTCGAAGCCGAACGAGGTGGCGCCATTCCTGCGCAGTCTGCGCCGCATGCTCGAAGAAGAGGATAAGGACATTCTGCGCTGGACGCCCAACGGCTGCGCCTTCGAGATCCTCGACATGGAGCGCATGATGTCCCACGTGCTGCCCAAGTACTTCAAGCACCGCAAGTACACGAGCTTCCAGCGGCAGCTCAACTACTTTAACTTTAAGAAATGGACCAAGTCCAAGGCCGTCGTCTGCACCTTTTCCAACGACTCTTTCATGCGAGATCGCCCCGATCTCGCGTGGCGCATCACGCGCAAGAAGTCGGCGCATCTGTCCCCAAAAGCGCCGCCTCCAAGCTGCATAAGGCCAAGATGCCGACAGGCCTAGCCCCAATTGCCAAGACCGACGTCAAGCTCGAGCCGCTCGCTATTAAGCCGGAACATCCTCAACTACATCATTCGTCTCCTATTCTTCCTTGTACTAAAGCCACGGCACTCCCACCCAAAAGCCTCTGGAAGAGAGACATGGCCATCCGAGTACCGAGAGTGCCCACCATGTTCAACGAGGTCGGACGTCCCATCCCGTCGCCCACCGACATGGACCTGATGCTGCTGGAGCACGACGTGGAACCTCAGAGGTATTACCGCTATGAGAGCATGGCGCCGCTCCCTTTGAGCGAGCAGGACGTGGACTCGCTGGAATGGGTCGACAACTTCTTACCGTCGCTCGAGTCCGTTCCTCGCCAGGACGAGTTGGTGTTTGCAGGGAACACGGTCAATGTGAGCGCGCTTCTGCGCCACCCACCGTACTATGTCTCCTCCTCGTCCTTGCAAGGACCCGAGAACTACACGGCGATGACCACTTCAATGTAAGAAACTGAAGTTGGCGTGATGTGTCGACCTTGGCCATGAGTTTTAGCTGTAAACATCAATTTAAGTTATCAAGCTCGATTTGCTTTTGGTATCCTGGCCCCTACTGCGAGCATTGCTGTCCTACAGGAAGCGCTTGCTGCCTTCCGACCGAAAAGATCGCGTGCGAGGCGGCCAGCTGCGGAGGGATGCAGGCAAAGATGTGTTGCGCGCTCAAACGCGTCCGTCTCCTCTGGACGATGCGTTGGGAATGCACTTCAACGTTGTTGCCACCAAGTTGCGGTCGGGGAACCCAAGCAGACAGGGAGGAACGAACTCTCGGCCGGAGGTTCTCGACCAGTGGTTTGACGATGCCGGCATCATGCAGTCTGCATTGCATGGATAGTATTCCATCGGATACCGCAATTGCAGGTCGCTTAGCAACCGCGAGCAAGATCTCGAGCAACTGCAGCGCATCCTTCAAAAAGTGTAGGTTGCGAAGAGGTGGATCCGCTCGACTCAGGCGCTGATTTATCAGTCAGCGAAGGTCTACGCTCCATGCATCGACTACCCGTAGACTCTATACCTAGAGGCTATCGCTGATCGCCGTCCTGGAGATTCCTTCCCGCTTTGAGCTCTTGGTCACACGCGTGCATCCAAACCCGAGAGAGTTCAGCAGATCTCGCCAGTAGCCACCCTAGCTGCTGATACTTTCGATGCGAGTAACGTTGATGATTCAAAGTGAGTCCACTTCGAATCATCGCCAATAATTTTTGCACGCATCACCTTCGGAACGCTTCGACTGATTCAACAGCATACGATCACGGGAGGGTTAGCATACGATCATGAGCGCAAGAATGGCGTAGACGTCGTCATCACTACCCTAGCAGGAGTGCAAGATCTAGATTATCCAGCCTCAGGCGCCGGCCAGCCTCAAGCGCCGGCCATGACACTACCTTTGCAAACTCTGCACCGAAAAGGCCAAGACGCACCGAAAAAGCATATGCAGATGACTTGTCGTTATCGTGTTGCCAGTAATCCAAGCAGAGGTTCGAATGGAATCTTAAACCGAAACAGCGATCCAGCACACCGAGACATGATGCCAGACTCAACTAAGTGGCTACATTGTCGACACATTTGTTGTCGAAGTTTCTTCATGCAACCTGACAATCGACATGAAGTTGCAGGCTAGATGTGAAGTCCACCGGCTGCAATAACCTCCAACTGACCGACCACAAGAGCCCCAACTCACGTCACAGTAAACCTGCCTATCTTGCCAGACAGCTTGGCCATTAGTCCAACTCAACAAGCACATGCCCGTCCGTCACAAAATCATCCTGCTGGCAGAAAACCTCCCGCACCGAGCCGTTCTTCGGCGCGCGAATCACGTGCTCCATCTTCATGGCCTCCATGATCAGCATTGGCTGCTCAGCGGCGATCGAGTCGCCGTCTTTCACCAGCACCTTGATGATCTTGCCTGGCATCGGCGCTGCAATCTTGCTGTGTGCAGCTGATCCAGCGCTTCCCTCTGCCGGTTCAAATGATGGCAACGGTACGTGGAACTTGTACTCATAGCGCTGAGTGTTGTCATCACAAAAATGTGAAGGTTTTCGTGGTGAATCACGGCAGTTCCCTTGAAGGTGCGGTTGTCCACTCGGAATTTGAAGTTTCCACTGACATCAACCGTGCCGTTCACCGAAAGCGTTGTAGGAGTCTTGTCGTCACCATCCAATTGCACTTCATAGGCATTCTTCGACAGACACTTGACAGTCACTGTTGCTTCCGTATCATCGTGGTTCAGCACTAGTTTCCTCTCCAGCGTCTCTACTGAGCGGAAGTGCGCCAGGGAATCGTCAGACCACGGAGAGTGGAGCTCGCTACTGAAACCGTCGCGTGACTGACGCGGGAGTTGCTCAAGAAGCAGCATGCTCACTGCTCCAAGCGCTGTAGCGTACGCCGGGTATGCTCCCAATGACCCGAGGACATCATCGCCAAACTTGTTGAGAAAACTCGTGTCGACGCCGCCCTCGCGAAACGCTTCGTGGTCAGCAGTGCGAGACACAAACTCAATGTTCGTAGGAAGACCCACAATTTGGTATTCATGCAGCGCTTTAACCATCTTGTCCAGTGCTGCCTGACGGTTGTCGCCGTGCACAATCAACTTGGCAATCATCGGGTCGTAGAAAATCGATACCTCGTCGCCTTGAACAATACCAGTGTCCACGCGAACATCTTTCGATACCGGAGGCAAGCGAAGATGCTGCAACTTGCCACTACCAGGAAGGAAATCACTGTCAACAAAAAACAGCACAAAGTCAGTTAGTAAGCCAATTAGTATCATACGGAAACCTCGACAGCCATGGAGCTCGTAACGTACTTGTACGGATTCTCAGCGTAAATGCGTGCCTCGATAGCATGGCCATGGATCTTTAGATCCTCCTGGCGAATCGGAAGCTCTTGACCGGCAGCAACTTTCAGTTGCAGCTCCACCAGATCTTGCTTAGTGATCATTTCGGTCACAGGATGCTCCACTTGTAAACGCGTGTTCATTTCCATAAAGTAGAACGACTCGTCTTCATCCAGGAGAAACTCAACTGTTCCTGCGCCAACGTAGCCCACAGCTTTCGCGGCGGCAACTGCTGCGTCCCCCATCTTCTTCCGCAGCGCCTCCGACATATTAGGCTACAATAAATACAACCCAACACATCAGTAAACTAGTTGCTAATCACTCCACCAGAACCAGCAAAACTTCACTCACAGCGGGAGCTTCTTCCAACACTTTCTGGTGGCGACGTTGCACGCTGCAATCGCGTTCAAACAAATGCACAACATTGCCATGCTTGTCGCCAAAGATCTGCAGCTCCACGTGTCTTGGTTTGCGCAGGTACTTCTCAATCAGCACTCGTCCATCTCCGAACGAGGCTTTACCCTCTCTCTCACAGGCGTCCAGCGCCTCCTTGAAATCTTTGTCTTGGTCGACAATCCTCATGCCTTTGCCGCCTCCCCCAAGAACCGCCTTAATGAGCACTGGGTACCCAATCTTCCTGGCTTCCTCCTGCAACGTCTCAAAGCTCTGGTCTTCGCCATGATACCCAGGGGTGACAGGCACGCCCGCAGCGATCATAATGTCCTTGGAGGCGCTCTTGGAGCCCATGTCCTCAATGGCCTTGACTGGAGGCCCAATGAACTCAACATTGGCCTCTTGGCAGGCGCGAGCGAACGCCGCGTTCTCCGACAGGAAGCCGTAGCCCGGATGCACCGCCTGAGCCCCCGAGAGGCGGCAGATCTCCAGAATCTTGTGGTAGTTGAGGTAGCTCTCGCTGGCAGGGGCGGGGCCCAGTCTGTAGGCTTCTGTGGCCAGCTTCACGTGCTGCGAGTCGGCGTCAGCGTCGCTGTAGACCGCGACCGTCTCGATGTTGAGCTTCTGCGCGGACCGAAGCACTCGCAGCGCGATTTCCCCTCGGTTGGCGATCAGGATCTTGCGGAAGCCTTGGGAGGTCGTGGACAACGGCCGGAGGCACGGTGCACTGCGCAGCGCGGACGACGAGAGGCGGGAGAAGCGCAGCATGGGCAGCAATAGGAGCAGTATCCGATAGTGACGTCGAACGCGATTGAAAGTGGACCCGGTTGAACTTCAATAAGACTACCTCAAGTTAAACGACGATTGGTTGAAAAGAGGAATGGTTGCATGGGATTGGTGGATAATGCGCATTTTAGCTAACCATGTCAAACCTAGGTCTGTAGTTGAAGTTGTCGTTCATTCTGAGCCATGCACCACCAATCTCTAGCATCCGCTACCACCAGCAATGCGCAGACAACTTGTCGAGTCGAATAAACTGAGGATATTGGTCATCAGAGTCCAGCATAATGAAAAAGCGAGGTAGGACATGGTCACGATCCCCCACAACTTGCTCTTGCGACCTTCTTCCTGCATCGCTCGGACTTCCGCTTTCTGCCTCGGTAGCAAGAGCACAAAAGCCACCGACGCAATGTTGAACGCGTATGCAATGAGGTAGGCGTACGTGACCTGCGATCGAACATGGTGGTCGTCTTGCTCGATGAAAGTACGCTCAATATCGAAGTATCCATCAACGGACTTGGTGATCACAGTCGCGAAAGGTGTCCCAACAGCGTCCGTCGTGACGGCAAGTCCTAGTAAAGTAGCTTCGAAGCCCTTCGTGTTCTCAATTTCTAGCATAAAGAGCTGCGCCACGTAACCGGCTGTAGCGCTTGGAACTTCCGCCACGAGCGGCACCCCCAACCAGAACCACTGGTTGCGATATACGTCCCAGATCGTGAGCATGGTCGGGATGGTGTCGATGCAAACCACAGTGAATTGGCACACGATGATGATGTAGCGCCAGTTCCAGTGCAAACCGCATTTCTTGACCAGGAATGTACCGCTTATAGTCAGCAAAGCGGTCGCCATGCTAGCAATTCCAGAGTTGAGTGGCTCCACCTTCGCCCAGTCGCTTTTGATCACACTTGAAGCCGTGACTGTGACGCTGGAGAAGACATTGAAGAAGAAGTGAAAGGCGGCGTAGCAGTAGATTGCACGCTCTTGGAACAGGTTGTACAAATATGTGGACACTGACGCGGAGACGCGTTCGCCCTTCACTTCTTGGATGCAATACCACGAGAATGGAATCGTAATTAGCGACGCCGCAGCGCAAACCCACATGACTGCGCTGAAACCCATGGTCCAGGAAAATGTGCCGCCGTAGTCTTCACTGTTCAGCCCGATACCAGTCATGAAAGACGAGACAATAGTGAAAACATAGTGCAAGATGGTCACATCGCCCAACAAGGTGCCGCGCCTGGCTTCAGGTTCGCGTTGTGAAAGGTCCATCAGAGTTCCGTTGAATCCACTGAACGCCATAACAGTGCCGAAATTCGCGATCATCATGAGAATAATGAGCTTGATGCCGCGATTGGGGGCGTCCGTGTTGATGAGAGCAAGCTGCTCCGGTGTCATGTCGGTCGTGGCGATATCCGATAGTGACGGATCGCCATAGTACGGATCTCCTAATGGCAGTGCCGCCATCAGTAGACACGATACGAACGACAACGTCCACCCCAACATCATGTACGGACGACGACGATAACCGAAGATCGGCACACAGTCGGTCAACAGGCCCGTGAACAATCGGAGAGCACGGGGAACGTCACAAGTGCAGTTGCAGTCGCAACCAGCGTGGCCGACATGTGCAGGTAGTTGTTAAGCACGGAATAGATGACGCCGCTGACTGTGCCGTAGACGACTCCGACGGCCATCATGTGCATCACCATGCCCAGGTTCTCCCAGCTGTATGCTGACACGGAGCCGCCGACCGGGCGAAGGCTGCCATCGTCGTCTTGGAGCAATGTGCAAGTCGGGGACTTGAGTTCGGAGTAGCTGGTTGGTAGTTCTGTCTTGATCTTCGGGAGACTCTCCACCGATAAGCGGTTAATAAGATGCGCCATGCTGATCCACTGGAAATTGAGGAATGTCTAGCGGTGAGGACAGTGGAGAGCGTTAGCTTTCCATTGACATCTATGAATCAGGTGCATGATGGTCTTGGCTGGACTCGTCAATTGATGGATCACAGTGCGTGATATAAGCCGCGTTCACAAGCTCGGCAAAGAACTGAGACGGGCACCCACCCCACCGTACCGCGTCAGATGGATATGAAAGCAAATCCATGATAAAAGTGAAAACTCATTAGAGCACAAAAGAAATTTGTGCTCGACCAGCCAAATGCCAGGCCGCGTGCATCGACCCAATTACAAATTACGGCATGTGCGTCTTCATGGACACCAATCAATGAAAGTCCTGTCTTCATGGATGAGGTGATACCAACCGCCTAATCATTTCCATCTCGATCAACACGATCAAATGTTGCTTGTTCCGAACACATTTTCCGACAAAAGCTGGTTCATTATGGTGGTGGTTGGCAACTAGTTGCACGAGTTGAATATCTACACAGAGCGGGCCGCGGCAAGGGGTCGACGTACGAAGCTTCTCACCACTCGGCGGTATACGTAGTAAGCAGTTCCTGGTTGACTGGAGGACAGATGATGCCTGCTGTTTGCAACAAGTCCGACGAAAGCGAGCTATCAAACACTTTGTCACTCTGGAAGTACACTTCGAAGGAATCGATGCCTGCAGCTAGTTTTGGAGTTCCACTGGAGCGCTTTCCTTGGCACTCGCATCCTGAACGGTGCGTTTCCACTCAGCGTATTCTACGGTCGCCAGAGTTTTCTTTATCGAAGACGAAGCCACTGCAGCCGTGAAAAACTGAAAGAATGCGTCACTCTTGACTGGAAGCAGCGGGTTCTGAATGTGGAGTGTCTGACCAAGCGATTCCACGGGGTGTAGAGCAGCAAAGTGCACAATGGCATGTGCGGCATAATCGACAGGGGTCATGTCGAAGTACCAGTCGGAACGAGACGGAACGGAGCCAAGGGTTGCGCAGCCCTTGAGCAGCAGATAGATGAAGTCGCTGCCATTCCATTGACCTGATTGGGAGGACGGAGCCATATTTCCCGGCCGCAAAATTGATACTGGCAGTCCGCGATGAGCGGCCTCGTGGCACATTTGTTCAGCCACCCATTTGCTCTGCGCATAGCCGTTGTCGAGTTGGTCCGATACCTCACTTAAGTCTGCAGTCTCCACAAACTTTGTTGCTGGTAGAGTAGAAGGGAAGACTCCGTTAGTTGAGATGTAGTGGACGGGCTTTACACGAGTCTTGTCCAAACCGTTGGTTACCGCAAGACGAAGTACCTCCTGCGTGCCCAACACATTCACACTTTTCAGCGCGGAGTACGGTTTCACCAAATTAACATCCGCACCATTGTGAAGAATCGCATCGATCTCAGTTGCCAACATCTTGAATGTGTCAGCATCTAGGCCCAGAAGGGGGTGAGAAAGGTTTCCTGGGAGAGGAATCACTCGATCTTCCAAATGAAATTCCTGCGCCTCGTCGTATAGGGCAAATTCTTGGAGTGCCTTCTTGATGCGATCCATTGCTGTCTCTTCGTCAGCCGCACGTACTAAGCAAAACACGGTGCTTGTCGTGTATTTGAGGAGTGCATGAAGCAGATGGGCGCCAAGGAATCCAGTAGCACCTGTCAAGAACACGTTGCGCGGAGGGCGGCCGACCATTTCAACACGGTAGCGACTATAGCCGGCCTTGCGCGTAGCAGCTGGATAAATCGATGCATCCAATACTGCTTCCAAAGGAAGAACCACTTTCTTGGCATCCCCTTCCAACTCAGATGTAGAATTGCTTTTGTCTGAGCCTCCCAGTGACTGGTCGATCCGTGAAGCAATAGCGCATAGTTCAGGAGATGATAGGATATCAGCCAGCGTCAAATGAACATCAAACATGTCACGGATACTGGAAACTAGTCGCGTCGAGAGCAAACTGTGACCACCCACATCAAAGAAGCTCGCTTCACGATGCAAGACGGCATCACTTTCGAGGCGAAGAAGATCTGCCCAGATCAATGCAAGTTTCTTCTCAGTATCTGTTTGGGGAAGATTCTTTGGCTCCACTGACAAGTCAATAGATTCATTCCGCAATTTCTTGGCTTCCTCGATGGACGGCATCTTCTTGCGGTCCAATTTTCCGCTAGCACTGTTAATGGGAAGTGCATCGAGTTGTACGAACACAGAAGGAATCGCATAGTGTGGGAGCTTTTCCTTCAAAAACTCACGGAGGTTTGATGCACTTGGTACCTTTTCCCAGTCCTCTGGTACAATGTATGCCACCAAGCGCTTGTCCTCACCCTCGTCACCTTCCGTAAGCACAACCGACGTCGACACCAACGGATGCTGGGCCAATGCCGACTCGACAGCACCCAATACCACACTGTATCCACGAATTTTCACCATGAAGTCACAGCGTCCAATTAGTTCCAGGTGCCCATTCGGCAAAAAGCGGGCACGGTCACCTGTTCTGTACACGGTTTCTCCTGGCACTACGTGCTTGAGAAAGCGTTGCGACGTCTGCTCTGGCCGGTTAAGGTACCCAATCGCTAAGCAGGGCCCGCCAATATACAGCTCACCAGGGACTCCGACAGATACAGGCTTATAGTCGTCATCGAGGACGTAGGCTTTCACGTTGTCCATCACTTCGCCACAGGAAGCATACTTCGTGGATAACGAATTATCAAAGTTGCTCATGCGAGCCAGATCCACTGCACTCACGTCATGGCACTCCGAGACACTGTAGAGATTTTGAAGTTCACACTTCGGGAAAAGACGGACGAAGCGATCACGCAGCTCCAGCGTCACCACTTCACCACAAAGCCACACCAATCGCAGTTTCGACAGCTTCTGCAGCAACACCTCACGCGAGCAGGTGTCAAGAATCAACTGCAATAGCGATGGCGTGAAGAGGATGCGGGTGATGGTATGGGTGTCGAGGTATTCCACAAGTTTGACGGGGTCGTAAATAGTACTGTCAGGAATGACGTAAAGCGGTCGGTTTCCGAGCATTGGGCGCAAAAGCTCCCACACAAAAAATACGTGGCAGGCCACTCGGTCATCTTCTTTATACGGGCAGTGAGTGAGTCGCCAATAGTAGGAGTGCACAGCGCCGCGGTGTGGGCAGCAAATGCCCTTGGGCACACCCGTGGTTCCCGAAGACATCACCACATACGCCAAATCATCTGGGTGCGTTCGAGTGCGGTCAGCTGGCATCATTGGAATGTTGCGTTTGGCCAAATCTTTCAGCCAGCCATCATCCAGTTCCAACGCCTGCTGCCAGGCTGGCAAACGGTTGCGGAATTTCTTCTTGGTCAGCACAATGGTAGGCTTTGATTCTTCCATGACACGTTCGAGCAAGTCAGGTGGGTAGACTATCTCCAGGGGCATATAGGCACCACCTGCTTTCAGCGCTGCGATGTATGCAATCACAAACTCGATACAGTGCTCCATAAAGATACCTGAAATGCAGTTTGGGCGCACGCCAGCGTCGAATAAATAGTCCGCCAGTCGCTCACTCTGTTCATCCACCTCGCGGAAAGTCAGCGACTTCCCCTCGTAGTAAACAGCGATAGCATCAGGCGTTCGCTTCACAGCCTCCCTGAACATATCATGCAGACACAGTTCTGACGGATAGGACGCTGTCTTCGCGTTCAGCCCGTCAATCAGCGTGCGCGACTCCTTCACAGTAATGGTCGTGACAGCTTCAAGCTTGGCGATTAAAGCTCTGGCAAATGCCTCTTGGCTCTCTGCACTAGTCAGATAGAAATGCCCACCTTCAAAAGTCCTGACATCAAACTCATTCGTCTCACTCGCACACACTTCTTTCCACTGCGTCAACGAGTCCACAGACGCAGTCGAATCATTCAATCCTCCAAACACCGTCACATCCGCATGGATCAGTTTTTCCCTGTCTATACCAATCTACAAGTCCATTATGGAGCTTCAAATCAGCTCGTAGGCGTGCGAACAGTGCTTGTCTTTGCTCTGGGATGGCCAGCAGCTCCTTGTCTGTTCCTCCCCATTGCTCCACCAGCGTCAGTAGCTCTGCATCGCTCTGCAACACACTCTTTTCGTCGTACAACGACCAACTCGAGGGCCTGCAGCCCCGAGAAGAACACGTGACGGGGCGTCGAGAAGTGGCGCTGTTCCAGGAGGTGTGTCAGCGCTAGCGCCACCAGTGCGCCCAGACTGTGGCCCACAAGCACGAACGGCTTGCCGAAGAAGCCGCTGCTCAGCTGCGCACAGATGGCGGCCACCAGCTCCAGAGAGCGGGCGGCGTCTACGTCGTCCGAAGGCCACGACCAGTCGACGCCCCAGAGCTCGACGGCGAGTCCAGCGGCGCGGAAACTCTTGCCCCACTCCAGCGCCAGCGCGCGGGAGACGCCGCCGGCGTGAGGGAGCACCAGCACTCGCAGAGGCGCCAGCTCAGCTTCTTGGAAACACGTGGCGGTCACTTGCGGCGCCATTACGAACGAACCTTCTTCCCTTCGCTTCTTGGACGTCTTGACTTGACCCCTGGACGGTGAATGCGGAAGTGAGAGGCGCCCTATGGTTTTTCGAACACGCAGTATGTGGACCACACCGCACAGAATTTCATTGGTCGAAAAGCAACAACTATTTTTAGACGTTGAAGCGCATTATTGAGTGCTGCAGGAAGCTTAAGAGTCTGTATAGAGCATGGCAGAAGAAGAGGCGGTGAGTGGCAATCGTGTGGAGATGGACGCCAGAGACTGATGAGCCGTGTATTGTACTGACTGAACTGCAGGACGCGTCGTACTCAGACGGCGAGTTTGGCTCGGAACGTGCCGACAGTGAAGACTATGAGGAGTTTGAACAGGACGAAGATGCGGTACATGGCTCTTTTGACCAGGAACCAAAGGAAGAAGTTGCTGCAGAAGAAGTTGCTGCAGAGACGGAGGTAGAAGACTACGATGGAGACTTTGACGAGGACGAGGCAGTGCAGAAGGAGAAGACTGCGAGCAAACAGTCTTCAGAAGCATCAACAGGAACGTCACAGGACAGTGCTTTGTCTGTGGAGGCTTCATTCAACTCTGACGTACTGGTGGTCGCCCCGGATCAAAGCGATGAGATTCGTAACAGTGCAGCTGAAACCGTGCAGGATGAAGCAGTAGAACCCTCTGTCGTTGCCCACAAGGCGCAAGAGAAAGCTATCTCACGCAGAGCTAGTCTTCCTGCAGGAATGTCCGAAGACCCTCCACCAAGAAAACCTTTTCTCCACTCTGGAAGTATGCCGACGATACGTTTGGAGAGGCCACTGGATAAATGGATGGATACGATTCCTAAAGAATTGTCGCCGGAGAAACCCGGTCGAATCAAAATTGCTCGCCTTCCAGTCC
Organism: Phytophthora boehmeriae; assembly: GCA_011947355.1. Classification (NCBI taxonomy): domain Eukaryota; phylum Oomycota; class Peronosporomycetes; order Peronosporales; family Peronosporaceae; genus Phytophthora; species Phytophthora boehmeriae. The sequence goes on along the minus strand of JAAVTJ010000210.1, from coordinate 409,039 downwards.
TGCAAGAGCCGAATTCAGACGACGACGGTGAGACCAATGTGGACAACGCTGGAAATTGTGATGACGACGACAGCGACGACGCTTGTGCAGCACGTCAGGTACATACTCGAACACGGGCACAATCTTACCGAGACCTGCGTGAAAAGGAGGTTGTTCCCATTAGGAGGTCGCGATCGTTGCTGTGCACTGGGCCATTGCCTACTGTCAAAGAAATTCCTGTTACCGAAATGACAGTCAACAAAGTCCCAGGTCAAGATGATCAGTCGTACGCCGAAGATGACGACTTCGGTAATGACATTGATACCGGTCAGACCCCAGATAGTGAACGTTTGCAAAAACCTGCACCCGTTTCTCCAAGTCAGAGCGTAGATGATCGTACAGCAAGCGGCGTATTACCGAATGCTGAAGCAATTGTAACATCGAGTCCTGATACTTCTTCGACCGATGGTGCAAGAGAACCAGTCTACAAGGAATTAAACGCTGCGCCACAACAGGAAGATGAAGATGATTATGCTGATGAGATGGAAGACGATTTTCCAAGTGATTTTAACACACCTCAATTCGAAGTAGGAGGGACCCCTCACAAGTCCAACGAAGACATCCGCAACTTCGATGTTGAGGAAATTATTGACGAAGGGCGGCGGGGGACGGATACTTTGCTTGAGCAAGTTCGATCTTTTCTCCAGGAAGTCCCGGATGATAGCAGAGACCGTGTTTCATGCACGGACCAGGACGTTTCCCCACGAGCCGATCCACCAGGGCAAGCTGAAAAGCGTAATGATGAAGTTTCTGCTCTAGCAGATGCAAATGTTGGACCACATGCAGATGCTGGAGGTGAAAACGTCGCGTCTCCATATGATGATGACGATGAATTTGCTGCAGACGATGACGTACTTCAGGGAGGAGATATTGCGGAGGATAACCCAGCGAGCGACCACGATTGCGCTGGGCAATATACATTTGATGGAGACGAAGACGAATTTCACGAGCCTGCAGACCTCCCAATAGCTGAACAAAGCGCACCAAGTGATGTTGTTCAACCAGCATTGAGCGATGCTGATCCCAGTGAGTCTCCGAGATTTGAAAATGTTTCCGCAATACCTCTGCAATTTGTGAACGGTACGACTCAAGCCGAGCAAGATGTGATGGAGACGAAGATTGAAGACCCAGTTCCACCACAAAGCAAGGGCTTAATTGTAGGCGACCCGCTTTCAAAACCAGTTGAAACAGAGGCCGCCCCCGTGAAACCTGTCGTTGAAGGCTCGACAGTGAAATCTACGGCACGTAAGGAGAAGAAAGCACCAGTCCAAGAGCATCCGCCTAAACCGACGCGACCTGAGCAAACGCAAGCAGCATCTCGCCCAGTTCGTCACCGTGCACTGAAAGCAGTTACTCCTCCAACACAGCCACCACCACCGAAGCCATGGCGTCCAGCCACAAACAAGGTGGTTCCATCTTCATCTTCGACAGGTACTCGACACAACACATCACCCAGTCACTCAGCAGCTCGTGCAACTTTGACTGAAAACAGCCCCGGCGAGGCCATCAAAACTAACTTGCCGCTAAAATCACTAACACCAAGATCCGTACCGAGAAAACTAGACAGCCCACCAAAAGCAGGGCTGAAGGCATCTTCTCCACGGTCTTCATCCAAACCAAGTTTCGACCCACATGAACACCTTCCTAGCGAATATTCTCGAAAGGAGCCGGTCCCTAAGCAGAAGCCAACCTCGAAGCATTGCACTAATGGAGAGCATAAGACAAAACGCCAGCCGCTACAACCTGTGAGAACACCGGCAAAGCTGCGTTTTGACCTCCCAAATATGGAGAAATCCAAACGCGACTGGCTTTTCGCCAACATGTTTCGCCACGGAGACGATACGAGCAAGTACGAGGCATTCGTCAGCCCAGCTTTGTTTGCCAGACGCCCATCGTCAAGCAGCGCGAAGGTGACCAAGAAACGACCGCTGTCAGCTCGCCAGGTATATGGAGATCCTCAAACTTCTATGTTGGCAGCTTCCAATCGCAAACCGGTTCAACAGCCTTGGGTTGACACTTCCCTTCGCGACTCGAAGCTCCCGCAGTACGACTCGATCCTGGACAAGTTCTGCACGACGGTCACGAGTCCCATGGTGCAGCGTCAAATTTACCAGACCAGACATCGAGATCTGTCGCCGCAGTTGGCGTTTGTTCTCGAAAAGCGAGTCGAACGGCAGTACAGAAAGGGCTTCTACGACTCGTTCGGCGCCGTGAGTTCCTCATACAACACTGAGATTGTCCCGGACGGCAATAGGGTGAGACAAATATCTCCACGAGCTCAAACGAGCTCAGGGATGCTGCCGCAGCAATGAGTTCCGAACAACAAATGCAACTCAGTTGAGCCAACTGTCGTGCTCTGAGCGCGAGAACACGCGCTGCACAATGGAAGTTTAACTCGCTGATGACCAAGCCACCGCGAATGCAATGGCTGCGTAGAATATTGACCGCTGGAGCTCACTCTTATTGCCATCGACCGTCTTGGCGACGATCTGCAGGCAAGTGTAACGTAGCGTCAAGTTGCCTGACCGTGAGATAGTTTTGCGTCAATTGTTGTACCGTGGTACCTTGTCGACTGACGCGCCAAGCACTGGTTGGCAAATTGCAATGCTGCACATGTACCGCACCACGTGTCGCCCTCATCGCCATTAATAGTGCTATTGCATGTTAAAGACGCGCGTCAACACCAAGAGCTACGCCATTATTACGGCATGCAGTCCACTTCAGCGGTACGTACGCGAATCATCCAGTGTATCCATTTGGCACATGACAGAGAGTCAGATGCTTACGTTCGGCGCGATTGGCGGAAAACACGCAGCCAATCAAGCCTTTGATTGGCCCCCGCAAATGAATTGCACATCAAAATGAATTGATGCCTTTCATTACGCGTCGATCAGCTCAACGCCTCACAACCGAAAACCTCCGCCGTCACCCAGAAAGCTTGGCGTCGGTGTTCGACCGCTGGATACGAGGCAGATGGACCAGCGGACGAGTCCTTACGGTCTGCCAGCTGACCGTGCGGGGATGCCCCAGCAGCAACAGCAGCGAGCGCCGCAGCCAGGCATGCAGCAGCAGCACTACAGTATGCAGGACATGATGTTCGACCCTCTGCCTATGAGCAACGGCATGTACCACCAGCCTCCAGCAGTGGGGAGCCACATGCTGCATCAACAGCATCCTGGCCAACGTGCTGGCGGCATCCAGGGCCTCGGGATGATGCATCAGCAAGGGATGGTGCCGCCAGAAGACGACCTGGACGACCTCATGAGCGCCCTGGGGGACCCTGTAGCTCTTGGAGCGCAGCAACACCAGCACATGGGACAAATGCCTAACCACGTGTATGACCAGTCACACCTCGTTCCGCCGCGTTCCCAAGCGCCGAGCCTTCAAGGTGGACGCACACAAGGACTCCCTATGACCAGTCAGGCGCCTATGCAGCAGGGAGGAATGTCCGGCGCTCTGCACCTTAATGGGATGGCACCGAACGCCGGTGCCCGAGGGATGGGCGTCGGAATGCAGCAGTCGACCGCGCCCATGATGCCGTCTAGCATTGGTGGCCCGGTTGCTGCTCAACGAACCGCGCCACAAGCTGCGGTAGCTCCCAGTGCTATCGTACCTGCGGCTACAACACGAGCTAAAAACTCGTCGACGGCCTCTCGTGCATTGACGACATCCAGTACCAATGGCGGAAGTAGTGACGACGATGCAGGGATGGGAGAAGATGACTCGACGAAGAAGAAGGAACGACGTCGGCAGCAGGTGCGCTATGCATCGCGTCGCCGTCGTAAGAAACAGAAAGACGAGGAGAGTTTCCTGCGCGACCGTATCTCGGAGCTGAAGGAGCAGATCCGTATCATTGGCGGAGACTTGACGGAACAGTGTTCGCAGATGGCGGGCATGAGCGAACAGGCATTGACGGAGGCATACAACAAGCAGATGGACACTGTGCAGACACTGCGCAAGGATAACAACAAGCTGAAGGAGCAGCTCCTGCAGCACGAGAACTTTGCGCGTATGATCCAGTACGGTCTGAACGCTTTGCCTAGCGACTGCCGTGACGTGGACCGCAAGAAGATTGCGGGTGTGCCGATGTGGATCAGCGACCAGATGAACCCTCTGAAGGGTCCTACTTTGGTGGTGGATTTGAACATGTGCCACGAGGCTGTGCGTCACGCGTATAATGAGCTGAAGACTTTTGGTCCGTCTGTGAACTCGAAGACGAACGTTTGTTACGCTATGGGTTGGAAGACGGAGTTGTGGGCGGCTAGCACGTGTCTAAACTTCCGAGCTGTTCGTTCCATTAGTGACAAGAACATCCGTGAGGTTGCTGATGCGTCTTGGGAGATTATTACTTCTCCTGACAAGTTCAAGCGCATTTACCCTGATGTGAAGCAGTTCCGTATCCTACAGAAGGTGACGGATGATATCGTGGTGGTGCACCGCATCGCGTCAGTGGCTTCTGACTTGTCGGATCGTGAGTTCATTTCTGTGGCGTTCCGATTCCGTGATGGCGACAATTATTTCATTGGTATCAAGTCTATCACCGTGCAAACCGAGTGTGCGGAGAATTGCATCCGTGGCGAGGAGTGCCAGGGTTGGATGTTTGTTGGCGGTGAGAACGAGACATCACAGTGGAAGGCACACTTCTTAGGGTACTACGATGTGAAGGGCACGAAGGACGACAAGGTTTTGAACCAACTGGCGAACGAGGCCATGTTCGGCATGTTGAGATGGGAGAGTGAGGCGATGCACCCGTTGAGTGTTTAAGGGGCATGTGTCCATTTTTGCTGGCCTTCTTCCCGTAATGTTACGTCACGGTTTGATGATTTTTTTCTCGGCAGGAAGCGCCGATCCTTGGTAATAACAGGCAGGTGAGTGAGTGAACCTGGCCTGACTTGATAAAGCCCTCGCACTTCAAGTGTGCCGAAGGTCAATCTGAGTACTGCATATACCGTAATAAAAAGACGAGAAAAAGCATTGGCGTCCATTGCGGACACTATCTTGTCAGGAACCATGCTTACTTTGATAACACAAGCAGGCTCATGATCATGACAGCAACGCGTGGGAAACCGTCGCTTAGGGCAGGAAAGTTGAACTAGTAGTTCAGCCTTCCTGCTTCATAACTACGCGTCACTATTGGCTGTAGCCTTGTGGACCTTGCGGTATTCGCGGTGAGCACGAAAGACTCGACTAGAATGACCTGATAATGCGGCAAATCTACCCGAAATAATTGCAGTGGCTGACGGCACTGACCCAACAAATGGTGACTGCTCGTTCGTCTACAGATTCCAAGTCGTCCGACTACCCGAATTGTCAAGTCACGTGGTCGGACCTGCTCGACTTGCTTGCTCACCCCACGATCTGCAAAGACAACCTGTTGTTTGCTTTGACGGCCGATACAATGTGTAATAAAATAGAGACCGGCGTTTGCACAGCGCGCAATGGGTAAGCAGAAAATCTGGGGTGGACATTGGAGGACAATGAGGTCAATTCCATCTTTAATAAGTGTCTCGTGTGTGATTCCCAGCAGCACTAATACACCGTAGTGCGTTGACTTTACGTGCCGAAGAATAGCGACAGAATCAAACTGGCGTCGATGGACACATCCGTTGGAGGACAACCACTTATTAATAAAGCGAGCGCTTGGTGTGCTGAAGCAGTCGATTCATCCACATGTATGCAGGCTTCCTCTTGACACGGACATTGTGCATTAATAACAATGTCAAGTCAGATCATGATCTGACTTGATTCCGAGGTCGGATGTACGGTACGTCCAGTACCGGTACCATGTCGGTTTGGCGCATCCCTCTCCCCTCTCCCAGATCCTTTTCATTGGCTGAAAATTCGACTCTCAGACTTGCAATTCAAAAAGAATTGGCAGAGTCGACCAGGAAGAGAAGCACATTGGCATTTGCCAGATCAGCCACAGCACGTTACGGACGGATTAGAGCAACTGGTGGACACCTTTTTCTCTTTGTATAACCTCCCGATGGACCAGCGCAACAACCCGTACGGCATCCCTGCCGGTCGTCCGGGGATGGCCAATGGCATGCCGCAGCAGCAACGACCACAGCAGCCAGGAGGAATGCAGCAACATTACAGTATGCAGGACATGATGTTCGACCCCCTGCCCATGAACAACGGCCTGTACCACCAACAGCAACCGATGCACCAGCAACATCCAGGCATGGGGATGATGCAGCAGCAAGGAATGATGGCGCCTGAGGACGACCCGCGCTTCGTGGACGACCTGCTCGGCGTCTTGGGCAACGACCCCGTCGGTCTCGGAGCGCAGCAGCAACAGCAGCAACATATGGGCCACGTCTACGACCAGTCGCACCTCATGCCGCCCCACTCACAGGCCCAGAACCTCCAGGCTGGAAGAGCGCCCATGACCAGTCAAGCGCCCATGCAACAGGGCGGGATGTCTGGCGTCATGCACCTCAATGGGATGGCTCCAGGAGCAGGAGGGATGCAGCAGCAACCGACGATGACTGCGCCCTCTGGTCTCGGTGGGCTTAATGGGAGTGCTGCACCCCTGCTGTGGCTCCTCGCGCAGCGCCACAAGCTGCGGTAGCTCCCAGTGCTATTGTTCCAACAGCGACGACACGAGCTAAAAACTCGTCGACGGCCTCTCGTGCATTGACGACATCCAGTACCAATGGTGGAAGTAGTGACGACGATGCAGGGATGGGAGAAGATGACTCGACGAAGAAGAAGGAACGACGTCGGCAGCAGGTGCGCTACGCATCGCGTCGCCGTCGTAAGAAACAGAAAGACGAGGAGAGTTTCCTGCGCGACCGTATCTCGGAGCTGAAGGAGCAGATCCGTATCATTGGCGGAGACTTGACGGAACAGTGTTCGCAGATGGCGGGCATGAGCGAACAGGCATTGACGGAGGCATACAACAAGCAGATGGACACTGTGCAGACACTGCGCAAGGATAACAACAAGCTGAAGGAGCAGCTCCTGCAGCACGAGAACTTTGCGCGTATGATCCAGTACGGTCTGAACGCTTTGCCTAGCGACTGCCGTGACGTGGACCGCAAGAAGATTGCGGGTGTGCCGATGTGGATCAGCGACCAGATGAACCCTCTGAAGGGTCCTACTTTGGTGGTGGATTTGAACATGTGCCACGAGGCTGTGCGTCACGCGTATAATGAGCTGAAGACTTTTGGTCCGTCTGTGAACTCGAAGACGAACGTTTGTTACGCTATGGGTTGGAAGACGGAGTTGTGGGCGGCTAGCACGTGTCTAAACTTCCGTGCCATGCGCTCGATTAGCGACAAAAATATTCGTGAAGTGGCGAATGCTTCGTGGGACATCATCACGTCTCCTGAGAAATGCAAGCGTATTTACCCTGATGTGAAGCAGTTCCGTATCCTACAGAAGGTGACGGACGATATCGTGGTGGTGCACCGCATTGCATCTGTAGCGTCGGACCTGTCAGACCGCGAGTTCATCTCCGTGGCATTCCGATTGCGTGATGGTGATGATTACTACATTGGGCTGAAGTCTATCACGGTGCAAACTGAATGTGCGGAGAATTGCATCCGCGCTGAAGAGTGCCAGGGTTGGATGTTCATCAGCGGCGAGAAGGAAACATCACAGTGGAAGGCGCACTTCCTAGGGTACTACGATGTGAAGGGCGAGAAGGATGACAAGGTTTTGAACCAACTGGCGAACGAGGCCATGTTCGGCATGTTGCGATGGGAGAGTGAAGCGATGCACCCGCTGAGTGTATAGTGACGTGGTTAGCTCATCTGGCTGTAAAAGCTCTTTATTTTTCCCACCAAGACGACTCAAGCTGCTGCTGCTCAACGTCGACAGCTCCGATACCGAGCTTTTATTCTGCAAAACCAACAAACTGAAGGCTGCGCTACATATCAACTGCGCGACCGAAGCATTTTTCCAACGCTTTATATTCGATCAACAAACAAACGTTTCATTGGTTATAACTCATGCCTTCTCATCATTGATTGGATATTAATACATCTTATTATTTTCATCCAATAGCTAGGCTTCCTTTCCACCACTTTTTGAATCGTTTTCGCTCACGAAGGATGTCGACACATTCGGGCAGGTCTGGGGCTTCGGGCGGCGCCAAGAAGACGCCGTGCTCGTTCTTCGCGGCCGGTAAGTGCCGCAACGGTAGCAGCTGCAAGTTCTTTCATGCTCCACGCGAGGATCTCGCCGTCAGCCCGCTGCCCTGCAAGTTTTTCCTACAAGGAACGTGCAAAGCAGGCCGCGACTGCAAGTTTTCGCACTCGGCGGAGGCTGCAGCGGCTGCCACGCGCGTCAGCACCAGCACAGGCGAGAAGACGGTGGCGCCGGGCTCTTACGGCGTCCCGTGCAAATTTTTCAAGTACGGAGACTGCTCTGCAGGGGACAAATGTCCGTATGTGCACAGTCATAAGAAAGAGGACAAGGCAGAGACTGAAGACGCTGCAATTCAGGACAAACAGACAGAAGAGGAGGAGAAGCCGCCAAGCCCAGCAGCTGAAGTTTCTGCAGAAGAACTTGATGCTGAAAAGAGTCCGTCGGACAATGAGGTGACGGAGCTGGGGGACTTCATGTCCAAGGAGGAAGGTTCGTGGAAGGTCAAAGCCATGCCGGTTGTTAGCGATTATTTTTTATCGAGTTGATATGCTTGCTGTTGTAGAAATGTACTACTATGGAGCGCCTGGAGAGTTTGAAGAAGAGGTGAACACGAGTTTGCCCATGCCGTCGAAGGAATCGTACGGAGAAGTGACTAAGAAGAACGTGAAAAACAGAAACCTTTCCTTCGATGAGGAGCGTGCTGCACCACCGTACGTTTGCCGCTATTCTTGGTTTAGGGTGTCGTGATCGTGCTGAGTTGTTATGCTTCTTTGTAGGAAAATTTGTACGTTCTTCTTGCAGGGACTTTGCCGCTATGGTGATACATGCTTCTACGCGCATTCACTTCGCGAGAATGTGGAAAGTGAGGAGGAGATGCTCGCAATGGGCGAGGAGATCCGGCTCTCGCAGGACCTCGAGTGTGGCATTTGTTACGAAAATATTGTTGCCAAGGGTGAGCGCTTCGGGCTTTTGTCTGGGTGCAATCACTCGTTCTGCCTCACTTGCTTGCGCAACTGGCGAGGTAATGCTGACCAGCCGAAGCAAACAGTGCGCCAGTGCCCGGTGTGTCGTGTGGAGACGAATTTCATAATCCCATCAGGCCGAATGGTTACCAAACCAGAGCGCAAGAAAGTCCTCATCGACGAGTACAGAGTACGCTCGCAGTTTGTCTGTATTGCTCTGCTGACTTGCTCGAATGTGCTAATCTATCATGCTGTCGTCAACAGAAAAACTTGTCAGGTATACCGTGCCGCCACTTCGACGAGGGAAGGTAAGCCAATTTGTGTAAAGCCTGTTTCTGTGTCAACCATCAAACCGTGTGTGCTTATGGCATGTAATTTTGAATCACAGGGGAACATGCCCATTTGGAACCAGTTGCTTTTACGCGCATCGATACCCGGACGGTACTTTGGCCTCGCGCCAAGTTAGAACTGCTTTGGACGCTGATGGCCAGTATGATGTGCTTCGTCAAGTGCGCCTAGAGAACTATTTCCAAAAGAATGGCGCGAGCGAATAGCTGCAATGTGATCGTTGTGCCTGGGCAGTGCATGCTCGGGTAGTATTGAGACATCCATTGTTATTCATGTATAGAGCTTCGTGTTACTAGCGATGTCTAGCAACAGTGTTTCCTGCATTTGGCTAGCATCAGTAAAAGCAGCTAGCAGGGACAAGCAAGATTCGCTTGCATTCATGCAAACAAATGTATCACACAATACACGCCCATCTCGTGTTTGCTAGAGGAGTCGGTCATGCTCTCTTTTCTCCTTCTAAGCAGACTCCTTTGCTACCCTCGTGGTGAACGAACCATCCGTTTGACCGAAGAAAGCCTTGGCAGCCATACCGCAGAAGAGGCCGACCTCCACCACTCCTGGCAGCAGGTTGAGACGGTCGCAGAGTGTCTTGGGGTCGTTGATCACACCGAAGTTGACGTCCAGCACAAAGTTGCCGTTGTCCGTGACAACTGGGCCAGCCTTGGCCTTGGCCATACGTAGCACTGGCTTCCCACCGAAGACCTCCTCCATCGTGCGCATCAGGGGCACGTACGCCATGGGGACGACCTCAACGGGCACACCCTGCGTCCACTGCTCTCCGAGCTGCTTGGACTCTTTCCGGTAGTCGGCAATAACCACGAACGTCTTGGCTGCGAACGCCACAATCTTCTCCTGCAGTTGGCAGCCGCCTCCGCCCTTGATGCAGTTGAGCTGCAGATCCACTTCATCTGCTCCGTCGATGGTCACGTCGATCACCGGGTTCTCGTCCAGACTGGTGAGGGTGAGCTTGTGCTCGCCAATGAGCTGCTTGGCCTGGAAGGACGTGGGGATGCACTTGATGTTCTTGAGCTTCTGTTCCTTGACCAATTCTCCGAGACGTTCAGCAGCGTACACGACAGTGGAGCCACTGCCCACTCCGACGACAAAGTCGTCCTTGACGAATTCCTCGACGGCTTGACGCGCAGCCTGCAGCAGCAATCGTTACAATAAATGCATGCAATACAACGGATAATCAACGATTAATAATACCGTGCGCTTGGATTGTTCGATGGGGCTCAGCATCTTGTCCGACTTGAGATCTGCTGCTTCGGTTTGGAAGTGATGGCGCATCAACGGATGCACGTCAGGTCCACCCTTGCCGTTCGATTCTGATTGGCCACGCGCAGACGACGGTAGTTCAAGTTCAGAAATCAATTGTGACCCATGGGGTTTGATACGTCAGCATCGACATTGGGCACATCAACATGGCCAACACGGTGCGACATACATACATACACGTAGGCATCAAGACGATATCCTCTGCTTGTTCGTGTTGCTGTTGATGCTGCTGCTGAAGCTTTCAACGTGATGGCCGCCATGATGACGATTCCAGTGATGCCAAGATGTACAGAATAGCAAAATACAAAACTATTTTCATAATTATTACATAGTTGTCCCGTACGAAATATTAAGTGACGACTTGATATTCATACCACTTTAATCGATCGAGCAGCGCAATGTTCGGTCTCCGTCTTGCAGGACGGCGCATTCCCGCCCACAGACTTGCTGCTTACCACTCCAAGCCCCCGCAAACTGCCGAGAACATTGCACTGCTTCGGGACCTTGAAAACGCGTTAACGACAGACCCGAGGACTGCGCAACGCCTCAGTGCACTGTTGTCGCCGTCCACGACTCGAAATCTGTCCCGAGCGCTGAATTCCGTGCGTCAATCGTCCAAACTGCCAGTGCAAGATGCTGCAATTGCATCGGCAGCTGTAGCGACCCCACGGCTCAGGAACTCAAGATGGTGGCGCTGCAAGTCGGCCTGCCGTTCATTGGCTTCGGCTTCGTCGACAACTTCATCATGATCCTCGCGGGAGACTACATCGACCTCACGCTCGGAGTCTCGTTCGGGTTGTCGTCCATGGCGGCTGCAGGTATCGGCAACACCATCTCGGACATCGCGGGCTTGGGGCTTGGCAATGTGGTCGAGGACTTCTGCGCTCGTCTCGGTCTCCCCATCCCGGCGCTGACTGCCGAGCAGGTAAAGAGCAAAACATGTTTGCAGCTGCTCCGCTTTAATCTATGCACTCACTGTGGTTTACTTGATTGTTGTTGTCCGTACGCAGATGATGCTGAAGCAAGTGCGGTGGGCGAAGATGCTTGGAAGCTCCGTTGGGGTGACCATCGGCTGCATTTTAGGTATGGCTCCACTGCTGTTCCTCGAGACAAGAAGCGACGCCGACAAAAGTGACAAGACCACCACTGTAGCGACTTACAGCACCAAGTAGAAAACAAGTGAAGAAGTAAAGCTATCCCCATCGACACCAAGTGCCCGCAGGCAGGCACCCACATGGCTACGTTTGGCTCGGCAAAAAAACCTCGGGAGTCTCCTATAGGTTTTTGCATTGCAGAGCTGATCCCCGGAGTCAGCGCTGCCAAGAGCTCATTTTCGACCATGCTGGAGCCATCCGTCGCGTCCAGCGTAGCACAAACTGCTCTGCAATGGTTCGAGAGTTCATCTATCTGTCAGAAAAAGTTATCTCAATCGGAATGGACTGTACTAGCAGCTATTGTATTGCAAACTTGTCATGGCGACGGCATTAATACATTCCGAGTCCTCTCAGCAGCTACAGGCAACAAATGTCTTGGGCGCCGGGACTTGAACGTCGATGGTCTCGTAGTGAACGACTGCCACGCTGAAATTCTAGCAAGACGAGCTTTTCTGCGGTATCTCTACACCGAAGCTCTAGCGTGGCAATTGCAGGGGCAAGACGAGCAATTCCAGACTCTGTCGCTGTTTGAACGACATCCAGACACCGGTCGACTAGTTCCCAAGTCTCAATACTCGTTGCATCTTTTCATCACTGAGGCGCCCTGCGGAGACGCCGCAATCTACGAGTTGCGCGGAGAAGTGGTGGATGACTTGGTGCAGCAACGGACAGCGAAGGAGGTGCAAGACGAAGGAGTCCAAGTTGAACGCAGCGCGTTGAGACTAACTGGTGCCAAATCGCGCGGCAAACGGGCACGAACTTGTGGCGCTGAGAGTGATGAAGGTACTCCGTCTGACAAACGATTCGCTCAAGTTGTTGGAATTGCACGTGTGAAGTCCGGTAGATCCGATCTGCCACTGGAGAAACAAACACTGTCTATGAGCTGCTCTGACAAATTGGCCAAGTGGAACACGCTGGGACTACAGGGAACATTGCTGCTGCAATGGTTTGAGCCGATAATTCTTTGCTCGATCATCGTTAGTGAAGACAAATTGGCCAAGTCGGTGGCCAACCAAACGGAGGCACTCGAACGCGCTGTGTCCACGCGGCTACGAGAGCGCAGCGCAGTGGAAGATCCGTCCACTTGCGAAACTCATGTTGTCTCCGACACCGATGTCCCTCTATTCAGCCGCAGACGCACACCTGATGCAGCTCCCTCGAGTTTGGCGCTCAACTGGACCTCCCGTGAATCGTATTGGACTCGTGCAAGCATTTCGACAAGTGATGAGAAGCAGGCGTCATCCGGTCCATCAGATGCGGCCAAGTTCGATGCGAGATTCTTCAACAACTCTGAGTTCGAGTTCTTGATGGCTGCAACAGGCTTTAAGCAGGGTGCCAAGAAAGCCTCGAAAATGGACCATCGAGCGATGGAAAGAGTATCTTCTAGACTTTGTAAGAGGAATCTGCTCCGTGCATTTTATCGTGTTCTTGCTGAACAACAAGACCATGACGCGCTTTTGAAAAGTGCCAAGGAACTCGAGTACTTGCAGCTCAAGTTGGCAGTCCCGCTGACTGCATCATCACATGCGAAAGCTTTTGTTCCTTCGACACCACCAAACGATCGTCGAAAACAATTCTTCGAGGCCTTTAAGGATTGGATAGGCGTGCCTGCTGCATTCAAGCAGTTTAAGCTGTAAGAATCAAACATCAAATTACATTTACCATGCCATTACCCGGTCTTATACACGCTGTTGGATGTCTTTGTGGGACTTTTTGCGGTCTTTATGAAGACGCTCTTCAAAAATAATAGATCCAAGATGCCCCGATGAGCTCAATATGTCAAACGCCATCGCAAACGTTTCCACGCAGTCAGAGAGTCGAAAAACGCCGCTGAAGTTCATACAGTTGCCATCCTGATAAGGAAGAGGCAGCTGAGTTTGTTCATGCAGGAAATTCGCTTGCTTCTTGTTGCCAAACAGCTCAAAGAAGGTCAGCAACTTGGACGATAAGCATGGCTGACACTTATTCTTGTGCTTGGGCATGCGTTGGAACACGTACGCCACCATCACGTATAGCCGGAAACTTCCAAGCCCGCCTGTGAAAGGCTTATCAATGTCAAATTGATGCAAAAACTCCTTCAGGAACATCACCATCATCGAAAACTGGGCCCCAAGCGTTTTTGCAGCTTCAGAGCTAAAGAAGTCGATTGTCCGTGCTCACTGTCCTCGAACGCTTCGCGGTTGATACCAATATCAATAGCCAATTTGTTCTTTGTATCCTGCACCATGAGAATGGGCGTCTTGGCCTTGTGCAGGCACTTGACCTGGAAATGTGGACGCTGGGATTTCAGCACGAACTGCAATGCTCTCAAGACCCGAATCTTGCGTCTGCGGAGTGTCGGGTTCCAATGAGACTTCGGTGTCGGTAGCACTCGACGTGTGATGTCTGCGTTGTCCTGAGAGACCACAGTTCCCACAGGCAGAGCCAAGTTCAGTGAGAACGAGGACTCGTCGTCTGCATCAACCACATCTCCCGCCGGCTGATCACGACTTTCCTCTTCTCGTTTGTCCTGCTCAGGGCCTCCGATCAAATCTTCGTCCTCCTCCTCCTGCATTGCCATCCGACCGGGTAGTTTCTGCGACGAGTTGATGGAGATATTCCCCACCGTGATGTCTAAATCGCTCCGGAAAGTGTCCAAACCGGTGCTTGACGACCCGTACAGTTGCACTGTTGCGTCTTGAAAAGCAGCGGAAATGAGCTCGCGCACATCGTCAAACACTCGCTGTCGGAGCGTTCGCTCCTGCGGCGACAGCGCCACGAGCTCTGCAAAAGCTCTCAACTCTGCGTCCAATGGCGTCTCTCTGCTGACCTCATTGTTTGCCTTACCAGACTCCGTTTTAGCGCCTGAATCGTGAGAAACGGAGCGTTTTCGGCGCCGAGTTCGTTCGCGGCGCTCTTGTCGAGTGCTGTGGACCTTTTTGGAGCTGCCGGACGCGGTTTTATCGCCTCGGAGCTGGGATTTCGGGCGCTGACGACGAGCTTGAGCACCTCTCACCTTCTCCCAATTGGTGGCAGCTTCAGGGCGATTGCCGGGAGCGCGAGACGCCTTCCTGTGGAACTTGCTGGGCATTGATACAGAGGTCTGACGCACTTCAAAAACGAGTGGATAAGGTCCATTGGACTACTTTTGGTCCGATTTGATCCTTGGGAGCACTATCCGGTAGTTC
Organism: Phytophthora boehmeriae; assembly: GCA_011947355.1. NCBI lineage: Eukaryota > Oomycota > Peronosporomycetes > Peronosporales > Peronosporaceae > Phytophthora > Phytophthora boehmeriae. The sequence goes on along the minus strand of JAAVTJ010000210.1, from coordinate 393,994 downwards.
ACAAGCTTTTACTTCTGTTAGTGCTGCAAGACACTCGTTTGTGTTGAAAGACATTCGAAAAGCATCACAATACGGCGGGGTTATCGCTTTTTTCGGTGGAAAGTAGATGGCTACATGAATGCAACGATTCTGTAGGGATAGTCGGTTTTCGTTGAGATGCTTCCTTCAGGCAAACATGGTGGACACTTGAGCCTCGAGGGCCTTTACATGAATGCAAGAGGCGGTATCCTTCTTGGCATACAGTAATCTGCCGGTGCATCATCACCTTCAACGCCTCAACCGCTGCAAATATCGCCGGTGAGGGAGGAGTCCTTCCCGGTGGTCATCAACACTGCAGATCCCCTCGGGCACTAGCCGGTTGTACAATTTGCACTCGCACCCCAACTATCGTGCTTACAAATTCATTAGTGATTCTTCACAGTGATTTTCACTACGGAGCCCAGGTGGCTCCAGAATCGGCTCTGTTGTTCGCCAGTCACTCTTCTTGCGGCCAAATAACTACGTACAGCCGGGGTCGCTGCCGATCTCAAGAAATGGATGGGCCAGTGAAAACTTGACTTGCGAGCGCAAATACAGCACTCTCCGTCAGCAGGTCCTTTCTCTACGGCGCAAGCAGAGCACCTCGATTTGCCGACCCGTTCTTTAGCACCGCTTGTTGCCGAGGCTGGGCTCAAGCAGAGTCGTAACTCACACAGCAAAAGCAACGCGGAAGAAGCCAGGCAGAATCGCTTTTGACGGTGGGCCAATGTTGCGGTTCCTGACGTTGGCGGCCTGCTGCGTACTCGTCGCGCAAGGTAAAATGCAGTCGGAACGGGGATCTAATTGCGGGTGGACTCACTTGTCTTGCTTTCATTTTTTTCAGCGACCGACGCGACGACAAACCGAGCACTACGAGCAGCAGCATCGAGTACGGGCAATCAGTACTGGAAGGGACCGAGCACCGACGGAAGCGAAAATCCCTACTGGAGTGGTGGTGACGACAATAAGGACAACGGGAATAAACCCGCGAGCGATGAAGGCAGCGGAAACAAACCCGTGAATACAACGTACTGGAACGAAGACTATAGCCCCGGTCAGGTAGGCTATTCAGCAAAGGGCTCTGGAAGCGGCTCGTCGGGGTCACCACAGACCGGAGGTGGTGATTCAAAGAACCAGGGTAACGGAGACACGGGCAGCACTCCCAGCCCCGCTGACAGCGGCAGTGCACCCGGAGGAGGAAGTGGAAGTTCACCCGCAAGTTCAGACAGTGGTGATCAGCAGTCCACCACCGAAACTCCAGCTACGGCGTCTTCCGCAAGTACGTCGTCGGCGAGCACAGGAACGTCGTCAACGAGCACAGACACACCGTCATCTGCCACGGGGCAATCGTCGTCCGGCACAGGCACGTCGTCCGCTAGTACGGGCCAGTCGTCGGCTAGCAAAGACACTTCATCGTCCACCCCAGGAACGTCGTCCGATAGCACAGAAAAGTCATCGACTAGCTCAGGAGGAACTTCTTCTTCCTCAGGAGGAACTTCGTCTTCCTCAGGAGGAACGTCGTCGTCCAACACAGGAACATCGTCTTCTAGCACGGACACGTCATCTACGTCGTCGGCGAGCACAGGTGGGTCATCGGGTGGTAAGCACACCACGTCGATCGTCACGGAGACGTCGGCGGGCTCGTTGGACTCGTTGATCTCCACCATGGGGACGTCAAATGAAACCAGCGACACATCGAATGAAGTAGTCCAATCACTTAAAGAAAAGGAGGATCGAGTGACTCTACTGCCAGATCGGCCGATGTCATCGCTTGGCCTACCTCGAAGGGAACTGTGCCGCTGAAAGCGCCGAAGCTGGTGACCAGGACCACTCCATTCAACGGAGGCATGAAGACATACAAGCGAAGCAATGTGGTATACAAGTCCGGGCGCATCCTGTCGAAACAGAACGCAGTATTCGTCGTCAAAGCTGGTGGAACTCTCCGGAATGTGATCATTGCTGGTGGCGGCGGTGTCTTCTGTGAAACGCACAATTGTGCTCTAGTGAACGTGTGGTTCCTGAACTCTGTTGAAGGCGCACTCATTGTCAACTCAGGAGCTGGGGTCACAACTGTCACGGGTGGAGGATCCAAGAATGTGGCGCACCGTGTTGTCTACGGTCAGGGTTCCGGTACGGTTGTGATTAGCGGTGGGTTCTTCATGGAGACTTCCGGTCGGCTCTTTGAGTCATGCGGCACCTGCGGTCCTGTCAAGCGCGGTGTGATCGTGGACGGAGTGGAAAGCGTGGACCCGACTGCTGAGCTGGTTCGTGTGAACCAAAACTACAACGACAGAGCGACTATCGCTAAGGCGACGATCACCACGCAAACGACAATCTTCGACGTGTGCTCTCGCTACAATGGCGGTGCTAAACCCAGGAAGTTAGGGGCCGGGCCCAACCCACCGGTCTGCTCCTACACCGACGCAAGCGTGAAGATCAACTCGATCGACCAGATCGTGCCGGCGGTGTGATGATCACGAGGTCGGTATTGTCACAAGTTCTGGGGATCTAGTGGCGAAGGAAATTTGCTTCGTCTCGTGAGTCCCTCGATGTTAATATGCTGTCAGCGTTCCAGAGAGCGACCGCGAGTTCTCCTGTCAGCCACAATAGGAATGTAGTAAATGGAAGACGTTGTCTCGTTAGTAAAAATGCATCCTAGCTATCAATGTCAAACGTGATGGAGAACAACGAAGCCTTGAAAGTGCTTGGGTCGCACATTGAGCGTAAGTGACTGACGCAACGTAGGACTCGTTCAGCCCACACGGGGCCGATAGTGTGCGCCTCGTGCAGCAATTTCACAGCTGTTTGCTGACGAATATCCTCGACGTCTTTTGTCACGAGCGTTTGCAGAGTTTCCACGAGCGCTACATGTTGGAACAAGTCAGCCTCCGTTCCGTCCAATGCCGCGAGTGCAACCTTGATAATATTCGCGCTAAGCTCGCAGCTGTCGGTTTGCGTCAGGCCTATGACCGCATAACCCTTCATTTGATCGTACAGCATGCGAAGATTTAAATGCTGGTTTACCCGTAACAGTTGCTCAAAGCATTTTAGCAGCACAATGAGAGCTGCAGGGTCAGTCGAGCTGTGTCCTTTATATTCGTAGAAAATTTGCTTGGCGATTGCAACCGAGTCCCAGTTCGACACCAGCGGTAGGAGCTCGTAGATAGCCCCAGAAGCACCTCTGACGGGCAGTTGGTGCTCAATTCCTGTCGGGCATCGCGATCTTGAGATCCCTTCGTTATGTTCGTCATCCTCGAACTCTGGGGCAGCATGAGCGGTGATCTCGGGCGTGAATAACATTGTGCTACGCACGGCTGCAGGAATACTGAACAACACGTCAACGTATAGCGGGACAAGTTCTTGATAGAGCTCGAGGTTTTTGGCGATGTATGACAGCCCCACACGCCTCAAATTGAGACTAGCTTCTGGATGAAATTCACGCTCGATAATGGTCAAACATAGTTCCACTTGATCTGTAAAATCTCGCGTTGGCTCACCACCTTCAGCTTCTTCATCTTCTTCTTCGTGCTGCATTCGTTGGGTAGGTACAACCCGAAGGAAGGCTGACGCGACGATGAGAAGTTGGGCTTTCACTTCCCACCACGCATGCCGCGACGACAGCTGCGTCAATCGTGGCAGCAAGTCCAGCACAAGATTAACGTCGTAGTTGAGAAACGGAATGAGCATGGATATGCATGCAGCGCGCAACTTCTCGCACGGGGTCTCTAGACCGATGCAGCAATAGTAGTGGTAGAGATCAATAAGTGTGTCATCCAGTTCTCTCTCCATCCCAATCAAAATCGTGAGCATGTGGATAAACAGCGGGATATCATCAGTCAATGCCTCGCGCAGGTGCTTTATAGCTTGGATGTGGGCTAGAACTGTGTCAGGTACAAAGGCGTAAATTATCCTCAGCAATGGTGCTCGTTTGCTGGGATATCGATTCAGAATTGGCGAAAACTTGGGAAGCAAAAACTCGGACATGAGCAGCGAGGTAGAAGTGCCATCGTGGCGAACGCATTGCTGGCCTAAAGTCAGGAACAAATCCACTGTCGTTCGAAAGAAAATATGATCCTCGCCTTGTTCAGCGATGAATGAGTACATGAGACCGACAAATTTCCAAAACTCTCGTGGAGAGTCCAAGAAAGCCGAAGCGAGTATATCGGCCTCTTCTCCGATGGCCTGAAGCACTTCGCCACACTCTTGAGCTACGAAAACGTTTCCTTCGTATGTATTGTCGATAAAGTTTTCAAATTTGTCCTTGCCTCCTTGCGGCTTTAAGGCGAGTCCCATGCTGGCCAGTTTTCGCGTCACTATCTCGTTCAAGAGGTCCATGGCTTTACGTCGCTGGACGAGTTCAGGACTTCCGCCACCCCCATTCATCCCGCGTGGGTCAAATGTTAGAATACCTGAGCCGTGTGAATGGCTTAAAGCTTCATTCTCCTTGGCTTCTCGCGTGGCACGAAGTTTTTCCAGCCCTTTCTGGTTGATCGTTTTGATCTGCACCTCTCGCACAATCTGCTGCGTCATGAGTACAGGATTGCTGTCATCGTTACGCACGGGTTTCGTCGCACCTCGCAACACCGTCGCCTTGCTGGCACTACGCAACGCTGGATACCGATCCGGCGAGTCTGTCATCAGACGTTCCATGTGCTGCGTTTCCTCGAGCTGCGAGTGGATGTCCCGAACTTTGCGGTTGATCTGTACTTGGTCGCTCATCTCTGCAATGTCTGGCTCCCTCATCTTCTCGCGGATGAAAGCTGAGTTGGTGGTCTTGGCGTAAGGAGGGATCTCTTCCACAGGGTCCAAGCCCTTGGCCAGATTTGTCGTTGTCGATGCTGGCGATTGGGACACCACAGTGGCCTGGATTGTGCGTTTGGTCAGACACTGGTAGAGTTTAGTGAGGAACGCCACGACTGCTCCGTTCTGGCAGTGGACGATGGCGTCGACGTCGCTCTTGTTGGTCAGCGGGTCCAGGTCTGGGACCCGCGAGAAGAGTTTGGTCAGTTGGTCCCAATTGTCCTTCCTGACCTTCATCCCGATGCCGTTGTCGTACGAATGCATACTGATGTCCTTCTCGTAGTATCGCGACAGGATCTCCGCTACCAAGAAGCCATTGGCAAAGTCTCTACAGAGCAACAGCATGGCTATCAGACCAAGAAGAAGAAGAAAACAAAGACACAAGACGAACCGCTTGACGTTCTTGATCGAATACGCCAAGTCCAAGCTCTGGATCCACCGCAGCAGCTCTCGGTTCAACTTATTACTCTTGCTCTCGTCCGTCATAGCGTCCGTCTATCAACGTCTCTTCAAGATCAGCTGCTTTTTAAAAAAGAAAATACTTTTTAATGACCACATTCTATTTTAAACGCAATTAAAAAAAAACATCTTATTTGATGTGGTCACACCAATCATTTTGTTACAGCCATTGCTTATCATTGGCCAAGGAGCTCTTGTACTGGAACATGCTGCGTCCGACTCGACTAGCGCTGCTGCGTCTGCGCGCCGCCTCCGCTCGCCGCCAGCGCGTGCGTCTGCTTGCCAAAGCCTTCAGCGACGCCGTGGACCCTTTCAAGACGCCTCTGGGCGCCAGCGTCGCTGCTGTTGAGCCCGATCAGTCTCCGCCGCCAGTTAACGGTTCGAACGCCAATGGTTCTAACGGTTATAACAATAGCCAGCCCGCGTTAGAGCCGGAGCAATTGCAGTTCTTAACGTCTTTTAACGACCAGGAGGAGCAGCATGACGTGGAGTTCACGACGCAGCGCATCGGGTTCCCCATCAGCGAGTCGGAGGCCAAGGAGCGAGCGGCATTCCAATTGGACGCTACTGACGACAACGACATCCGCGAAGAGACAAGAGAAGAAGCGACAGTGAAAGCCGAGAGGATCATGGCCGTGTTAAGACACTCCATGTCGGAACTGGAGATCGGCAAAGTGATTCAGAGAATTGCTCAATATGCAACCTTGCCCAGAGTCACAGGACTGTCCAGGAAGCAGTTCTTGCGGTCTTTAGAGACGAGATTTGGGGACCATCAGAAGGAATACAGCTACATGCTGGCGTTCCTGCAAGGACGCGACGACGTCATTGAGCAGCTCGAGATTAACTCGAGACAGGGAGCAGAAGATGACCTTGAAGACGGAACTTTTGCGACGCCAATGGAGGAAGAGGAGACCATACCCGAGCCGATGGATGAAGACTTTGTCGTCCCTACAATCATGGGACTGCATCCGGATTTAGTGGCAGACCCCAAGTTCGTGAGCATTGTATTCTGCTACTGCCGACTTGCGTGTATGAACTCCTTGAAGCTCATGCAGCGCAACGTGCCGGGATACAGTCGTGGCTCCAAATCGAGTTTGTGGCAGGTCAAGGCGGACTTCCGCAAGGTGCTGGATATGGAAGGGTACTCGCACTACGCCGACATGCTTGGATTGGAGAAACCCACCAAGACGACGGCAGATGAGGACATGGACGCAGTGGATGCAGAGTGGGAGGAATTCAATTTGGAGAACGACCGAATTGACTTTCGTACATTGGTGGCGGAGACACAAAGCAGTGTGGAGTTCATGAAACGCGAGCTTTCGAATGAGACCATCTCCAAAATGCTAGTTGCAATGCTGGCGTCGGTCAAGACAAGTAAGTTGCACCGCAAGATCTTCCAAGAAATGGTATGCAACATTCAGACAGCCTTCCCGGATTCGTATCACGAGCAATTGCTGTCAGAACTTGTACCATTCCTTTCAGGAGGCAATGCCACATACAGTGACTTTGATTCTGAAACAGCGACGAACGCCCTACAACACCACCAAATGCGTAATGAGGCTATCATTCGATCTCTCTTGGAGTCGCGCATGCGCGTCGGCCACATTCTTATTCACGACATTGATGAAGTTGAGAGCTCGCAGTCGGCACCTAACAAACGATCAGACGAAGAGCACGAGAAGGTGATCACAGCTGCTTGGAACATCGTATCGGTACTGAATGATCGCAAGTATCACATGTTTTTCACACGCTTTTTGAAGTACAAATTGGCGTGGAGACCGAATCGCGCCACTTTCGGCGAGACGTTCCTTGCAGATGCACGCAAGATCCTAGGACCGCGTAATGCGGATGCCATTATGCCTTTGTTCGAAGAAGTGTACCAGCAGTTGTCAGTGGAAACTCTTACTATCTGTCGAGTCAAGCTTCGTCACTCCGGAAGGTTGTTGCGTGGACGAGGTGCACTTGTGCCATTGAATGACGCAGGCCGCGAACGTCTTGATACCGCGTGGCAAGCTTCTCGCTGCGCATTCTATCGCAACCTGCCTTTTGGTGTGAAAGAGCATCATTTAGAAACTGCGCTTGGTCATGTGGGAGGCGTCAAGCGCTACTTTCTTTTCTCCAACCCAATTAACGGCGACCCTGAAAAGCCAATCTTGACGATGAGGAGGACGACGAGGGTGACGATATCAAAGACAACGACAATGACGACGAAGAAGATCACGACGAGGACAAGAAGAAGAAGAAGAAGAAGAAAATGAAGTCGAAGGGTAAGAAGAGGGACAAAGGGAGACCTTTTACCAAGCCATGACCAGCCGAAAAAGAAAGACAAGGTCATTGCGAGCGATCCGAAGACCCAGTTTCAAGCCGTGGTGGAGTTTGAATCAGAGAGCGAGTGCAAGAAGGCAACCATGCGGGCGATGCAGATCTTTGGGGTGATGATGGCAGGTTGGAAGGAATATCGCTCAGTATTTTCGACACCAGCGGATGGTCGTTCTGGTGTTACACTCATGAACATCCCGTACGGTACAACTGTTGGAGCTGTAGTAAAAGAGGTGAATGAGGTTCTTGCCTCCGCCGGTCTGAACATGAAGGTCTCTGGCTTAGTACCTTCAGGCGTGATGCTGACTAACGGGCGTCTCGATCTGCGCTTCCCGTCTTTTGTGGAGGCTGCTCAAGTTGTGGAACTACTGCATGACCATGTGAAGGACATGACACCCCGCCGCCCACTCTCGAAACTAGAAGCCGACCAGATAACGGAGTATAAGCGGTTGAAAATTGCAATTGAGAAGGAGAAAGCAGACAAAGAGGGAAAAAGAAGACTGAGAAGGAGAAATCTGCGGTGCAGGGAGCAGAAGTGCCTACATGCAACGAAGTTCAAGAGGAAGAGGAAGAGGAGGAAATGATTTTCGGTGTTGATGAAGATGACGATGACGACCACGATGATGATGACGACCACGACCATGATGATCAAAACAATGACGATAGAAACGACGATTATTATGGCGTGAAGAAGAGCAAACCCGCGAAGCGTGTGATGGAAGTTAAGGAGTCACCAATGGAGTACTTTGCTAACGACCTAGCTAAAGATGAGCTGGAGAGCCTTACGGAAGAGGAGAAAGCCCGCCGCGAGAAGCAGTTACGCCCGTTTGACGTCACATGGACGCCATTGCCAAAGCCAAAGAACAAGCACATGTACCTTTAGACCTGCGAACTCAGTGGATAGACAATGGCAACCGGCTACACTACCAGCTGTGCCATGACATTTTAGAGCAGCTCAAGTCGCACTTCTTTTGAATAGATACCTAGACACCCAAAGTGGTTTTACGTGCATTTTAAATATTATCCGGGGCGCCTTAACGGCCCGCAATCTACGCATGTTCACTACTACGTGCACTACAATGAAGTAGTATCGATAGCTACCAAGAAGCGCTCACTGGTTTACTTGGCACAGCTTAGAAGAGCAGCAGATCCTTGATCATGCGGTCGGAGACCGTGGCCGATTCGGCCTCACCCCCGAGCGCACAGTAGCGTCGCATGCGTGCGCGAACCGCTTGTCGCGAGCCATCATGCGCTCCAACAATGAGTTCGACTCCGCATAGCGCCGGATCAGGTGCTCACAGAAACTGTCGTACGTGTTGTCCTCCTTGTAGATCAATCGACCAGTTGCATAGCTCGCGGTGCGATATGCCTCCACGAAAGTGCCTTCGATGCCGTCTTGTATATGTGGTCTGAAGACCACCCAGCGCTTGAAAAGCCACGGCAAAGTACTTTCGTCTTGGAAATCACGTTCCTCCAGCACACTCTCCTGACAGATGATAGCACGCTTTTGCTCGGGGATATACCGGCGGCACACAATACTGTTGTAGCTGACATTTGGAACGCCGTGCACCGAAAGCGACCACTTGCCTGTCGTCTTGGAGTACACGTGCGCCACGTCCTTATCCAGCGGCGTCACCACCACATAGTGTTTCTTGCCGTGCTTGATCGAGATTTTCTGCGCAACATTCGTCTCCCAGCAAAAGTCAAACATATCTGTGGCTTTGCACGGGAAGAACTTCTGATTGTGAATCGTGTAGTTTTTCTCCGTGATGGCAAGACGGAGTTGCCAGCCATCCATCTCGATGGGCAGACACGAGATCACTTCCGGAGAGAAGCTGCTGCTCTCCAAGCTGATATTTACGCGTACAAAAGCAGCGATATTCAGCAACTCCCGCTTCCGTTCGTCACTCAGCGAGTACCCCGTGGCCGGATCAATAGTGTGCACACTGCTAGCATCATCTGTCTCAATGTGGTTCACTGTGTCATTGCTGTGGTTGCCATCTGTGTCCTCGCCACTGTGATCTTCCGTCCGGAACGGCAGCAGATCCGAGCTGAACGTCACTATCGGCGTTGTGGGGGTTGAAGCAGCACTCGGTCTTGCACCGGAGCTCATCTCCTCCACTTTACGCAGACTTTCGTCTACAAAATGAGACAGTCGAGCAGCTCTCTGCTGTTGTGACAATTGTCCTTTCAGATAGTTCACTTGGTCTTTCAACGCTGCTTGGAGCTCCACCACATGCGTCCGAAGGAATTGCAACTCCAGCTTCTGCTTCTTCCTGCACCTTCTTGAGGCAGCATTGATCTTCAGTTGTCTCTCTCTTGAAACCTTGGTCTTCTTGGCCGATGATGGGGTTGCAACACCTTCGTCTTGCTCGTTCTTAACCGCTGCACTTTTGCGGCCAATATTCACCGTATTGCCAGCAGATCTTGTGTGCATCATGCCTTGCTGCTTGCCTCTCATCGCCAGCATGGACGTCGCCACAGCATTTGTCGGTGACGACTTGACACTTGCGCTATTTGTAGCCATCCGTTCGAAACCTCTCTTAACGCCGCTCTGTCGGTTATTAACAGGCCGGTTATTTACCACACCTCCCATCGGAGGCATGGCGTTGCTCACAGAGCCTGCAGGGAATCCCATGGGAGCTTGAGGCGGGTAATAGAGTTCCCATGAAGCACTGGGGCCGTCCGTAACGGAGCTTGACTGTCCCGTGAAAGCAGAGAAGAGCTCCTCGTCCATATCTGCAGCGGTTATTAACGACGTGTTATCAGTCGTTAAGTTATTTTTCTCGTCGCACGTAGCAGTGAGAGCGAGAGTTGAATTGCCGCTGGAGCCGATCGGGGACGCGCCAGCCACTAAAGCTTCCTCCTCTTTCACTTGGCAGTCGTCGTAGAGTGAAGAGGAGGAAGAACTGATGGGGATCAGCTGCATGAGGTTCTTAACGTCTGTTATTATAGCAGTTACGAACCGAGTGGGCACTGGCCAAGCAAATCGGCAACTGAAAAGTCGACGATTCCGCCGATGGCTCTTGTATCAAAGACTTGATACTGGTGCAATCAATACACGCTGAGCTGTTGCCAGGCGAGGGATGAAGGAATATGGAGCCCCTCGCAGAGGTTTGCTTGCTCGTAAGCACCTCCCGTGCGCCGGAATTCACTTGATCTGACTATACCGTGCGTCAATGGAGCCCAATGGAAAATTAGACTTGGAGTTTGTATGCAGGTACCCCGCACTTGTACCGGCCGTCGAAAACCACAAGAATTTGTAAGGAGCCATACAAACTCGTAGTATGGCTGGTCAGGACAGCTTGCTGACCCATCTCCCCTCAGTCCATCCTCTATGCTGAAACACAGGTTTCGGAAACCCATAGTCAGATCAAGTCATCAATGAAAAAGACTTGGTTTTCATATGTCAAGCTACCAGCTGGTGACACTCACCAAATATGACGCTGATGAGTTTGTCAAAGCGTTATGTACTCACCACCAGAACGTAGCCATCTTGTAGCGGATAAACGTCAAAGTGACTAAAGTGACTTTAGTCCATTGCGCGACATTATGTTATCGTGCAGCAATCCACCATACTGTTACTGCAGTGATTGACGCCACACGTGGAACGTATGGTCATAGAACGAGGCGGATCCGACCACAGGCGAAGTGGCTTCGAGTGCCTTCGGGTGCAGCCACCAGTCCACTCCGTAAGCCAACGATTCATGGCGGTCATAGCTCGCCACTTTACGTAGAGCCGAGTCGCCCGCCTCCAGCTCCAATACTTGAAATCCATTGTGCATACAGGCAGCTAGCAGTAGTTCCTGTAGCATTGACACACAGAGCAACAACACGAGTTAGCCCCAAAGAACACAAACGACCGACATCTGACAATGCACTGCACTGCATCGTACCTTGCGGCTAGCTGAGGTGTGCCACTTGAGCCGCCACACGCCTCCACCGGCGCTGTAGACCACTAATGGACGCATCATGTTGCGGTGGTCCCAGATACAAACCTGCTCGTCGTAGCTGCCTACAGCTACAAGGCGATCGTCGTGCGGGTGGAACTGGATGCTGCACACACCCATGGAGTACTGCCGGGAGTTTTTAAAAACCGGCGCGAAGGCAGAGTCGCCGTTGTGCTGCCGCAGGTCCCAACCTTTCAACGTAGCGTCATCTGCGCCCGAAAAGAGGACGTTCGGGTCGTGGGCGTTGAAGGCCACAATCCATGCCTCGATTGGCGAACCGTACAGGTCGTGCGCTTGCCACTGAAATCATCACACACAAAGGATCAAGTTAGAATGGCCAGCAGTGCTACGATCTCATCTGTCCCTACTTTGGCTTGCGGTGCAATACCCTGTTGCGTGATGTCCCAGACAGATACTTCTCTGCAAAACAACAATTAGCTCGTGTAGCACTCGAGATTTAAACGAACTACCTACCCGTCAGAGTGGCTGACGCAGACGGACGGTTGAGTGGTAGCGTGCACTCTGTTATTCCAGTCCAATGACAAACACATGGAGCTGGCGTCCGCTTCTGTGACGAGTCCTGTGTGTTTCAACTCGTTCGTTGGTTGATCGCCATCTTCCCCCTGCAGCTCGTAGAGCTCCAGAGTGCCGCCTGCCGTCGCGGCACCAAGCACCGCCTTGCCGTTTAGCGCGTTCGGTGCCCATTTAATATCGAAAATGCCGCTGGAAGTTGCCATGTCCTGCAATTTCGTCACTTTGACTTCTGCGCCATCGGTGCTGTAGGCATCGCAGTCAAGCTGGAAATGCTGCAATGTGCCACTCCGACGATCTTCTGGTTCGCCAATCTCCGCTGCTTTATGAAGTTGGTAGGTGGCAACAACCAGCGAAGACTCGAAGCCAGACACCGGACAGGACTCAACGCAGTCCGCAGTCTCCACAGTGTCAAACGTAGCCAGTGTCTCGCCCATAATTTGCTGGTTTCTGGCTTATTAAGACCAGCGTATATACTGTAATAAACAGATCCTCCTAGGTTATATTCGTAATATAGTTTACCGGAGCGTAATATAAAATTTAGTTTTTAATCAAGGCTACTTGGCGTAATTTCCCCATTTTTGCGTGTCATTCTAATCCAGTCAAAAAACCGTTACGACGGTATCAACGGACTATGAGCACCTTCCTGGACGATGCGAGCAGCTCCGATGATGAGAACGATTTCTTCGGTCGGATGGAGAGCGACGATCTCTTTGAAGAGAGCGAGAAGCAGCAGCAAAAGCGACGAGAAGCTCAGAAATACGTGGAGCAGTATGCCGAGCGAGACTGGGGACTGGCCGCCAGGCAGAGACGAGTCCAAGGCGGCGACAAGGACATCGTGACGGAGAACTCCCTGGAGCTCACCACCGACTGCAAAGTCGTTTTCCAAGAGAAGCAGGGCCAACAGGCCAAGGTCTGGGATTGCGCGTTGGTGCTGGCCAAGTTCCTAGCCAACAACGGGTTCTTCCCTGCCGGCTTCTTCCACAACAAGCGTGTCATCGAGTTGGGCTGCGGCATCGGTGTGCCCGGTCTAGCTGCTGCTGCACTTGGTGCAAAGGAAGTTATCCTTACTGATATGGTGCGTGTCAGGTTTCTTAATTGCAGTTGCATTGGCGTTATGTAGCACTGACATCGCTTTTGTCTCTTCGACAGCCCATGGCGATTCCTTGGATGCAAACAAACATCCAGCGGAACCAATCGCTCAAGTGTATCACCACTAACGTCCGTGCCACATCACTCATGTGGGGCGAGCAGGACGAACAGGATCTGGGCCAATTCGACGTGATTCTGTGCTCAGATCTGGTCTACGGAGAGCTCGAGATCTCGCGAAAGTTGGTGCAGACAATCACCAACTTATCCCACTCGAGAACGCTGGTGGTTTCTGCACACGAAGCTCGATTCGCAGGAGACCGAGGCCAATCTTTCTTTGACTTGCTGTCCGAGCAGAAGTTCGCAGTGGAAAAAGTGCCACGAACGCAGCTCGACGCCGTCTACAGCGCTGCCAACATGCATGTGCATCTTATCCGGTCCACGTCGCCTGCGTCAGCGTCAATACAATAAGCTACTTTTTAAATACGATTTGATTTAATTTGCTACAGATTACACTAACTCAACACAAATTATAGTAATTCTCTATGAATTAGTGGAAATACCGCTGCATCACGGACACGCACCTCATTTGGCGAGATGCTGGCTCCGCTCCGCCGTTCATGGGCGCCGCTGCGTCGCCTGAGCACTTTAAGTGCAGCTGAGAGCTCGTCTTCGCTGTGGCAGGACGTGTACAACTTGGACGCAACTCACTGCCATGACCCTCTAATTAGCGAGGGCGATTTAAAAGTGATGCTTAACGTAATCACCGAGGACGAGGAGCAAGTTCTGGCGGACGAATGTTCCCGTATTTTACGACGTCGTCGCTATGAAGAAGACCATTGGGATAACGTAATTATCAAGTTCAAGGAGATGGAGCGTTCACGTTGGAGTGCCGGTAAAGTATTTTATTGTTTATTTACTTATTGTTCCCTAAACTAAACTTTAAAAAACGTTTTAGAGACTCAACGGATTCTGGATAAAGTCCGAGAAGTTGATCTTTTACCTAAAGAGCTCAACTACTTCCCAGCTGTTCACGTGATTGAATTGGCTGAAGATGGCTACATTAAACCTCATGTGGACTCGATCAAGTTTTCGGGACGAGTTGTGGCTGGCATCAATTTGTTGTCGCCAAGTATCATGCGCTTCAAAGAAGAGCATGGGGATTCGATCGTTGATGCCTATTTGGAACGTCGCTCCATGTACATGATGACGTACGTAAACTACCAAAACTATTTGTTATCTTTGTTGCCAGAATACTTACTGTATTGTTGTGCTTATATTGCAGTGGACGAGTGCGGTACCACTACACCCACGAGATTCTGCCAGGTGCGCAAGTTTTCCGAGGTGAAGTGCCAGTGAACCGCACACATCGCATCTCCATCATGTTGCGCGACGAGTTTCTCGAGGAGCATGTCGCCAAATACCATACGCCATTCGCTAAGCCAGAACTAACGACTTCTAAGTAAAAGAAATGGCAACAAAATCTCATGCATTCTCTTAATATTAGGTTGATCAACGATAGTGTGGCATCTCTTCCTGCCGCATAAAGACCTTCCGTCTGTAGCTCCTTCTGTGCTGCGTCGGCGCTTGAAGCTTCCTACCGAAGCTTGGACCTCTCCTTCTCTACAAAAATTGGCGCCGTGTCATCATGAATTGCATCCCCTTGGAGCTTTACGGTGCACTTGAAATAAATGCTCTCTATCGTCAGCACGACAGATACATCCAACCACACCCTATATCACTCACACGTGCGAACATTTTCAGACGACGACGCGAACGTTGCTCTTGAATTTGGAAGACCCCTTGGAGCGTGTGCGCGGTTTCTCCGCAAACCGGTAATCCGCGCGGTTGCTATTGACAACTCTTGTCTCCTTCTTGGCCGACTGTGCAATGGCGTCGGCCTTGCTAATGCTCTCCAATGACGACACAATCTCGGCAGCGCTGGGCCTCCGTGCTGGGTTGTGTGACCAGCATCTTGCCATGAGCTCCGCCCACTTGATATTGCACTGTCCAGGCTTCATAATGGGCCTGCATCCTGAAAGAACATACTCGCTGATCTCTGCGTTCGAGTGCATGTCCAGATACGGCAATTCTCCTGTTGTGAGCTCCCACATGATGAGTCCAAAACTGAAAATGTCCACCGCTTGGGGGCTGGTTGCATCGCTAGGGAATGCTCCCTTGAGAACTCTTTCCTCACCAAGCTTGAGTAACTCTGGAGCCGTCCACCGAAGCAACGCCGCGCGCTCGTCAATGCTGTTCATCCTACTTCTATCGAAGCCCACGGCTTCGGCCACTCTCCTCGTGCCAAAATCCGCCAACTTGGCGTTCCACGAGTCGTCCACCAGGATATTGGTGCTCTTGAGTTGGCCGTGGACTAAAGGGGGTCGGCGCTATGCAAATACAGTAAGCCCCGGGCAGCTCCCAGCGCCAACCGCAATCTCAAACTCCATTTGAGATTCACTTTTTCTTGGCCGTGTCATTAGCGATGACCCCGGGGGCGCTAGCTGTACTGGTTGCTGCTGCTCTGGAAAGCTGTTCGCCACTGGAGTGTTTCCGTTTGTGTCGACTGGAAGGTTTGGGGGCATGGAGCACATTGAAGAGAGACCCCGGGTACAATATTCACTCACAATGCAAAAATAGTCGTCCTGGAGACATGCCCCCATGAATAAGACCGTGTTGGGATGACGTAGACTCCCCATTCTCGTGGCTTCCACCTCCAGCTCCATCTCGACGTTTTCCCGGGCTGCGGGCTTCGATGGCAACGAAATCATTTTCATCTTTTTCACAGCCACGACGCTGCCACGGTACGACCCTTTGTAGATCACTCCCGACGGGCCTTCCCCAATCACATTCAGACACACCACTTCATCCGCCTAAGAAACATAATAATTAAAATAATAATAAAAATTAGTGAGTGGAAAATAAGCATTAGCAAGAATATCAATATTTTCAAGACACTCACGGCTAGGAGAGACGTGGTGCCGAACGCCGACTGCTCCGTGGACGCCTGCACGTAGCTGTGCGCCGTGTCGTCCAGCTCGGCCTCCAGCTCGGCCGCCATGTCGCTGTCGGGGAGGCATTTGGACAGACAAAAGCCCATTTGCGCGCTCGTTCTGCTCGTCGAGAGGTCTTTGCGGGACTGTGGCCGTCTCTGCCTAGGGCGTATCGTATTTTTGTACAACCACACGACAGTCGGAAAAATGGGTCAAAAGCCGGCTAGTCGGTAGAAAAGAGCCAGTTTATGGGCAACAACTTTGCGCTCCATTCCACCGATAGTCTTTCATGTTGAAAGTCGGTAGCAACAAACGTGTGTGCGGAGATTCTTACCTTGAACATCTTTGAAGTGAAGGGAAGAGAATGAAAATGTTTGGGAATGACAGTGTAATAGATACTCAGACTGTGGCAATCAATTGCAGCGTGATAGAAAACCCCATGCGTCTAAACGCTACGTCGCGAGATTTAGCGTCAAGACGATCACGCCTAGTCGCATCAACACCATAACGCACAGCGTCGCTTGCCGCACCGATACCGTCGACTTGACGGCCACTCAATCGAGTTGCAAATTTGCATTCCCAATTGCCAGACCCAAACTCATAAACGTAGGTACACTTTCTACAGACGAGGGTATGCATGGCCAGTTTCTCTATCTTCAGGTCCGATCAGTTGACGTGCCAGTCAGTGGTCTGCAGCCAAGGTGCCCATTCGCACGCATCAAACCTTTGCAGCGGAAGCTCCACGTTCAGTGGGTGGCGTATCGTTCTAAACCCGCCCCGCCCAGTTAGAGTCCGCTGTTTGGTTGGTACCGGTGGCAAACGCTATGCGCTCCGGTCTCTGGCAACTCTGTGGGAAGGTCGCAATATCCAACGTTGACAGCTGCTGACGCGCAACGCGGCAAAACCTGCGACTCGACATTGTCGAGTCGACAACCGGCTGCATCTTGTGCATCTGTAGTCTACAGACGAGTCGAGGGCGGTACAATACTCCTAGGTCACTGGCAAAGAGAGCATTGCTGCCATGGAGCACACGCGATTTTTTCTCGTCGTCCGCCCTCCTATAATAGACCTCGGTCCAACTGCTACTTTTTCGCCAGTTGTACAAATGCAGCGTTAGCTTTCGCAATGCCTTGTGCTGCGGCCAATTCGAAGCGTGAACGCAGCGCGAGTTTTGCTACTTGTGTCCGTTTTGACGTTTTTCATCGATCTCACTTTTAGCCAACTCAACTTGTCCTCACGACTAGCACACCTTCGCGTATGGCGTTTGGTACTTATGTCCGCAAAGACGCTACAAGACTCCAGGAGACTAGTTTCAAAACAAGTATAATTTGTTGGAAATGTCGAAGGGCAAGCTGTATACAACTTGTCCTGGAGTATCAGACGTGATTACATTTTCGGCTCTCATCGCAACGAGATATACTGAGTGTTGCAGGAACTTAGTGAAGTTATACGCCGCCTGTAAGTTGATCACTACTGTAGTCGACATATACAAGGTTGAAAAACTACAAATGCCTTTGTCTATGCGGTGACATTGCTAGGTTTCACTGCGTCTTGCGTTGTTGCTAATTCGAAGCGTAGACGCACTGCGAACTTTGCTGCGAACTTCTTGTGTCCGTTTTTAACATCTTTCGCCACTTTGTCGATCTCGCTTTTGGCCAAATTCAACTCAAAATGCTCTCCAACGCGAGGCACAAACGCAGTGTGGAACCAAAAGTGGCCCAACGCTCCGCCGGAACGTCGTCGGAGCTGCACTTTGACTTCATCCCACACGACGACTCGATTGCACTGCAATTCGAGCTCCATATCTTCTGACCCGTCCACAATACTAGCACATCGTTGTCGTTGAAAACTGCCTGGTAAATCGTAGACAGCAGCGCGTGGTTGGATGGCGCCGCACTCGACACGAACGCGCCATTCCGCCGCTCCTGCATTGGTCTTTTTGTTCGCAGTGACGCCACAAAGCACCACGGAGACTAACGCCAAGTTGACACGGTCGGGTAGTACCGGGTCGGCGTGGGGGCGTGGTGTTGCGAACAAGGAACTTCGCGGTGACGCAAATATTTGCGTCTCCTGTTCCCATTGTGTGTGATACTCCGCCAACGTCATGGCTCGTTCGTGAATCTCTGCATCTTCATACGGCCCAAGAGTTTCAACATGGTGAGCGCTTTCGGCACGGCGACACATCTCGCCGAAGTAGCCGACAAAGCGGCGTTGGCTTAGAATTGTCACGCCTTGTAATTTCATCGATCGAGCGGCTGCAAAGTACTCGAGTGCTCCGTGCGCCGATCGCCACAATCGCGAGTAGATCATGTAGGCAGAAAGCATGACCCCTGTTCGACCCTTCCCGGCCTTACAGTGCACAGCTACGACATTGTCAGGATGCGATTCTAACCAGGCATGGGCGTCGCGACAGAATGGAAGAAACATCGCCAACGGTGGCGGAGTATGGTCTTCGAAGCCGAATTCGGCCACGCGGCCATGAAACTTTTCGTCGGGTGCGTAACGACGCTCGACGCAGAGGTTGTAGACTCGGTATCGACCCGGGTGACGTTGCTCGAAGAACCGGAAGACGTCGCGGTAGTGGTTGCGATAGATGCCCTCAATTTTCTCGGCAGGGTAACCCAAAGCTACGAGTCGCTGCGTGACATACGTCAAGTCCAGGTCGAATCCGTCGGCGGAGAACCGACGCTTTTCTTTAGACACCAAGTGCTTCAGTCGATTGGTGAGTCCTACAGTGTGTCTTCTAGAGGACCCTGGGCTTAAAGACGGAGGGGAGTTGGGCGACATGGGGGACACAGGTTCTGGATCAAGTTGGGTGTCGACTTTAAGCGCTGGCCGAATGCTGGAAAAGAAGCTAGAAGTGACCCGATTTATTGGCGACGGGGGTGGCGGTGGCGGAGGTTCGAAGGTATTTTCGGGTAGCTGTGGACCCCATGCCGTCACGGGCGATGGCGGCGAAGACTCGGAATCAACTGAAGGTGGAGACTCAACGAACACTGTCGTTTTCCCGTCTTTGCTTTTTTGCAAATGCTTGTCACTGTTCCGCGATTTGGTCAGAGACAGCATTCGTTGCATGGTTGAGAAGCTTTTTCAAGTGCACCCACGGTGATTTATGACGTGTATAGCTTGAAGAAGAGAGAAAAGATAAGGTAAGTTCCAGACATACGCTGCTTAGATTGAATAAAATCCACCCTTATACCTTCCGGACTGTGAGGTGTTACCGAATGGCGCTCGTCCCAGTGCAGGTGTGAACCAATGTCCAACAACGCGCTGTTTGCTTCGTGGGGCTATTTCAAGTCGATGACAGTGAAACCTAATTCAGGAACCTCGTCTTCACGAATGTCATGTTGAAGTGTACGATGCAGAGCAAAAGCATGCGTCATCTATGATTTATACTATCGGGTTGGATATCTGCTGCCGCGAGCTAATCGAAGTCAACTTCAGGGTTGACTGCGTCAAGTGCAGGCGATTCATAGTTCGTATAAAGAGCGTACTGATAAACCAAGTGCGGGATGGAAGGCTTGAAAGTCCGAGCTCGACAACCCAATAATTCATTGATCATCGCAGCATTTTCTTCTGCAGTGAGCACAGTAACACCAACATGGTGAGCGATCTCGTAGCAAGCTGAAAACCAGTTTTGAACGACTTACCGATGGTAGTGAGCAGGATCTTGCTGTCTTTGGAGCGCTTTAGCAGTTTTATTGATTCCGCGTACAGTTCCCAGACCTCTCGAGTGATGAAAGGAGGATCAATGACAATGAAGTCGAACGTGCCAACAAGTTTTTGAGGCAAGTCTTGAGGTTTGTTGAAGTCGAACGGAATGAAGCGGTCGCCTTCAGACAAAAACTTCGAGTCGAACTGTAGCAATGCGAGCAAGTGGGTCGAATTAGTATTTCGTTGCAAACGATCATCTAACATAGCAATGAACATCGTACGTCGAACAAGAAGCACTCGCGTTTATCGGAGCCGTCCTTTTGTTGGGACTTGACGGCGAAATAAACGCTCGGAGTGGACAAGAACGCGATTCGACCGCTATACGCAGGCGATTCCACGACAGCTTCTCTCGCGAGTGTTGACACCGTATCAGTCGAGTACCAATACTGGTTCAGCTCTTCTTTCTGCTCAACAAAACACACAGGTTTTGAATTGCAAATGCAAAGACTAGGTTGTGAATACAACACCGACCTCTGGGAATTTCTGCCAAAACGATTGTGTACGGCGCGGTAAGCTGAGTTCATGCGGCATGGTGTGCTCTCGCATCAAATTGCGCCGGGTCTACCTCTCCACGTGATAGTCCAAACTTGGTTTGGTATCTCTCTCGACACTTGGTGGCGAAACCTTTTCTGCTGGAAACGACCCAACGGTTCGATCATGGGCTCGATTTGTGCGATGCAACATCGGCGATCCTTTTGTACATGAATTGTTTGTATGTTATAGAGTAATTTGCATGGGCTTTTGTCTTCTACTTGTCTGATCGACCAGGAGATCGCATCAATCCGACTCGGAAGAACTGGTCTAGGGATGCTGCAGATATCTCGCGCTTCACGGGGCACACCGGAGATGGTGTCGTCACGTCAGAATCAAATTCCTCCTCGGTACTTGACCGATTCTCGCTTGAACGCTCTCGGGAAATGGCTCGCAGAAGGTCTTTGGGCTCGAACGGTTTGCATTCCAGCACACTTTTCACCAGCGCGCGTTGAAGCAGTTGGTACACTGAATGTGTATCGCAACCACCTGCACATTTGCAAGAGCCACCGTATTCAGCAGGCAGATTCACTGCATCAATGTACTCCAGCAGTGTTTTAGGCGTCTCCCGTTCGGTCAGGATATTGGTCTTCGCTCTTGTCGCTTCGTTCAAAAGCGGCTTCACCCCCTTCCACGCCTTACCGAACCAGGAAGGCACATTCACGATGAAGATCTTGAACGATCGCTGCGGATAATAGCGTTGCATGATACCTAAGCACCGCCGAATGAACGCAAAACCGTCGCCGCCCATATCGCGCATGCCGATCCCACGAGCGTCCAGAATGATACACATTTTCTGCGTTTCACTGGAGACACAGCCATCACATTGACAGAGCTGGTGCGCTGCGTACTTGAGCGTAAACTCCATGGTGAATAAATAATGTCGGAACAAGGTGTCTTGATCGATGCCTGCTTTTTCAGCTGTGGTATGTTGAGACTGCTGAGCTTCTCGACGTAAATCGGGTGGCCAAGCTTGTCGTGTTTGTGGAGGAACTGAGTGTAGTGTCTGCAATACGAATGCAACGCCTAATTAGTTCCCATTGCAGGTGCCAACACAGCGTCGAGGCCACGTACTTCTTGATGGTGTCGTAGTGTATCTGAGGCATTGCTAGGATCGAGTCGACCTTCAGCTCCTGTCGCCAAGCCAAGGTGGCCTCGTAGCGCTCTGTGGCCTTGGCGACGTTCCCGTTCTCCGCCACCAGATAGCGCCGCGGAACCTTGACGCCGCAGGGTTCACATGATTGTTGCTTGTCGCTCCTTAGCGACGGCATCTTGCGTTTATCAGAGAGTGAGTTCTGCACATGACGACATACGTTTGGCAGACAGAGCGATAGAGTCAGTCATCGAGTCAACGAGAGCACAAGCATCGTTGCAAATCGCTGAGACGATCCCATCGACAGGATTCAAACCTTATGGAGACTTGACTCAAGTCTTGAGTGCTGCTCGCCGCGCTTGCTGTGCTGCTCAGCTCCTCGTGACAGTGGCCCACTGTCAGTGAGGGAGCAGAAATCACTGTGGCGCTCTCCCGCTGAGTTAACGGACTGGCGGATTTGAGCTGATTCAGAACTGTAACGCCTCAAAACTCATAACATTCTCACGGGACAAAGCAGCGTCGCCATAGACTATCTACAAACGTCGACTTGCTCTCAACATGTGATAACATCCACTAGGTTTCAGGTGTGCTGCCAGATGAGCTAGGCTGGGTATCGCTCTCCGTACTGGCCGCTTTCGGCGAGACGATGGGGGACCGCTCCGGACTGACAACAGGCGTTGACGCCTTTGGTTTCAACTGGTCGATCGCACTGGAAATGGCATCCACCCACGTGTTGAGTACGAACGGTGTCGGGGCGTACAGCAAGAGCGAGTGATCGTTGGCGGCCATTTGCGGCGTGATGATCTCAAAGCTGTTGTTTTGCTTGGCAGTCTTCTGCACCACCGTGTCATGTGTCAAGGACACGATCTGGAAAATCTCCGAGTCCAGCGTCTTCGCGAAACGGAGGAACTGAGGATGCAAGATGAACAGCTGACGATGCCAAATCGGGTTGAACTGCTTGTGGCGCAGCGAACGCTTCAACAGAAATCCTGCCTTCAGGACTTCTTCGATGAAGAGCCCCGGCGGGATCGATCGGCAAAACCCATCGTCGTCCTCATCCAGTGCAAAAGTATCCGACTTGTCGTCTCTGCTGCCAAGGCGGAAGAGCTGATCCAAAACAGCCGTAGCAGACGTCTCGCGCTTGACCGGCCCCAATACGGATGGTGGCGGCGATGATGACGGCGTCGCATCACTACTCTTATTTTCTTCACAACTTGATGTGCTTTCACCCGAACGTTCGCTAGCAATCGTCTTCATCAGATCTTCCGACTCGAAAGGGGTGCTTTCTAGCACACTTTTCACTAACGCACGTTGCAGCAGTTGATATGACGAATGTGTGTCGCAACCACCTACACACTTGCAAGCACCACCGTACTCCTCAGGTAGATTTTCTGCATCAATGTACTCTAGCAGCGCTCCAGCAGTTTCACTCTCCGTTAAAATGTTCGTCTTCGCTCTTGTCGCCTCGTTCAAAAGCGGCTTCACACCCTTCAAGCCATTCCAAACCAGGACGGCACATTTACGAAAAAATCTTGAAGGATCGCTGAGGATAATGCCGCTGCATTACGCTTGTGCATCGCCGAATGAACTCAAATCCTTCGCCACCCATATCGCGCATACCGATTCCACGCGCATCGAGAATGATACACATCTTCTGCGTGTCGCTGGAAGCGCAAGCATCACACTTGCAGATATGTTGGGCTGCATACTTGAGTGTAAACTCCATGGAGAATAAATAATGTCGGAACAAGGTGTCTTGATCGATGCCTGCTTTTTTCAGCTGTGGTATGTTGATGCTGCCAATTTTTTCGACATAGATCGGGTGGCCTAGCTTGTCGTGTTTGTGGAGGAATTGTGTGTAGTGTCTGCAAGATCATAATATGTGTGTTAGCCGCCAACACAGACCAATATGGATTTGATAGATGCAGCGCACGTACGTTTTGATAGTGTCGTAGTGCGTCTGTGGTACTGCCAGGATAGAATCAGCCATTACCTCCTTTCGCCATGCCGTAGTAGCCTCGTATCGTTCGGTAGCCTTGGCGACATTACCGTTTTCAGCAACAAGAAAAGCTTTCGGAATCTTGAATGATACCGCAGTCATCAACTGAGTAGATTTCCGCTTACTGGTCGAAGCAGTAGTAACTTCCAATCTCTCAGAGCCCGAAGCTTCCAGCGCCACAACTGTAAAGTTCCAGTTGCCAAGATGGTGTCCCAAATGGCTGGCGTTTGCGGGATTGACCTGCCGCGCTGTTACTACTTTGCCTGGGAAGAAAACTTCTACCAGGAAGACCAGCACGGCAACGATCACACCTACGTACACTGCAGGAAGCACCACCACCGATCCGAAAAAGTGTGTAAACACCGAAGCAGCAGCCAAGTATGCGAGGCCAATGCCACATGATAGCTTGAATATTTGTCGATAAGTTCCACGGAAAGTCCCACGGATATCCACCTTCTTTCGTCCAGCGCGTGTGGCACGAACGAGAACACGCATGGGACGCTTTCCATTGAGCGCCACACGATAAAATGCACGACCCTCATGCTTTACGAAGCGTTGGCACGGGACACGTACTCGGCCACCGTCGGAGAAATGCACTACCAAGTTCGTGGATCGCCGCAAGTCTAGCAAGGTAACTGGTTGGCCTACCGCAACGTTTTTCATCGTAGACAACGTCACTTGCACACTCCCATCACAATCTACTGCTTCACCTGAATCCTGTCCATCAGTATCAACCGCAGTACTGATTTCTTCGTCCATCCCCACGCTCTGAGAGTCACTGATGTCAAGAGACGCAATGGTTGGCAGATCCTGTCCATGCATTTCGAAAAGAATGGTCTTGCCGCGACCATCGCATCTCAAATATCCACCCTGCACTGGTGCCGATTCCTGTTGCTTGCTGTAGTGCGTAATAACGCGGTTAAACTTGGAACGCACACGGTTCGAGTCGGCCACGTCAATGATGATGTTGCGGTCGCCATAGTACATGACTTTGCCCATGGTTCGTAGCGCAGCCGTAGCGAGATGCAGTTCCGCTTGCGTAGGTTTCCCGAACGTCGTCTCCGCCATGGTCTTGGTCGTCCGCGCCAAATTACTGAAGAATAAAAATTGTCCTCTTCATCTGACGACTCCGAGCTGCTGTCATCGCTGTTACCGCCCTGCAACTGATAAAAAGACAAGTACATTTCTCCAGGAGTGTTGGACTCTTTCGGTCCGAAGCATCCGTTCTTGGTGCTCGGTCCGACGCCCATTTTGTTGTTCCACACGCGTCCATCGGCGTCCTCCAACACCACGACATCTCCATAACTCACTGGTGTGCCGACTCCCAGTCCGCAATTGGACAAAATGACAAAAGTTGATGCTTTATACTGCTTCGCTCCGAACGCTGCAATCGGAGGGATACAGGCCAGTTCGTCTTGCTTCTGAGGGTTGTTCTTGGTCGATAGAAACCGCTTCCCGCCTTCGAAAGTGCCCACGTAGCCACCATCACTCTCTGCGTATTTGCTGCGTGCAAATAACCGGATCGTGTCGCCGTAGCGCACCGCCACATGGGGCGGAGAGCTCTTGGACACGGTATCCAGCGGCATGGAGCCCCTCACAGCCACGTCGTGGAGGTGCAACGACTGGTACAGCGGCGTCGGAGCCGTGGTGCGTGTCGCAGAGCGCGGTCGGAGCTCCGGCGCCGGCCTGGAGACGTCCGTGGAGCTGTCGGCGCTGGAGCTGGAGCTGCGCTTGAGGCTCAAAGTGATGCTGGAGCGGCTCCCGCTGGTGCTGATGCTGCTGTCGTCGTCCGTCTTGGTGCCTCGACGTCTGCGGGAGCGCAGCGACACCCCGGAGAAGAGCGTGTTGCCGTTGGGAGCCGCCGTCACGCCCTTCACAGAGCCCAGGAACTGCATGACGGAGAAGGAGTGATGGTCTCCCGCACTGTCGTGGCTTTCAGTATGGAGAATGCCCACGTGAGTGCGGACAAGTGGAAAAAGGAGATGCTCTCCCGAGTGTGGTAAAGGACGAGTCGGAATCCGGATACGTGCCGGATAAGAGGATTTTATGACGGTTTTGTTACAAAGCCGAGGCGGACGCTGCGACTGACGTGGTGCATGTCGTCGTAGGATGGCGGACCAGGATGGTGTCCGCCTTTGGTTGTCGGCGACAGCAATGATGGCAAGGTTGTTGCAAGTGTCTATCTGCTCAACAGAGTCTGTTGTGAGGGTTTGTATTGCTGAGATGTTCAGATTCTTGCATTGGAATAAGCCATGGCACTTACGCTACCAACTACTTGCTGGTCTTGGTCACTGGAGAGCACGATTGACGTTAGCAACGAGTTGCAACCGTAAGCTCTGTCGTCGACAAGCTTTGTCCATTGGGATGGCGCCATTCGTCCACACATTTCCTTCTCCGTGCATCATTCACGCGAGGAAAAACCGGGCTCAGAAGCCAGAGGCACTTGTGGCGTTGAAGGTGGCACGCATGAACGGACACACACACGACGAAGCTTACGGCGACTCACGGAGACTCCAATCGCATTCAATCTGTATCTTGTCGACAAGACCGGTTGTGCTGCTTGATGCGCAGACTTGTCGCCGACCAGCTTCTCCATTCGCGCTCTGCTGTTCACCAGATGGGTTACAACTGGGCGGAAGATTGCCAGGTTGAACTCGCGATCAAATTCGCGACGGGCACGTGTCCGAATGGCTAAAGAAGCCTCGTCTAGCAAACTGTCTCGCAAGAATCGCTGGTCGAGCATGCTCCGCTCGTTAGCGGTCGAATTCCCCATCCGACGCGGGAGTGGGTTGTTTTGGCGGCATGTAAACAAGGAAGGCGGTGCGTATTCAATGCCAACAAAAAGGCCTATCGATAAAAAATCAAAGCACATGTATGGGTGGATGACTATGCAGGGTCTGCGACTACCTGGCTCGCACTAGAGTTAGTCCGTCAGCTCGATCGTGTAGATGCTTCGTCTCACTTCCGGGGCGGCGTCGCCGGGCGCTGCGTGCCCAGGCCGTTGTACGCATAGCGCTGCTTCTTCTCCGCTGGCTTCAGGATCTGGAAGGAGCACATGAGCGTCTCATCCACCGACATCATGGCACCAGCGTTGTCGAATTCACCACAGTAGTTCGGTGCCGAGAAGAGCGTCACGAGCTGACGCTTGGCAAAGAACTCGTAGCCATCCTCCACCACCTGATGGGCACGACAAATCAGGTCCAGGTCGTGACGCTTCAGGAACTGACTCACAATGTCCGGGCCGAACGTGAACGACACGCCGCGGTCGTTCTCGCCCCAGCCCATAATGTCCTTGTCCGGGTCGGACCACAACAGATCGCACAGCAGTCCCGTGTCGGGCACGTCTGTGGGGCGCACGAAGCGCTTGATCTGCTCCATCTGACTCAGCTCGGGCGACAGACCGCCGTGCATGCAGAAAATCTTCTCGTCCACGATGGCCGCCACGGGCAGACAGTTGAAGCAGTCTGTGAAGGTCTTCCAGAGCTTGATGTTGTATCGGCGCTTGCACTCATCGTAGAAGCCATAGATACGGTTGATGGACGCGCACTCGTGGTTGCCACGCAGGATGAAAAAGTTCTCCGGGTACTTGATCTTGTAGGCCAGCAGCAGGCAGATCGTCTCGAGACTCTGTTTGCCACGGTCCACATAGTCACTGCACGAAGCGTAACTATTCGTCAATCCTCTCATTAAGAATACTTGAACACACAAAAAGACTCACCCGAGGAACAGATAGTTGGCATCAGGGGGAAGCCTCCGTACTCGAACAGACGCAGCAGGTCGTAGTACTGGCCGTGGATGTCGCCTGAAGGTCGCGCAAACTGCGTTAGAGAGCTCTGTGTTTCCTCTAGTTAGTCATACCCAATGCACGCACCACAGATCTTAATGGGCGCCTCCAACTCGACCAGAATGGGCTGAGCAAGGAACACCTCGCGCGCGTGCAGGCACAGGCCGCGGATCTCCGTCTCCGTGAGGTTCACCTGCTTGCCGGGGCGAGCGCCGCGCACGCTCAGCAGCTTCTCGATGATATTGTCCACGTCGATGGGCTCCAGTCCAGACGCCATCGCTTCTTTTCTCTCCCTTCTTTCGGTCTGTCTTGAGGCTTTCGGGTCCAGTCCCCCTCCTCCCGAAAAGTTGGCGGTACTGAAACGAAATAGATTTTTCAAAAGAGATGATTGGTCAAAAGCAGAAATACTGATAACGGATTGGTTGAAAAGAGGAAGTTCAGTGAGATGCAATGTAAATGAGTGGGAAAGATTGCGACAGATGGCAGGTTGCTGGCAGATCGCTATAGTACTGTGCTGTAGACGAGAAGTCAACAACGTCGACTTGGATGGAGTGCAACGAGAATTTTAGATGCAGGTCGCTAGCTATGGACCCAAGTAGACGACACTTTGAGCATCTATGTCGGTAGATCCAGTGGACTTGCATCCGGACGTTTGCGGGTTTCTTGTGGGAGTGGCACATGCACAGCTCAAGGGGATCCTCCGCATACTGTTCAACACAGGCTGTTGAGTGCATTCGTCATTGAGCCAGAGAGTCGACATGTATTGCTGCAACCATTGCTTGGCCAAGATTGCACCGCGGGAAGGCGTCGATTGGGATGATTGACTCAGCAGACGATATCATTGCAGGTCTCGCCAATGCATTCGTTCGGTATCTTTGTTGCCGAACAGCGATTTGAAACAGACCTCCACCACCGGTTCGTACACAGACTACGGTATCGAGAGATCGAGGAGTATCCTATTCAAAGTCGGCGCTAGGATTCAGTGCAATTGCTCGATCGTCGAAAAGAAGTTCTATCCATACTGCTGGCATGCAGAGGACACGCCTGGTGGTGCTGATGCTGTTGCTCACGGCCGGCGTGGCATTGAACGACAACGTACGCATCCGTTCGACTCGACATCTTGAGCACTAATTGCACTATGACCCGTACTGTATCAAAAGCTACGGTATTGCTGTCGACCACAACCCTACGACGTTGCCTACCGCCAGACCTCCATTTTCCTATACTATAGCACTATAAGAGAGTACTTTCAGCGCAGCCACTAGGTTTTTAGCACTCTGACAATTAATACCTTGTTTGAAACGATAGCAGACGGATAGGTCTTAGGAATCCTTATTCGTCCAGAAAGGGAAAGACGGAGGGGACACAAGGAGAAAAGGGGGAACGAGCACTAACACCTCGCCATCGCTGCGTCTGTCGGATCCGCCCCACGTCCGGTGCGATCACTTCTTGCCACTTCCGGTCTTGCTTCTTGTCCATCATGGTGTACGTCAAGCAATTCCTTATCCCCTCTCTATCGTGATAATCGAAATAATAGACCTTCTGCTATCCTTGCAGGGAAGACAAGAAGCGGAAGCCGTCCAGGGATTTCCCAGCGCACGCCCAAGTGCCTATGGGCAAGGTCCACCCCAATGGGCTATCGTCCAAGTGAGTTCTCCCACCAAGAATGACTTGACCTCGAAGTCTCCCTCTTTAACCTGATAATTCTGCTTGATCCAGAGTACGTGTGGAGCTCAACACTTCGGCGCCTGCTGTGCCTCCTATGAGAGACCCGTTCCACATCCTCAACTTTGACAGTGACGAACTCCCCAGTAGCAGACGCTCTGGGGCTCGCACAGGCTCCGTCATGTCCGTGGACTCCAGAGCTTCCTTGCTCTCCGTGGACGACTCGTTCCGGTTGGCAGATGATGCAGAACACGAGGAGGAGGACGTCTCGAAGCTCCCAAGAACCAGCGACCCGCTCAACCCGCTGATGAGCGGGAATACTTTGAGCGCATGTGGGCGGAGAACTTTAAAAACTCAGAAGCACAGGTGAACAGCACCACGGGCTACTTGCCAGTAGGTGCTGCAGGACGACTGAACCGCACCAAAGGCTTCTCGTTCGCACGAGACCCAGACTCACACAAACTCTACGCAGTGTTCCGGCTCGAGATTGAGTGCATTGTGAGTGAGAAACAGTGGACGATCTACCGTCGATTCCACGACTTTAAGCAGCTGGCGCATCAGTTGAAGAACGAGTCGGTGCGTGTGTCGGCGGTGCCTACCAGGACGTTGATTCGCTCGTTGGACCCGAGCTTCCTGCGAAAACGTCAGCTAGAACTGGATCGCTGGCTACGTGAAGTGCTCATGCTGATTAGCCTCGAGAATTGCAAAGTGGACACCGAGAAGTACACGGATTGCTGTGGAAATCGTGGCTTCCATGCAAGTTGCAGACTCATTCGCCATTTCCTTACGCACAAAGCGAACGAGCCGCCTGTGTTTGAAGAATCGGCGTCTTCGAATTCGTCATCCAGCTCCAATGTGCTGTCCAATTCATCTAGTGGCTTCTCATTTTCAAATTCTGGTTCTGGACGGCCACCATTGTTTAGCGTTTCGGAACAGAAGACCGACTCGGAGTCTATGTCCTCGATTACAGCTACGTTGTCAGAGCATGGGAGTTCCCGCGGTGGTAGAATCCGCATCGACTCAACTCAGAGCGAGGACATGATGATGGAACCAATGGATGACGGGCAGGAGGCACCTTTCAACGCGGCAACAGTAGCAGAGCAGCGACGTAGTGTCGTTCTCCAAGACGTTGAAGATGACGATGATGATTGTGACGATGAGAGCAGCTCAAGGCGACGTAGTGGCAAGGTGTCGCTGAAGCAGTTTGATGTGTTACGAATGATCGGCAAGGGTTCATTCGGTAAAGTACTGCTGGTACGCAAAAAGCATTCGTCACAATTATTCGCCGTCAAAATCCTGAGTAAGCCGATGATCGTGAAAAAGCAGCAAGTGGAACATACACGAACAGAGCGGCGCGTCCTAGCATCTGTGTCTCACCCGTTTGTGGTGTGCTTACACTACGCTTTCCAGACAGCAGAGAAACTGTATTTTGTGCTTGATTACTGTCCAGGCGGGGACTTGTTTTTCCACCTTAGTCGCTGTGGATGTTTCCCGGAGGCGATGGCAAAATTTTATGCGGCAGAGATTGTCCTTGCGTTGATTCACTTGCACGAACAGGGTATCGTGTACCGAGACTTGAAACCCGAGAATATCATGCTGGACGTAGATGGTCATGTGAAGCTCGCAGACTTTGGTCTAGCCAAGGAAGGCGTCACAAGCGAGCTCAACGGAACATATACCATGTGTGGTACGCCTGAGTATCTCCCGCCCGAGATTCTAAACCGAGCCGGTCATGGCACAGCTGTGGATTGGTGGAACCTGGGAATGGTTCTTTACGAAATGCTGACAGGCAGACCACCTTGGTACACACAAGACCGCCAAGAGCTGTTTAACCGTCTCCGCGCAGCACAACTCGAATTTCCACAAGGACTTTCGCCCGAGGCCATGAACCTTATTGAGGGTTTACTCACACGTGACCCGGCTAAGCGCCTTGGTGCTATTGACGTTCGTGAAATCACGTACCACCCGTTCTTTGCAGAAATTGACTGGAACTTGCTGTACAATCGTCAAGTACAACCGCTTTACCGTCCCTGCCAGTATACAGACCCGATCGACGCGGCCAACTTTGAGGAAGAGTTCACAAAACTGCCTCTTGCGCAAGTTGACAGCGCAGGTCTCAGTGTCGCAACGAACGAGCTGGAATCGAAGAGTGACAATGGAGAGAGAGGGTCGGATGGTAGAGACCCAACAGACAACGGTGCACATGCGACTGAAGCAGGCGGAATGGGAGCTGGTATGCCAATTGGCAGCGTCACAGGAAGTACTGGGGCGAGTTTGAGCAGCAACGAGCGCAACAGTCAGACCCGCAATCTTTCATACACATTTGCCGGATTCACATACGATGGCACAAACCCGTCCCTCGCGCGATCCGGTAGCTTCGCGCAATCGTCAGGGCGATCAAGCTACCTGAACGGCGAAATGTGAGCTACTACTACAACATTATTAAATCAAGCAGCAGCACGGACCACCGCGATGTACAGCAGCAATAGGTGATCGAGCTGAGGTAATACAACAGCAAAGTCGGAATGAGTTTTTGAAGCGTCTTCGTTGGCGATTTCCTCGGAGGTGAATGGGGTAAAGAGCTGCAAAGAGCACGAGAATGTAACTAATCGTCATTGTGTTTAGCTATGTACTCTTACATTCCAGTGCTGCTGTCGATTTCCATACCCATCAAGGTAGTCGTGTTCGCAAATGCCGATCAGTTCTTCGGCTCCTGACTAGCAGCAAACTTGGCACACTCCACTGTGTTCTTGAGCAGCATGGCGATCGTCATCGGTCCGATGCCACCAGGCACCGGTGTGATCGCCGAGGCACGCGTGCTGGCAGCAGCGTAGTCGACATCGCCGAGAATCTTGTAGCCCTTCTTGGACGTGGCGTCATCCACGTAGCTGATACCGACGTCCACAACCACAGCACCCTCAGCAATCCAGTCGCCCTTGACCAGCTCCGGTTGGCCTGTACCGACAAACACAACGTCGGCCAACCGCACCTTGTCGGCCAAGTTCTTGGTCTGCGAGTGGCACGTGGTGACGGTGCAATTGGCAGCCAGCAGCATGAGCGACAGCGGCAGTCCGACCAGTTGGCCGCGCCCGATCACCACCACGTCCTTGCCCTTGAGTTCGATCCCATTGCGAGTCAAAATCTCAATGCAACCGGCAGGAGTGCACGGTTGCAGACGCAGTTCCTTGGTCGTGTCGTCCTTTGTGGGCTCTGCCAGGCGTGCGAAGTGGTGCGAGTGCAGTCCGTCGACGTCCTTCAAAGGGCTGATGGTCTCTAGAAGCTCCTCTTCGTGCGCTTTGAGATGGTCTGGGAGTGGCAATTGCAGCAGCACGCCGTGGACATTCTGGTCCGTATTAAGTGAGGCGAGAAGCGATCGGAGCTCCTCGAAGGTGATGGTCTCCGCTAATTCGTGCACTTGAGGACTGATTCCGACACGAGTGCATGCATTCTTTTGAGACGGATGTATGTCTTGGAGTCTGGGTTAGAGCCGACCAATAGCAATGCGAGAGTGGGCGTCACAGACAGAGAAGGCACCAACTCCTTGAGCTCCGCTTCGATCTCCTTGCTGCACGCCTTGCCATCCAGAATTCGGGCCGTCATGATGGTTGGTGTGTGGATGGCGTGTTTGGAATGTCCAATGTCACTAAATCGGGGGAAACTATTTTAAAATATTGTTTTAAAAACGTAAGGAGATTACTTTGAGTTTGATGCCGTTCTTGCTAGTAAACTCGACCAGATTCAAATTGCAGCTGACGCCGCTCAAATCGCCGAAGACAGCGGTAGCATCATGCTGGGTTTGTACTCAAATCCCCACGGACAGCGATAGCATAGCAGCACTGACCTCTTCAGTGGTTTATCCACCGTCAGGAATTGCTGGGTGCTGCTATTATAGAGCTGCACCCATCGCTTCCTTTCCAGCTGATGCACTCCACGGTCGCCACGGCAAAAACACTGCAGTGCACTTGCACATTTCCATTGTGAAGCGTCACATCAGCAATGGAAACGAGCAAGACTTTTCATCGCTAACACTGTTGACGTGACGGTGTGCTTGCTACAAATGGACCTGTTTGCGCGCCACTCACAACTTTTACATCGAACAGCGACGATGCACCGCTGGTATCTCATATTGAGACTCATAATAGCGTCACGCCACCAAAGACAGCAATGACCGACCAGACGGTTTGCTTGGTTGGCACTGATAGTTAATACAGTGAAGGGAGGGAACTGAGGGCACATGGCCTCGTACGTAAGTTGTAATTCGACAGGAAACCTTGGCGTAGGTTTCACCGAAAGCACCATAGAAGATAATAATGCACAGCCCTCGGCTGGGCGAACAGGTTTGGTCACCAAGATCAGGCACGTTAACGTCATTCCCAAAACCAGCTGTCTCGATTAGTAAAAAGAAATGTGTTCAAGTCACTCAAACCAAAACAATTCACATGAATCCTAAGGCCACTTACACTACGGCGAGTACGCTTGAGTT
This sequence comes from Phytophthora boehmeriae, assembly GCA_011947355.1. NCBI lineage: Eukaryota > Oomycota > Peronosporomycetes > Peronosporales > Peronosporaceae > Phytophthora > Phytophthora boehmeriae. Next base: position 360,566 of record JAAVTJ010000210.1, on the reverse strand, counting down.
CAGACGTTCATACTGCAGTGCAAAGTGTACCAACATCGTATCATAGAGCAAGATAATAGAGCAAGAAGCTTCCACTTCGTCAAGATGCCAATTCGCTTGTCTGGCGTGGCGGAATCCAGATGGAATTGAAAAAGGATGTCGGTAGCTGTTCGGTGGTAAACAGAAGGCGTTGATGGTTTGGGCCGACTGACCGTAAACGCCCTCTGCTCACCGCCTGCGTGATCTTTTGGATGCTAGCGGTACCGCTTGAGGCGATTACAGGTTGCCTGTACCGCCCATGATGACGGGTTCGCCCGACCAGCCCTTCCTCGATTCCATCTGCACCTGCAAACTTCCTGCGCTCAGGCAACCTGCGACTTCTTCGTTCTATGTCAAGTCCTGGACCCCTTCGACCTGCTCTTTACAGGAGCACAGAGCTACTCACTACCCGCGCAGCCTTTGCAGATTAAGTCTTAATCCCGTGCATTCCCTTTCATTGCAGTTTTTCCCCAATCCAACTCAAGTCCTCGATCGCGATATTCACAAAGCTATGCTGCAGCAACTCACTCTCGCCGCCATCGTCTTCCAAGCTGCCACTATCTCCTAACATCGGGACACGGCAATATTATCGAGCCGAAGTGCATCGGCGACTCGGACCACCCGTACTACATCGGTGGCCCCGCCGGTACCATCGAGATGGCTGAAATCGTCGGAGACGCGTCGTACGGCGACTACTCCAACGCTGTCGACGACTGGTTCACGAAAAACAAAATCGCCACTCTCAAAGAGTACATCACGACTTACGCCACGGACATTGACAAATGCGGCAACACCGACATGGCCGGTACCCCTCAACCCGTGCCGTCGGACGGATATGTCCAGCATGACACGCTCGGCACCTCCCACCCTGGCCCGTGCGAGATTTGGTGCGATGACACTCGCGTGTTCCACGATTCCAACTGTGCGGCGAAATACGCTAACCAGGCACCCACGAAACTCCCCATTGACGTGAGTGTCTGTTCTTCGTCGTCCGAGTTCATCTTCTACTGGTTGGCATTGCACGCCCAACCGTGGCAAGTGTACATCAACTGTGCGCCTCTCGACGGCACGAAAGCTGCCAGCTCCGGGTCAACCAACTCGACCACTCCCGCTACCACGACTCGTCCCTCTACGACGACAACCACTGCCCCGGTGGCGCAGTCAACCGATGCGAGTACCGACGAGGCATCCGACGAGGAAGAGTCAACCGATGAGGAAGAGTCATCTGACGCGAGCGTCGATGGCGAGGCATCTGACGAGGCAGAGTCCCCGGCCACTACGGTACCGCCTACTACCGCCCCTGCACCTGTGACGTCTTCCCCATCGACGTCGTCGTCGAAGTGCTTGCGTCGTCGCTACTAAGCATCGATGTTTGTAGATCAAGTAGCTCGCCAGTTGTCGGCGCAGTAGTAGTTTGTCGGTCTATGTCAATGTCATTTGTAGTTATTCTCTCCATATCGCTACTTTGCATCGTGTGCATCTTGTTTTTTTTTACAATGAGCAGGGCCACATTCATGAAATCCAGCTGTGCTCCTTTTTGATTGAGCTGCCTTTTACCTGTCAACCATAGACCTGTTGTTATGTTTCTCCTATCTTGGCCTGCCATGCAAACTCTGCTCACTAGTGCACTTCCGCCATTGTCATTTCTTCATTCATCCACTCACTCACAAGCGAATCTCCAGCGATCTATCAGTGATGCTGAAACAAGTTATTTTGATTGCAACTCTGATCACTCAAGCCGCCTACCTCCCGATTGTTTTTGGTCACGGCAATATCATTGTGCCCCCACCGACTGGGGATTCCGACCACGTTTACTACTTCGGAGGCCCGGCCGGAACTATCGACATGCCGGAAATCATCGGCGACGCATCGTACGGCGACTACTATGAGGCCGTGGACGAATGGTTCACTGCGAACGGCATTTCCAGTTTGAAGGAGTACATCACGACGTACGGTACCAACATCTCCGAATGTGGCAACACACTGAAGGACGGCACTGCCGAGGCTATTCCTTCCGACGGTTATGCTGAGCACGACACTCTGGGCAACTCCCACCCGGGCCCGTGTGAAATCTGGTGCGATGACACTCGCGTTTTCAACAACACCAACTGCGTGACGGAGTTCTCGGGGCAGTCTCCAGCGAAGATCCCTATTGACGTGAGCACGTGCAAGGCGTCGTCCGAATTCGTGTTCTACTGGTTGGCGCTGCACGCCCAGCCCTGGCAAGTGTATATCAACTGCGTTGCCCTAGACGGCACAACTGCGTCGTACACGAGTGGATCGGCATCGGCTGGCACCACTACGAGCACGAGCGCTACTCCTACTACGTCTACGACTGCGTCAACTTCTGCTTCAACCGCTGCTGAAGCAACAACTGATGCCTCAACCGCCACAATCGCTACCACTGACGCATCGGCTTCCAAGACTACCACGAGTACAAGCACTGCTGCATCGGAAGCGGACGAGGCGGATACGACAACGGATGCTCCAATTTCCACCTCAACTACAACGACTAGCAGCAGCACTACTAGCAAATGCTCTGTCCGTCGTAACCGCAAGTAACGTGGAGTAAGTCACTGAAGCACGCGTGTAAATGGCAAGATATATCGATAAAACATGTGATGCAGTGATATATTCGAAGGCGTTTTATATTCTTTTGAGGCCATGGGATTGAAAGCGAATCCAAGTGTTAGATTAACAATTGAGGCTTGGGTACTTGTGCCGCAGCAGTTGAATTTCACTTCGACGTCTTGTCCAATCAGAACACGTACCTTGCCAGTATGCACCAATCTGGCTTGCCTGGAATGGGATCAACATGCCTGGGGGTTTGCAGTATTACCAGCATTTCACTCAGCATTAACCAGCAGGAGGATAGCTTTTGCGTCATCACTTTGGGGACAAATATGATGTAAAACCATCATTCCTGTGTGCTTAGTCCTGAAGAATTCTGGTCGCAAGCATTTTTGAGAACGGTGGCTGGGCTCATAAGCAAAAACACAGCGTCCAGCGCACTTCTAGCAACTACAGCAGCAATCAACAGACCAACCCAAACGAGACCGTCGACATGACTCGAGTTGTGATCATCGGTGGGGGTCCCGCAGGCATTCGTACTGCCCAAGCTCTCGCCAACAACCTCTCCAAAAGTGACAACACAGAAGTCACTTTGCTGGAGAAGAACGCCTTCTTCTACCACACTGTCGGTGCCCCACGAGCTTACGTTGAAGCCGACTACGTCAAGAAGTTGTTCATCCCATATGACAATGCCATCCCCAAACATGCTCAGAGTTTTGTGCGCATTGTACGTGGCGTGGCCACTCATATCTCGGCCGAGACAAATGAGGTGTCATACCGTGCAATTGGCAGTGACGACAAGGAAAGTGAGACGACGGAGAAGCTGAGCTTTGACTACTTAGTGCTAGCTATGGGGAGCTCCTACGCTGTGCCCATCAAACAAGGCGATCGCGACTATGCTCGATCGGCTACGGAGTCCAAGCTGGAAGAAGTCCGCAGTCATATCGACAGCGCCAAGGCAATTCTGGTTGTCGGCGGTGGAGCTGTGGGCTGTGAGATCGCAGGAGAGATCAAGGCCAAGTACCCTGACAAGTCCGTGACTATCGTCGATGCCAACAAACAACTCATCGCCGGGAACAACCTTCGTGATAAGTTCTACACGTACTTGAATGCGTCACTGGACAAACTTGGCGTGAAGGTGATTCTTGGGGAGCGACTGACTGAAAGACTGAACGGCAACAGCTTCGAGAAGCGTACATTGCAGACGGACAAGGGCACGATGATCGAGTCGGACATTCAGCTGCTGTGCGGTGGATTCCGTCCTGTGGCCACATTGGTGCAGGAGATGGATCCGAAGCTAGTGACGGAACGTGGGGCGATTCGAGTCAATGCTCAGCTGCAGTTGGAAGGCGAGCAGTACGCGCACATGTTCGCACTTGGCGATGTGTGCAACCACTCCACACCGAAAATGGCTATTTGGGCTGGCGAACAAGGTAGCTATTTGGCGGGCGAACTAGTAGCGGTGATTCGCAAGAAGCAGACTGGTTTCACGAATCCGTTTGCCGGTGCGGCGACAGAGGCGATGATCTTGCCTCTAGGTCCTTCTGGAGGTGTTTCGCAGCTACCGATGTGGGGAGGTGTTGTCCTCGGTGACTGGTTTACTTGGATGATAAAGTCGAGGGACTATCTTGCGTCTCGAATTTGGGCTAGCATCGGTGCCACGGTCCCCAACTAATCGTATGACAACACATTGTGGCTGTAAGGTTGCAAGGCATCGCTGAACGACAACATAACACAAACAAACTTTCCTCTTCTGTTCATCCATACGAGTAGCTGTGTACATCTAATCGAGCAGAGCGACCTCGATTCTAAGATTGCCGCAATACCGTCAATGATGTTGGTTAACGTGATGCAGATTAGTTTGGCACAACAGCACCCAAACTCTTCCACGTCATGCCAGCGAAGTAGTCTTTCGACTTGATGGACCTGGTCACCAGGTTGCCCATGACCACGCCTCCCAACACCGGCAGCTGCGAGACGCCACCGTTCGGACCCAGAGGAAGCAACGTCGCCTCCACCTCCACCTTCGGGAACGCCTTGCTCACGCTCGTCTGCGTCTTGCGCACAACCAAAGCCAGCTCGCTACCCAGGTGCTTGCCCTGCAGACCAGCGAAGTAAGCGCGCTTCGGAGCGGGGCTGTTGCTCGCGTCGCCCAGAGCGTAGATGTTCGAGTACTGCGCGCTGTCCAGCTGCAGCTGCTTGGTCACCTTGATGAAGCCGTCGGCAGTCACGAGACTCGAGTCGAGTTTCTGGACCAGCTCCGTGGTGGGGCTGAAGCCGCCGCACAGAAGCTGCACGTCCGACTCGATCTCTGTGCCCTTGTCGGTGCGCAGCGTCCGCTTCTCGAAGCTGTTGCCATTCAACCTTTCAGGCAGGCGCTCGCCCAGAACCACCTTCACGCCCAGACGCTTCAAGTACGTCGACAGTTTGGTGCGGAACTTCTCGCGAACATTGTCGTTGGCGACCAGCTTGTCCTTGCCCTCGAGGATCGTCACCGTCTTGTTCGGGTACTTGGCCTTGATCTCGCCCGCCACTTCGACGCCCACCGCGCCACCGCCGACGATCAAGACACTGTTGGCGGCCTTGACCTGGTCTCGCACTTCGGCCAGCTTGGTCTCGGTGGTCGAGCGCTTGAAGTTGTTCTTGGGCTGCTTGATGGGCACCGTGTACGTGCTGCCCGTGGCAATTATTAGATAGTTGTACGAAAGACGCCTCGCTGACGCAGCCTCCAATTCGTCGTTGTAGCCGATGAAGATGTATTCGACTTCGTGTGTTCTAGGAATGATGTCGGTCACAACTGCGCGTCGGAACTTGACGAAGGACTTGGCCGACTCCGGGATGACGTTGTCGTAGGGCACGAAGAGTTTGTTGGTGTAGTTGGCGTCCACGACGGCGCGGGGAGTGCCCACTGCGTGGTAGTAAAATTCACTCTTTTCAAGCACGATCACCTCCGTGTCGTCCTTGGGAGTGAGTTTCTCGGCGAGTGTCTGTGCTACTGCCACTCCTGCGGGGCCGCCACCGACGATGAGGATGCGAGGCATTAGGGGGTTGGGTAACTGGACTTGAGAGGTTGTTGGTGGTTTCGTGTGCGCCTGGAAAGTTGAGGAGTGATAGCTCCAGACATGCTTGCCGCACTACACGCTGTAGAGCCGCAGCTGCTTACAACAGGACTGCTAAAGTCGCTCGCCATCAATGACTACAGTGCTTGCAATCCGTGATGGCGATCAATGTACGCAATCGTCATATGCACGAGTGTGGCATCGCTCACGATTTGAGCAGGTCAACTCACTTCAACTACGGGCCCAATAAAAACCAGCACCGCTTGTCTATGCCATATGCTCGTCGTCAACTTACCATCATTCCGCTTATGATTCGTCATAGACTATTTAGGTACAAAAACATCTGAGCTCACAATCGAAAAGCGATATTCCAGCTAGACCAGAACCAGAATATTCCAGCAAGTCGAACATGACTCGAGTGGTGATCATCGGTGGCGGTCCGGCAGGCATTCGTACTGCCCAAGCTCTCGCCAACAACCTTTCTGAGAGCGACAAGACCGAGGTCATTGTACTGGAGAAGAGCGCCTTCTACTACAACACTGTCGGTGCCCCACGAGCTTACGTTGAAGCCGACTACGTCAAGAAGTTGTTCATCCCATATGACAATGCCATCCCCAAACATGCTCAGAGTTTTGTGCGCATTGTACGTGGCGTGGCCACTCATATCTCGGCCGAGACAAATGAGGTGTCATACCGTGCAATTGGCAGTGACGACAAGGAAAGTGAGACGACGGAGAAGCTGAGCTTTGACTACTTAGTGCTAGCTATGGGGAGCTCCTACGCTGTGCCCATCAAACAAGGCGATCGCGACTATGCTCGATCGGCTACGGAGTCCAAGCTGGAAGAAGTCCGCAGTCATATCGACAGCGCCAAGGCAATTCTGGTTGTCGGCGGTGGAGCTGTGGGCTGCGAGATCGCAGGAGAGATCAAGGCCAAGTACCCTGACAAGTCCGTGACTATCGTCGATGCCAACAAACAACTCATCGCCGGGAACAACCTTCGTGATAAGTTCTACACGTACTTGAATGCGTCACTGGACAAACTTGGCGTGAAGGTGATTCTTGGGGAGCGACTGACTGAAAGACTGAACGGCAACAGCTTCGAGAAGCGTACACTGCAGACGGACAAGGGCACGATGATCGAGTCGGACATTCAGCTGCTGTGCGGTGGATTCCGTCCTGTGGCCACATTGGTGCAGGAGATGGATCCGAAGCTAGTGACGGAACGTGGGGCGATTCGAGTCAATGCTCAGCTGCAGTTGGAAGGCGAGAAGTACGCGCACATGTTTGCATTGGGTGATGTGTGCAACCACTCCACCCCAAAGCTGGCCGCCTGGGCCGGTGAGCAAGGGAAGTACGTGGCAAGCGAGCTGGTAGCGGTGATTCGCAAAAAGCAGACTGATTTCACTAATCCATTTGCAGGGGTGGCGACAGAAGCGATGATCTTGCCTCTGGGTCCTTCTGGTGGGGTTTCACAGCTACCATTTTGTGGAGGAATTGTGCTAGGCGACTGGTTCACGTGGGCGATCAAATCGAGGGACTATTTCGCATGGAAAATCTGGCCTAGCCTCGGCGCCACGGTCCCAAGCTAATCGAAAGCTACGGTATCAACAATGTTGATGCGCATGATCTATCACAAACGACATTCCTGCTCGATAAAATGCAACAATAAAAGCACATTTGCGAACCATGTCAATCATCGTGTCCGACACTACTTTAAAGTATTTCAGATGACCCTGCAATCGTGAAGCCACAGCAGCAAACCTGTCACGGTGATTGCAGTCCATTGCTGGCGCTCTCGAATCCAGCAAACGCCCGGCCTCGATCGCATGGAGCAACCGCCCGTCCTCGATCGCATGGGTGCGTCCGTTGCTGCGAGAGTTTCACTAGATCACTACACAGCAGGAGTAGGGAAGACCAGAAAGTCGTAGTTTGCCTATTTCATTCAATTCAGTCTTCATTTCGCCTCCTAGCACGCAGCTAGAACAAGACCCAAGGCCAAGCAATCGCTAAGGGCAAGACAAAACCTCAGCACCATGGGAGGTTATTATACGACTCAAACACTGGGAAGCATATACAAGAAGCAGTTTACACCAACAAACACTATGGTTGCCGCAACAGATCAACTCATACACAATTTATTTGCAATAAGAAAGAAGTACACAATGCCCGACTACTATCTACAACTGCAAGCCCGGCAATGGTGGTGGGGTTGACGCCCGGCGTCCACTTCATACCTAATTCGGCACAACAGCACCCAAACTCTTCCACGTCATGCCAGCGAAGTAGTCTTTCGACTTGATGGACCTGGTCACCAGGTTGCCCATGACCACGCCTCCCAACACCGGCAGCTGCGAGACGCCACCGTTCGGACCCAGAGGAAGCAACGTCGCCTCCACCTCCACCTTCGGGAACGCCTTGCTCACGCTCGTCTGCGTCTTGCGCACAACCAAAGCCAGCTCGCTACCCAGGTGCTTGCCCTGCAGACCAGCGAAGTAAGCGCGCTTCGGAGCGGGGCTGTTGCTCGCGTCGCCCAGAGCGTAGATGTTCGAGTACTGCGCGCTGTCCAGCTGCAGCTGCTTGGTCACCTTGATGAAGCCGTCGGCAGTCACGAGACTCGAGTCGAGTTTCTGGACCAGCTCCGTGGTGGGGCTGAAGCCGCCGCACAGAAGCTGCACGTCCGACTCGATCTCTGTGCCCTTGTCGGTGCGCAGCGTCCGCTTCTCGAAGCTGTTGCCATTCAACCTTTCAGGCAGGCGCTCGCCCAGAACCACCTTCACGCCCAGACGCTTCAAGTACGTCGACAGTTTGGTGCGGAACTTCTCGCGAACATTGTCGTTGGCGACCAGCTTGTCCTTGCCCTCGAGGATCGTCACCGTCTTGTTCGGGTACTTGGCCTTGATCTCGCCCGCCACTTCGACGCCCACCGCGCCACCGCCGACGATCAAGACACTGTTGGCGGCCTTGACCTGGTCTCGCACTTCGGCCAGCTTGGTCTCGGTGGTCGAGCGCTTGAAGTTGTTCTTGGGCTGCTTGATGGGCACCGTGTACGTGCTGCCCGTGGCGACCACCAGGTAGTCGTACGCCATGCTCTTGACAGGCCCCGCCAGCAGCTCGTCGTCGTCGCCGATGGGCGCGTACTCGACTTGGTTGGCGCCGGGGACGATGCGCGTCACGATGACGCGCTGGAACTTGACGAAGGACTTGGCCGACTCCGGGATGACGTTGTCGTAGGGCACGAAGAGTTTGTTGGTGTAGTTGGCGTCCACGACGGCGCGGGGCGTGCCCACTGCGTGGTAGAAGAACTTGCTCTTCTCGAGCACGAGCACCTCCGTGTCGTCCTTGGGCGTGAGCTCGGCAGCGAGCGACTGCGCCACTGCCACTCCTGCGGGGCCGCCACCGACGATGAGGATGCGAGGCATTGCTGGGGTTCTGAGGAGTGGGAGGAGAGAGTCTTGGGGGATTTGGTGCTCGCTTTGAACTGCGGCGGGAACTTTGGGGAATGAGCTCACAGCTTAAGGCAGTCTTACGTATTAGTTACCGTAGCCGCTGATGGCGAGCGTGACGTGCAAGAGCGGGGCAAGTCGCTCGATGGATCGGTTGTCGCAGGGTCGACTCGATCGCGGATCGGAATTCGGCCAATGGAGAGCTAGACGATCGCCACGTGGGGCAACACTTACGCAATCGAGGTTCCGTGATCATTTTGGTGATGGCGAGTCCATCCTCCCTCTGGAAGTGAATGTTTGGGGAGCGAGTGGAGGACACGACTTTGCACAGGTTATCGGCCATGAGAGAGATCTGTGGTGTCTGTGATGCGGTGCAGACGCAGCCTTGGTCGCCAGCGTACTAGGATTGGCGGGTATCAGTTTCTGGAAATGGAGGTACTTGAGCACGGCCGACGAGAGCCCCGGTATGCGGTCGTCGTGACAGGCCCCGCTGTTTGGTTTCATGCGGTGCTTCTGGTCACCAGCGTCAGGTCGCAGCCAATGTGCGTCCAGCACGATGGAGCCTCGAGCCAGAGTCTCGGTCAGCTTATCGCCGACATGCGATGTGCGCGTAAACGCCTTGCATAGGTCTTTTTATTGCTTAGACTCCCAAAACCTTCGAGTCCTGCGGCGTCGGCCTTGACGTGGCGCGACAGGCTGTATGCAGCGATGCCGCGTCAAGTCCGTCGTCGGAGTGGCGTATCGTCCGAAGTAATGAGCTGGTGTGAAACAATGTAGATATGGCCCTGAAACTCTCTCGAGCTCACGGGTTGATACGGCTCTGCAGGCAATCTTCCTTTGTAAAACACCAGAGTAATGTACGACATGAAAAAGAAGCAGCGTGCAAAGCAAATGTTCCAGGCAGACAGTCTCACGGAGCTTTATTACAAAGGTGTTGTAGGAATTCCGCTCTGTTCGCACCAGTTGAGAACCGAGCGGGTGAGAGCTGCTTTGCTGCGCTAAACATGCACGATGACCCCTGTTATCATGGCAGACCACGCAATCAGCCCCTTCCTGGCGGGGAATTTTGCAGCCGACGGAAGCTCTCTGAGGTTGCTCTTAGACGGCGGATCATTAGGAGGGCACCTGGGATCGCTGGACTCGAGAACGGAAAAGTCTGATGGTGATCGGCTGATCCAAGAAGGAGTCGGGCTTGCAGCAAGTTTCCTTGGGAAGCTATAGGAGAAAGGTGGGGCGTCAGCAACACCGGAGGATGGCTGGTGGACGACGCAAGGGGCGTACGCTAGGACGGACATAGGAAATCGTTAGCATAGCTAAGTGACTTCAATGTACCTCACTGAAAAACTAAAGAAGGAGTCGGGCAATCTGTTGGCAATCTGGAAGGCCAGCAGCAGCTGATTCAACTCCTGCAACTCTTCCAGCGTGTCGAAGGTCCTGAGTCGTTCGAGGTGTGGAACATGAGCCATGGCTGGTTTGATTGACAGACAAGTCATGGATGGTACAGTAATAAACTGCGACTAAAACACGTAGTCTATCAAATAGTCGTAGTGCATTTACTTCGGACGATACGCCACTCCGACGACGGACTTGACGCGGCATCACTGCATACAGCCTGTCGCGCCACGTCAAGGCCGACGCCGCAGGACTCGAAGGTTTTGGGAGTCTAAGCAATAAAAAAGACCTATGCAAGGCGTTTACGCGCACATCGCATGTCGGCGATAAGCTGACCGAGACTCTGACTCGAGGCTCCATCGTGCTGGACGCACATTGGCTGCGACCTGACGCTGGTGACCAGAAGCACCGCATGAAACCAAACAGCGGGGCCTGTCACGACGACCGCATACCGGGGCTCTCGTCGGCCGTGCTCAAGTACCTCCATTTCCAGAAACTGATACCCGCCAATCCTAGTACGCTGGCGACCAAGGCTGCGTCTGCACCGCATCACAGACACCACAGATCTCTCTCTCATGGCCGATAACCTGTGCAAAGTCGTGTCCTCCACTCGCTCCCCAAACATTCACTTCCAGAGGGAGGATGGACTCGCCATCACCAAAATGATCACGGAACCTCGATTGCGTAAGTGTTGCCCCACGTGGCGATCGTCTAGCTCTCCATTGGCCGAATTCCGATCCGCGATCGAGTCGACCCTGCGACAACCGATCCATCGAGCGACTTGCCCCGCTCTTGCACGTCACGCTCGCCATCAGCGGCTACGGTAACTAATACGTAAGACTGCCTTAAGCTGTGAGCTCATTCCCCAAAGTTCCCGCCGCAGTTCAAAGCGAGCACCAAATCCCCCAAGACTCTCTCCTCCCACTCCTCAGAACCCCAGCAATGCCTCGCATCCTCATCGTCGGTGGCGGCCCCGCAGGAGTGGCAGTGGCGCAGTCGCTCGCTGCCGAGCTCACGCCCAAGGACGACACGGAGGTGCTCGTGCTCGAGAAGAGCAAGTTCTTCTACCACGCAGTGGGCACGCCCCGCGCCGTCGTGGACGCCAACTACACCAACAAACTCTTCGTGCCCTACGACAACGTCATCCCGGAGTCGGCCAAGTCCTTCGTCAAGTTCCAGCGCGTCATCGTGACGCGCATCGTCCCCGGCGCCAACCAAGTCGAGTACGCGCCCATCGGCGACGACGACGAGCTGCTGGCGGGGCCTGTCAAGAGCATGGCGTACGACTACCTGGTGGTCGCCACGGGCAGCACGTACACGGTGCCCATCAAGCAGCCCAAGAACAACTTCAAGCGCTCGACCACCGAGACCAAGCTGGCCGAAGTGCGAGACCAGGTCAAGGCCGCCAACAGTGTCTTGATCGTCGGCGGTGGCGCGGTGGGCGTCGAAGTGGCGGGCGAGATCAAGGCCAAGTACCCGAACAAGACGGTGACGATCCTCGAGGGCAAGGACAAGCTGGTCGCCAACGACAATGTTCGCGAGAAGTTCCGCACCAAACTGTCGACGTACTTGAAGCGTCTGGGCGTGAAGGTGGTTCTGGGCGAGCGCCTGCCTGAAAGGTTGAATGGCAACAGCTTCGAGAAGCGGACGCTGCGCACCGACAAGGGCACAGAGATCGAGTCGGACGTGCAGCTTCTGTGCGGCGGCTTCAGCCCCACCACGGAGCTGGTCCAGAAACTCGACTCGAGTCTCGTGACTGCCGACGGCTTCATCAAGGTGACCAAGCAGCTGCAGCTGGACAGCGCGCAGTACTCGAACATCTACGCTCTGGGCGACGCGAGCAACAGCCCCGCTCCGAAGCGCGCTTACTTCGCTGGTCTGCAGGGCAAGCACCTGGGTAGCGAGCTGGCTTTGGTTGTGCGCAAGACGCAGACGAGCGTGAGCAAGGCGTTCCCGAAGGTGGAGGTGGAGGCGACGTTGCTTCCTCTGGGTCCGAACGGTGGCGTCTCGCAGCTGCCGGTGTTGGGAGGCGTGGTCATGGGCAACCTGGTGACCAGGTCCATCAAGTCGAAAGACTACTTCGCTGGCATGACGTGGAAGAGTTTGGGTGCTGTTGTGCCGAATTAGGTATGAAGTGGACGCCGGGCGTCAACCCCACCACCATTGCCGGGCTTGCAGTTGTAGATAGTAGTCGGGCATTGTGTACTTCTTTCTTATTGCAAATAAATTGTGTATGAATTGATCTGTCTGTAGCCATGTCGGTGGCATCCTGGCTTGGTGCGAATGTTCGACTGAGTTTATAGCGTAACGCGGGGCAAAAACTTCGGTGTTTACAGCAATTGAGATACGCAAGACTTTGCGAAATGTTCTCGTACCAGTGTACACCGATCTTTAGTTCCGCTCGTGCTGGTAATTACTTCCAACCATGTCCAGGTGTTGCATCCTCGGAGGCCGCGTATAAGTTGTTTTGTTGAGAAAGAGAAAACGCGTCGGCAAGCCTTTTGCTTCACTCAAGACCCGGGTCTTGGTCATGTCTGATCTAATACTCGAGTAGCACCATAGGAGAAGCGCTCTGCGTTGGGGTACGAAGACGTATTAAATGCATCGCTAGGTGAGCGGACAGCAACATTGCTGAGGCAGGCGCCTACGCAACAATCATTCCGGCTGTCATCACTGTGTGCGAAAGCTGGCAGGCTTGAAGCGAGCGTTTGCCGATCTCTCCGGAATGAGTTGCCCATAACCAAATCATCAACAAGCCATCAACAAGCGCAAGGCCGATTACAGATCATCGCGCCGATTGCGTCAAGCTGCCCCATGCCGCTCCGCTCGTTGTGTATGTCGCTCTAAGTCTGACGAGCCACAAGCGTTTCTAGCTTCAGTCGCGTCCTGATTCTCTCATTCTTCAAAAAAACCGTGCAGCTCAAGTTGCAGCCAAACACTCAAGCTCCAACTCTTCACGTTCCAACATCATGCCTCGCATTGTCGTCGTCGGCGCTGGTTCCGCTGGGTTTGCAATCGCCCAAACAATGGTCAGTGATCTCAAGGCTAGCGACAACACGGAGGTGGTCATCTTCGAGAAGAGCAAATACTATTACCACGCAGTGGGCACGCCCCGTGCCGTCGTGGACACCAACTTCACCAAAAAATTGTTCATCCCCTACGACAATGTGATCTCCGATTCAGCCAAGTCCTTCATTCGGTTCCAGCGCGCGGTGGTGACACGCATCGCTCCTGGCGGCGATAAGATCGAATTCTCGTCCATTGGCGATGATGATCAGGTTGTGCCTGGGCCAGTGCAGAGCATGTCGTACGACTACCTGGTGATCGCCACGGGCGGCACCTACACAGTGCCTTTCAAGCAACCCGAGGACGACTACAAGCGTTCAACGACCGAGGCTAAACTGGCTGAAGTGCGCGATCACGTGCAACGAGCCAACAGCGTGCTGATTGTTGGTGGAGGCCCGGTCGGTATCGAAGTCGCTGGTGAAATCAAGGCCAAGTACCCGAACAAGACCGTGACGATTGTCGAAGGCAAGGACAAGCTCGCTGCTGGCGAGCACGTGCGCGAGAAGTTCCGCAAAAACTGACGAAGGAGCTGAAGCGCCTGGACGTCAAGGTGGTGCTTGGAGAGCGTCTAGAAACACGCCTGACCGGCAACAGCTACCAGAAGCAATCGCTGCGCACTAACAAGGGCAGGGTACTTGAATCGGACGTTCAGCTGTTGTGTGGAGGCTTTAGCCCAACGACTGAGTTGGTGAAGAAGCTGGATGAACGCTTGGTGACTCCGCAGGGTTTCATCAAGGTAAACAACAAACTCCAGCTGGACAGTGCGCAGTATTCCAACATTTACGTGGTAGGCGACGCGAACAACAGCGGGTCGTCGAAGCACGCGCTTTTGCTGGCCAAGAAGGCACACACCTTGCTAAGGAGCTGGTGTTGGTGGTGCGCAAGTCTCAGGCCAACGTAGCAAAGCCGTTCCCCGTGGCAGATGCAGTGCCCACAATGATGCCGTTGGGTCCGAATGGAGGTGTTTCTCAGCTTCCAATCTTCGGAGGAGTGGTCGTCGGAAACTTTGTCACTAGGACTTTCAAGTCGAAGAACTACTTCGCCGACATGGCGTGGAAGATGCTAGGATCCGTGCCGCCGAACTAAACCTAGGCGGGACGTCTGAAACTTTGCAGACTAGAAGTAGTCCCAGGCCACCAATGTATGCTTTGAATTTGTGCAGAAGCTTGAATGGTTTCGTTTTGGTCCCTTTAGCTCATTATTGCATCAATTTCAACACGAGATCGGATCGGAAATGCTGTTTACACACGGACGGCAAATCGTTTATGGCTGGCTGCATCGTGCCTTGGCATGCGTGTGGCGCGTGGCATCTGATTGATTGGCGAGAGGCACGGGTACCGTGATGGGATTCGTTATTGCTTGAGATAAAGGAATAATGATTGGCCAAAGGGTTGAAGTCGGTGCTGCCACAATCTTCGTAGAATGATTGCCATGGGAATAATCGCATCAGAAGCGCCAAAGATTACATGTGTACTTGTTTTTGCTAAGTACATCAACGCCGCAAAGTGGTCACTCGAAGAGCTCACAATAAGAAAATCAACGTCCTACACATTTCCACCACCAGCAACATCACAACCGAAGAGTTCAAAAATGATTCGAGTGGTGATCATTGGTGGTGGTCCCGCAGGAGTTTACATGGCCCAAACGATGGCCAAAAATCTGTCCGAAAGCGACAACACCGAGGTCATTTTGCTGGAGAAGAACGCCTTCTTCTACCACACTATCGGCGCTCCACGGGCTTACGTTGAAGCCGACTACGTCAAGAAAATGTTCATCCCATACGATGATGCCATCCCCAAACGTGCCAAGAGTTTTGTACGCATCGTCCGTGGTGTGGCCACTCAGATCTCTGCCGAGACAAACGAGGTGTCGTACCGTGAGATCGGTAGTGATGACAAGGAGAGCGACATCACGGAGGTGCTGAGCTTTGACTACTTAGTGCTGGCCACAGGAGCTCCTACGCCGTACCGATTAAACAAGACGATCATGACTATGGTCGGTCAGCTACGGAGGAGAAACTGGAAGAAGTTCGAGGTCACATTGAAAAGGCCGAGAAGATTTTGATAGTCGGGGGTGGTGGAGTGGGCTGTGAGGTGGCCGCCGAGATCAGGGCCAAGTACCCTGACAAGTCCGTGACCATCGTCCACTCCCACAAGCAGCTCATTTCCAGTAACAACCTCCGCGACAAGTTCTACACGTACTTGAATGCATCGCTGGACACCTTAGGCGTGAAGGTGATTCTGGGAGAGCGACTGACTGAAAGACTGAACGGCAACAGCTTCGAGAAGCGTACATTGCAGACGGACAAGGGCACGATGATCGAGTCGGACATTCAGTTGCTGTGCGGTGGATTCCGTCCTGTGGCCACATTGGTGCAGGAGATGGATCCGAAGCTAGTGACGGAACGTGGGGCGATTCGAGTCAATGCTCAGCTGCAGTTGGAAGGCGAGCAGTACAAGCACATGTTCGCACTTGGCGATGTGTGCAACCACCCCACCCCGAAGAACGCTATGTGGGCCAGCAGACAAGGAATGTTCCTGGCAAGCGAGCTGGTATCGATCGTTCGCAAGAAGCAAGCGGGTTTTAAGCCCTTCGTTGTGGAGACGGAGGCAATGGTCTTGTCACTTGGACCTGCCGGGGAGTCTCGCAGTTGCCGTGGTTGGGAGGTATCGTTCTTGGCGACTGGTTCACGTGGGCATTCAAATCGAGGGACTATGGTGCGTCGCGGATTTGGGCTAGCGTGGGCGCCACGGTGCCGAATTAACCCGCAGTAGCTCTCGACAACAAGTGGCGTACCAGAACTGTAGTGTTTTTTCGCGCAGCATTGGAATAAACATGTTTGATTATTCCATGGGAGTAAACCAACTTTGATTTCGGCACATGGCTAAAAACACCTCTGATGGACCTGGAGGAGGCCATTATTCGTTTTTCCTCGGATGAACCAGCTCCTCTCAAGTACCAGTACCCGGACCTTTAGCCACCTCACCAACAGAACCATGATGCGCATCGTGATTGTCGGAGGTGGCCAAGCGGGCATCAACTGCGCCCAGAACCTGGCCAAGAACCTGACCGAAGCAGACAATACCGAGGTGGTGGTGCTTGAAAAGAGCTCTCACTTCTACCATACGTTGGGTGCAGCACGCGCTCACGTGGATGCCGACTACGCCAAAATGATGTTCGTCCCGTACGACAACGCTATCCCCAAAGAGGCCTCCAAGTTTATTCGCATTGAACATGCTGTGGCTACTGAAATCTCGCCCGAAAAGAACGAGATTTCGTTCCGCAAGATCGACAGCAACGACAAGAAGAGCAACTCTGCAGACAAGCTGAACTTCGACTACCTCGTGCTGGCTACGGGGAGTACATACTCGTCCCCCATCAAACCGGACCCGGTTGACTACCGCCGCGTTGCCACAGAGGCGAAGCTGGAGGAAGTCCGCACCGAGATCGAGAAGGCTGGCAAGATTTTGATCGTCGGTGGTGGCGCTGTAGGCTGTGAGATGGCGGGGCAGATCAAGGGAAAATACCCGAACAAGACCGTGACGATCCTCGAAGCTCACGACGAGCTGCTGTCCAAGAACAAACTCACCGACAAGTTTTACGCTCAGCTACACGCTGCTCTAGATGCCATGAAGGTGAAAGTTATCCTCGGCGAGCGTCTGACCGAGCGTTTGGCCGGGAATTGCTTTGAGAAGCGCACGGTTTACACTGACAAGGGCACGCCCATCGAGTCCGACATCCAATTGCTCTGCGGTGGAGTGAAACCCGTGGCCGAGCTTGTGCAGAACATGGATCCGACCATGGTGACTGGCCAAGGCTCGATCAAAGTTAACGAGCAATTGCAGTTGGACAACGAGAAGTACGCGAACATTTTTGCACTGGGAGACAACAACAACCACGACACGCCCAAGATGGCGTTCTGGGCCGCTGACCAGGCCAAGTTCCTTGCGGCAGAACTCGCCGCGGTTGTTCAAAAGAAGCAGGACGGATTCTCCAAGCCGTACCCCAAGGTGCAGACACAAGCCGCGATCGTACCGCTGGGCTCTGGCGGTGTCTCTCAATTGCCAGTCTGGGGTGGCGTGGTTATGGGCAGCTGGGTCACCTACATGATCAAGGCGAAGGACTTTATGGCTGGGATGACCTGGAAGAACCTTGGCGCTACCCCTCCCAAGTAAGTAAGAGCTCATCGGTTGAATGATGGGCAGTATTTGGAGCTGCTGACGATATTCAAGACACACGACTAGAACACAGTTCATTTCTACCTTTCATTTGAGTGTTTCTCGTGTGAATAAATACATATCCTACATATCAAGCAACGACATCAAACTTGACTCGAGCTTCCGTAATAGTTGACGACAAAGTGCTCTCTTCAATCGTTTTAGCTGATGCGTTTTATGACTTCGTCTTCAACCACTCTCACAGCCAACTGATTGTCGTTGTAGTTGAACGAATTGAACGCTCAGTCCGTTGTAACGATAGCCGTCAGAAGTCGAGAAACAAATGTAAAGGCAGAAACTTGATAACATGTAGAAATCGATGACATCCCGCACAAAGTAGTAAAGGCAAAACGCTGAAGAAACACACGAAGCGATGTTGTCGGAATCGTAGTACTACAGTACTCCGGTCACATGACGTGGCATGTCAGGGTGCTTGGCGTGCTCATGCAACTTCAGCCGCAAAGGCGTGGCATTCTTGATTGAGAATGCTATCGTTTGTTCCGTCTCAAAGGATGTCAGGCAGAACGCATAGAGTGTTTGATGCCGGCGGTGACTCTACATGAAACTGGTTGCAAACGTCAACGAGTTCATGGTGCCACCACGAACTCAAATTTTGCGCTTCAGTGGTCGACCGCTCCCAGCCACGCTACTTGTACTTGGGGCCGAACCTTTACGAGCACAGTGGTTTCTTCGCTGCTCATGCCACAATGGATTTTGTCGCGACACGATAGTCGCTCATGTCGGAGTATACGTGTGGAGGACGAAGTGATAAGAATCTCCACATGACAGGATGGTGTGCGCTTTGATGCAGCCGTGGAACGGCTCCCAGTGAGTCTAAAGTGTATCCTGTCAACAGACCAGAGCCATAGCCGAGAGTTTCTGCCCCAACAGCTTGTCTATGGTGTTTGTGTGGCGATGGTGTCGCTAGTGTTGTATGGAAAAGATGACTTCATTCAACACGTACGATAAAGTGTTTTCGCCGCAGTCTTTCACAATCATGGCGCCGTCTCCATCAAGATGTTACGACGACATCGTCCAGTCTTTTACTCGCACGTCCTGGTAAAGGAGACGAATGTCAAGCGGAGAGCATGCAGAACCCAGCTGGCAGGTCACGCCAGTCACCACCTGGACGGGGATAGTAAACTCGAGTCAAGGCAGGCGATATCGCCCTGGCGTGTTGGTCGACCGGGTGGCGCTCACCTCTTCTTCTTCTTCGACGCATCTGCCACACTGTTGCTCTGGACGCGACTACATTCCAACTTGACGCGTACCACGCAGGACTTGGTCGACTCGAAGTCCGATCGGAGACCGTTCGAAATCCAATTCGGATATCTGTGACTATGGGCCTCGACTCCAAGTACTGCAAGGTGACGGTGCACCCGGCCACCATCAAGGCGTCACCCCCACGCGTGCGCCGCCAAACGGTTGGCGATGAAGGCATTGGATCGGTGCGACGTCGTCCGTACAAGCGCGCACCGCCACCTCAACCGCCGTACAAAGCGTACTCTGCCGCCGTCTACGACAATGTGAACGAGCTCCAGGAAGACAGCACTGATGATATTGCGGTGCTGAGCGAGGACGAACCATTCACGTCGTCACGCCGCCGTGCACACACCACGTCCTCCTTATCGTCCGGACGACTCTCGAACCGGTTGTTGAACCCGTTGTCGAGGATGACACTGCGCTGGAACGAGCAGGATGCTGCTGCCAAGAAGTCCGAGTCGCACATGGTTTCCGAGGCATCTACGACCAGCGCCTCCACGACCCCGGAGATGCCGGACACCCCGCCACCGATTATCGGGTTGGCCGACTCTTTCCTGGACATTGACAGCTCGTTCTTGGACGTCGACACGAACGGGAGCGACGATCTTATGAGGCCGACTATCGATGACGCAGTCTCTCTCGATGCGAGTCTTATTGCTGCTACACCGCCGATTCCGGCTGGACTTACGCTGGACATGCTGCCAACGAAGCACGAGACGCCCCCGATCCCATCGCACCTACGCGACGCTCTTCTGCACAGCCAGAACCTGGAAAAGCACGTTTCGCCATTTGCGGTCTCGCACAGCGACTGTGGCGATGAGAGTGAGAGCGACTACGATGACGATGTCAGCAGTGTAACAACGGAGGAGTACGATGAGGACCCGACTAACCACTCGGTGGACATCGACAGTATCAGGCAGACTCGACAGGAAGCTGTAGCGAACTTTGAGGCGTCCATGCAGGCTCCCAACCGCCCGATTCCGCGCTCTCGCATCACAGAGGTGCCTCGTAAAGTGCGGCACAAAGTCGGCGGTTCAGCTCGCAACATTCGTGGCATCAGCTCACCTCCACGGATGCTGAGCCAAGTTGTTCGCACGCGCAATGGGACTGTGCCGAACGATGAGACTAAGAACCATTCTGAAGACTCTAACGAGCACGCTGCTGAGCCAATGTACCATGGACAAGAGCTGCATTTGGGCTTCAAGACCAGCACTGGCCTCCTTACTCAAGTTCAGGGTCACCCAAAACGCCGCGGGGAGGCATTTCGTCTCACAACAACCCTTTTTCGCGACGTGTACGCTGCTATACGGTCCAACCGCACGAACTTCTGGAAGATGTCGACACTCTACGGATCATCGGACACACCACAGATGGTCTGCTTCGTGGCGGGGACTGCGTCTCGTTTGCACGCACGGATGGCACAGTTCTTCGCATGCAGAAGATGTCCAAAAAGCTGACATTCAGCAACAAGGTCGACGTACGTGCCAAGTTCATCATCACTGGTGTGCCCGACCGCACACCGGTAACTTCCACGTTCAAGTTCTATCTCCAAAGCGTGTATGACCGCAAGAGAACGGTGGGCTTCATGCCATCACGACGAGAAAGTCGTCCAGGATGTCTCGCCATGTACGTCCATCGCAATGTTGAGGACAAGGTGGAGCCTATCCAGTTTTTCAAGCGCCATCCGGGTCACGGGTTGGCATTCTGGCACAACCCACAGCAATGGGTCTAGCTGCTGCGCTAGGTACGATGGAATACCAATGCGTGTGAGCTACTGGAGAGAACGAAGGAGGAGGCGATTACAATTCGCTGATATATGTGAGGTGGTCTATGTGTCTGTAGTCTACGTGTTTGTAGTTTGTAGGTGATGTGATGGAGTGTCGTATCGTGATAGTATCGTGACAAGCTAATCTATGAGTGCTCAATCGTTGCTTGGAACTTGAGTTACCTGACGTCTTGCAGTGTTTGCTCAGAAATGCGATCATCGTTGCAGACAGTCTCGAGTGGAGGCGCCGAAAAGGTCTGGCAAGAAGTAGATGAAGTCAGCCGTGCAGGTGTTTGTTCGTGCAGTAAAGTCTGCTGGCAGGTTGTGTTTTCCTATCCTGCGGTTGTGCGTGCTCTGCAGTCATCGACTCCCGACAGGAATCTCGCTAACACTTCGGGTTGCGGTTACCCGCGAGATAGTTTGTGGGCGAAGAAGTGAATCGTTGAGGATACTTCTGTCGTGGAAAAGAACTTTGTGCGGTTGGAACAAAAGTTATTGACTTATCCCAGCAGTATCGGATGCGTTCGGGTAACAAACTTCTTAAACGAGTATGTAGCAATCTAGTTGGCGGCTGCAAGATGTCGTCCGGCTGACTGCTGGTTTCGTGAGCGACAAATGACAGTGGTGGTCATCCTAAATATGCTTGAAAGCTGTAGCGACGGCTAGCGGCTGGTTTGCTGCTCGCGGACAGACAGTAAAACCGCGCCCATCCTAGTCATTTTGCACAAGCAACTTCATTTTTCCAGGACCAAGCCTCACTCAGATTTCATTCTTCAAACGTACTCCAACCTTCCAAGCACTTCTCCTCTTCGTGCTGTCACTATGACCACTAACAACCTCGGTCTTCTGATCTCCGTGCTCGCACTCAGCTCTACGTCAGTGCTTGGCCACGGCGGCATGGTCAAACCGGAGTCCCGAGAGATCCGAACAATGGGTCTTGACATCGAGAGCTCTTTTGGTTGGCCAATTGCTATGCGTCCAGGTGGAGACTGCCTCAACAACAAGCCCGACTCCAATCTCCAGTCCATTCCGTATGGCGAAAGTAAAATCGAGATGCGAGCTAATGACGGCGCCAACCATATCGGACCTTGTACCATGTACTTGGTGAACCCTGATGATGTGAGTGACAAATTGCAAGTCGGTCAACTCGACGACTGCATGCGCTCATTGCACCCAGGTCCGGGTAGCAAAGGTGATCCTCCCATCCCTGCTGAAATGAGCATCGACGTTCCGAAGTCGGGTCTTCCATGCAAACCGGAGCACTGTGTGCTCGAGTTCTACTGGGAAGCTACGCACTTGGAGCCACACGAACTCTTCAACAACTGCGCAGACGTCACGTTGGGAGGACGTGCAAGCGAAGGCGAGAGCGGTAGCACTGCTACTACCAGGGCCCCGACAAATATCCCTTCGGCCACAACTCACGCTCCGACACCCGCAACCACTGCCCCTCCGATGGTGACGGAGGTGCCAACAGCAACAACCACTGCACCCTCAGCAAATGCCACGTATGTCTCGACTGGGTCGGACGATTCGATGAAGGAGGCAATGGACCAATGGTGCAACCAAAACTGCAACAACAATCCGCCGTATTGCCCTGAGACTTCGTGCATCATAGCGTAGAGATCCCAGTGCTGAGTCTGTCCGGGGCGTCCCACTCGGTATTGTTCATTGTAAGAGTTGCTCATGGTATGGACACTGCATATTAGTTTCAAACACGGAGGCTCATCAACGGCCACAACATGCATTTACTTTACGTGTAATTTACTTGGCGCATACGTGTACTGTATGGGTGGGTGACGTCTTGATTACAGAGGGACTTGGTCGAAAATGTCCGTCCAGGACTCACCGAGATAATCTACGTCTAGCGGTGGTAGCGTATCTAGAGTGCTCTCGTTTAAGTTGTTGTAGTTGATTTGTGCTGGCATGATCGGGATAGTTGGCGGTACTGCATTTTCTGTCAGCAACGGATCGATCAACGCATTCAGTTCATCCTCCCGACAAGAGTCAATCACCAAGGACCAGTCTAATGCACACAAGTCTGTAGCTTCAAACCCAGCGAGTGGCGTCAGATCTTTGTAAAGATATTCCGCACCGAAAGTAGCCATCTCATGTTCCGGTTCGCGCTCATCCTCTTGATTGTCCCGTGTGTGTAATCTCTTCATGCTCACGTCAATGATACGTTCGTCGGCATCATCTCCATCGATCGGGCGCTTCGTTCCAACATTAGAAGCAGCACAAATGGCTGCCTTGTAGGACTCCATCTCCGCCACCAACACAGCCAGCTGAGCTGGATGACAGCGACGGAGAAATTCGTGGCTGAAAGTGCACACGCTTGCGCGTGTTTTAGTCCACTTGCGGAAGCCGAAATTGTTTAGTTGCCGTTGGAAGCTCGCAAACTTGCAGTGTTTGAAGTACTTGGGTAAAATCTCCCGCTCGAGACGGGGCACGTCGTAGACCTGGAAGTGCGTTCCGTCAGCCGACCACGAGAGGATGCGCTGATCCTCTTCGGTCAAAATGTCGTAGAGTGTGCGCACGAAGCGAGGCACCTTGTCGACGATCTTTTCACTAGCACGCATGTCAAAGTCGCGTGTGTAGATGTGCGTAAGGTGCATACAATTGAATTGTCCTCTGGAAGTTCTCGTCTGATGACTGTAGGTTCGTTCACGGCGAGAAGAATCCGTACGAGGACGGCAGAGCAAAAACTAAAGAAAGCCATGAGTCCAGGAGAAAGGAGACTAGGGCATCCATTCATGGAAAGCTTTCGACCTCAACAAGGGTTTTGTTGTTCTAGTTGCGACCCCAAGCAGTCTGAATGCCACCCAGCTGCATATTCAAGATGACCGCACAATATGAAAGAAACGCTCGGTTGCAAAAGGCGCACCCAAACGTATATCGGTCGAAAAGTAGCCTCATCTTTGTCATCTACACTTTCCAACATACCTACACTTCTATTTTCGAGCGGATGTATAGCAGCGCGACATAGTGCTGGCTGGTCACCTGCAGTGGAAGGGTTCTTGCCGAATGACCTTGCTTGGTACCCAGATCCATGGCGTAAATAGCCATTCGCACGGTTTCCTGGTTCTGAAAGACTTAACAAATATCGATTTAGTTAGCAAGGCCAGCTTGTGTATCTGGTGTAGATAACCACTTCCAACCCCTCTGGCGCGGTTCTAACGTTTGATGTCAACGTACTAGTTGAGACCGATTCTAAGATCTTCTCGAGGTATGCAACACCTGGCATGTAAACAGACGCTTCGTCGCAACAAATTCCAAACTCAACAGTCGAACCACATGCATCATAAGAACTATGACCAACTGTGTCAATGGCGACCTCCTCGCCAGCAGTTGCAGCGACTTCTGTTGAGCGCTTCTTAGCCATCTGCAGTCCATGCGATAACGCTGGTGGGCCTGTAGGATCTGAAGATTTTGCAGCAGCCCTGCATGTTCTACTACGACAGCAGATCTTCTCGTCCCGCAGGCAGCCTAACATACACCACAATCACATTTACATTTTGGACGTGTTCCAAAGCGACAAACTCGCAGCCGCGTTAAATAAATCGCACAACTAGGTGTTCAACAACTCCACCAACCCAGCGGCAACATCAACATGAACGACTACAGCGACGTGACCCACGCCACCGTGCCGCGCTTCGTGCAATCGGTCTACCACATGCTGCAGAACGAAGACCAACGCATCCTGTCGTGGTCGGCCGACGGGTCCCACTTCCAGGTCTACGACGTGCCTCGACTGGAGCGCGAGGTGCTGGCCAAGTACTTCAAGCACAGCAAGTTCTCCAGCTTCCAGCGCCAGCTCAACAACTTCGGCTTCCACAAGTGGACCAAGACGCGCGCGAGCGTGGCCACCTTCAGCCACGACGTGCTTCGTCGGTGTCTGCCGTCCGAGCTGGCCGTCTTGGCAAGGCAGATGAAGACGAAGACGTCGACGGCGTTGACAATGCGGACGACAATGCGGACGACAATGCGGACGACAATGCGGACGACAACGCGGACGACAACGCGGACGACGAAGCGGAGCCGCAGCGAAATGGCGATGCCTACTGTCGAGTCGAGTCCAACCAAGAAGCAGAAGATGTCGCCGATTGACACGTCTGCCGTGGACGAGCTCGAGCAGATTGGACGCGCCGTGACGTTCGACTCGCTGTTGGATGTGGGTCTGGTGGAAATGGCGGAGTACGTGAACCCCGACGAGCTGCTGCTGGAGGCGCTAGACACGATCGAGCTGACGGAGCTGGATTGGGAATGTCCGTCGTTGAAGGTTGAAGTGAGCGACGACGAGAGCGCATTGTACGGTCTGCTCGGCGAAGACGACGTATGTGCCATGCTTGGTGGCCTAGAAACAACTGAGGGTTTCTTCGGTTGTGAACTAGATAACCTGCTCGGCAGTGTATCGGACATGCATGACGCTGACCTGTTTGTTTAACGAGGTTAGGAACCGAGCAGGAAAGTGACAGGGTCGCAACTACTCGAGTATATGTGCAGCGAGTAGTAGTAATAGTGTACGGGATCGTAGATGTCAATAAGTTATGCCCGAATGCAATTGTGTCAATGATATGAAAAGTTGTATCATCGCTTTCCGGTGATTGAATTTCGTCTCGTCTTTGTGATCCTCATTCGTCTACAATCTTGAACATGGCTACACTTGTTAAAGCTCGTGTGGTGATACACGTAGTCAGTTTGTTCTCTTCGTACGTTGTCCACCTACGCCGTCTAGGCGTAAGAAAAGCTAGACACGTAGCCTATCATGTAGGATACCACGAAGACGGAGAAGAGAATGCAAAGAGAAAGTGTATGTACTGCGACTTCAGTCAGATTTACAACATAGTTGCACCATTATTTAGCGTCACTCTTTATACATCGTGGTGTGTCGAAGGACTCCAAGCGATTCCATTCACTGGTAGCTTGCGTGAAACTTGCTCCGGGCGAAAGGCAGACAACTGCACTGTGAGTCTGTTAAGTGATAACGTGTTGGTATGAGGCTACTGTTTGTTTTGACTGAGCTCTCAGAAATAGCACGCTACATCTGTGACATACAACAGTTTGTTGTGCTCGTGGAAAAAGTTGTATAAGATTCTTAGCTAAAGCGATGAGCCATGTGCTTTGTCAGAACACGCTCACCAACTGCGTCCACGGCGAATTCCCCAACAGCAGTGGATACGACTTCGTGTCGAGCTCTTCTTAGCGCCACCTGCGACGCAGGCAGTTGACAGCTCGTTGTTGGGCCGCAAAAGCTTTAGCATAACTCAATTGGACTTGATCCACTCCACCAACCCAGCGGCAACCTCGCCAAAGGAAAAGCAAAAGCAGCAAAAAGCAAAAGCAAAAGCCAATACCAGACGACTCAGCAGCATCAGCACCAACATGAACGACTACAGCGACGTGACCCACGCCACCGTGCCGCGCTTCGTGCAATCGGTCTACCACATGCTGCAGAACGAAGACCAACGCATCCTGTCGTGGTCGGCCGACGGGTCCCACTTCCAGGTCTACGACGTGCCTCGACTGGAGCGCGAGGTGCTGGCCAAGTACTTCAAGCACAGCAAGTTCTCCAGCTTCCAGCGCCAGCTCAACAACTTCGGCTTCCACAAGTGGACCAAGACGCGCGCGAGCGTGGCCACCTTCAGCCACGACGTGCTTCGTCGGTGTCTGCCGTCCGAGCTGGCCGTCTTGGCAAGGCAGATGAAGACGAAGACGTCGACGGCGTTGACAATGCGGACGACAATGCGGACGACAATGCGGACGACAATGCGGACGACAACGCGGACGACAACGCGGACGACGAAGCGGAGCCGCAGCGAAATGGCGATGCCTACTGTCGAGTCGAGTCCAACCAAGAAGCAGAAGATGTCGCCGATTGACACGTCTGCCGTGGACGAGCTCGAGCAGATTGGACGCGCCGTGACGTTCGACTCGCTGTTGGATGTGGGTCTGGTGGAAATGGCGGAGTACGTGAACCCCGACGAGCTGCTGCTGGAGGCGCTAGACACGATCGAGCTGACGGAGCTGGATTGGGAATGTCCGTCGTTGAAGGTTGAAGTGAGCGACGACGAGAGCGCATTGTACGGTCTGCTCGGCGAAGACGACGTATGTGCCATGCTTGGTGGCCTAGAAACAACTGAGGGTTTCTTCGGTTGTGAACTAGATAACCTGCTCGGCAGTGTATCGGACATGCATGACGCTGACCTGTTTGTTTAACGAGGTTAGGAACCGAGCAGGAAAGTGACAGGGTCGCAACTACTCGAGTATATGTGCAGCGAGTAGTAGTAATAGTGTACGGGATCGTAGATGTCAATAAGTTATGCCCGAATGCAATTGTGTCAATGATATGAAAAGTTGTATCATCGCTTTCCGGTGATTGAATTTCGTCTCGTCTTTGTGATCCTCATTCGTCTACAATCTTGAACATGGCTACACTTGTTAAAGCTCGTGTGGTGATACACGTAGTCAGTTTGTTCTCTTCGTACGTTGTCCACCTACGCCGTCTAGGCGTAAGAAAAGCTAGACACGTAGCCTATCATGTAGGATACCACGAAGACGGAGAAGAGAATGCAAAGAGAAAGTGTATGTACTGCGACTTCAGTCAGATTTACAACATAGTTGCACCATTATTTAGCGTCACTCTTTATACATCGTGGTGTGTCGAAGGACTCCAAGCGATTCCATTCACTGGTAGCTTGCGTGAAACTTGCTCCGGGCGAAAGGCAGACAACTGCACTGTGAGTCTGTTAAGTGATAACGTGTTGGTATGAGGCTACTGTTTGTTTTGACTGAGCTCTCAGAAATAGCACGCTACATCTGTGACATACAACAGTTTGTTGTGCTCGTGGAAAAAGTTGTATAAGATTCTTAGCTAAAGCGATGAGCCATGTGCTTTGTCAGAACACGCTCACCAACTGCGTCCACGGCGAATTCCCCAACAGCAGTGGATACGACTTCGTGTCGAGCTCTTCTTAGCGCCACCTGCGACGCAGGCAGTTGACAGCTCGTTGTTGGGCCGCAAAAGCTTTAGCATAACTCAATTGGACTTGATCCACTCCACCAACCCAGCGGCAACCTCGCCAAAGGAAAAGCAAAAGCAGCAAAAAGCAAAAGCAAAAGCCAATACCAGACGACTCAGCAGCATCAGCACCAACATGAACGACTACAGCGACGTGACCCACGCCACCGTGCCGCGCTTCGTGCAATCGGTCTACCACATGCTGCAGAACGAAGACCAACGCATCCTGTCGTGGTCGGCCGACGGGTCCCACTTCCAGGTCTACGACGTGCCTCGACTGGAGCGCGAGGTGCTGGCCAAGTACTTCAAGCACAGCAAGTTCTCCAGCTTCCAGCGCCAGCTCAACAACTTCGGCTTCCACAAGTGGACCAAGACGCGCGCGAGCGTGGCCACCTTCAGCCACGACGTGCTTCGTCGGTGTCTGCCGTCCGAGCTGGCCGTCTTGGCAAGGCAGATGAAGACGAAGACGTCGACGGCGTTGACAATGCGGACGACAATGCGGACGACAATGCGGACGACAATGCGGACGACAACGCGGACGACAACGCGGACGACGAAGCGGAGCCGCAGCGAAATGGCGATGCCTACTGTCGAGTCGAGTCCAACCAAGAAGCAGAAGATGTCGCCGATTGACACGTCTGCCGTGGACGAGCTCGAGCAGATTGGACGCGCCGTGACGTTCGACTCGCTGTTGGATGTGGGTCTGGTGGAAATGGCGGAGTACGTGAACCCCGACGAGCTGCTGCTGGAGGCGCTAGACACGATCGAGTTGACGGAGCTGGATTGGGAATGTCCGTCGTTGAAGATTGAAGTGAGCGACGACGAGAGCGCATTGTACGGTCTGCTCGGCGAAGACGACGTATGTGCCATGCTTGGTGGCCTAGAAACAACTGAGGGTTTCTTCGGTTGTGAACTAGATAACCTGCTCGGCAGTGTATCGGACATGCATGACGCTGACCTGTTTGTTTAACGAGGTTAGGAACCGAGCAGGAAAGTGACAGGGTCGCAACTACTCGAGTATATGTGCAGCGAGTAGTAGTAATAGTGTACGGGATCGTAGATGTCAATAAGTTATGCCCGAATGCAATTGTGTCAATGATATGAAAAGTTGTATCATCGCTTTCCGGTGATTGAATTTCGTCTCGTCTTTGTGATCCTCATTCGTCTACAATCTTGAACATGGCTACACTTGTTAAAGCTCGTGTGGTGATACACGTAGTCAGTTTGTTCTCTTCGTACGTTGTCCACCTACGCCGTCTAGGCGTAAGAAAAGCTAGACACGTAGCCTATCATGTAGGATACCACGAAGACGGAGAAGAGAATGCAAAGAGAAAGTGTATGTACTGCGACTTCAGTCAGATTTACAACATAGTTGCACCATTATTTAGCGTCACTCTTTATACATCGTGGTGTGTCGAAGGACTCCAAGCGATTCCATTCACTGGTAGCTTGCGTGAAACTTGCTCCGGGCGAAAGGCAGACAACTGCACTGTGAGTCTGTTAAGTGATAACGTGTTGGTATGAGGCTACTGTTTGTTTTGACTGAGCTCTCAGAAATAGCACGCTACATCTGTGACATACAACAGTTTGTTGTGCTCGTGGAAAAAGTTGTATAAGATTCTTAGCTAAAGCGATGAGCCATGTGCTTTGTCAGAACACGCTCACCAACTGCGTCCACGGCGAATTCCCCAACAGCAGTGGATACGACTTCGTGTCGAGCTCTTCTTAGCGCCACCTGCGACGCAGGCAGTTGACAGCTCGTTGTTGGGCCGCAAAAGCTTTAGCATAACTCAATTGGACTTGATCCACTCCACCAACCCAGCGGCAACCTCGCCAAAGGAAAAGCAAAAGCAGCAAAAAGCAAAAGCAAAAGCCAATACCAGACGACTCAGCAGCATCAGCACCAACATGAACGACTACAGCGACGTGACCCACGCCACCGTGCCGCGCTTCGTGCAATCGGTCTACCACATGCTGCAGAACGAAGACCAACGCATCCTGTCGTGGTCGGCCGACGGGTCCCACTTCCAGGTCTACGACGTGCCTCGACTGGAGCGCGAGGTGCTGGCCAAGTACTTCAAGCACAGCAAGTTCTCCAGCTTCCAGCGCCAGCTCAACAACTTCGGCTTCCACAAGTGGACCAAGACGCGCGCGAGCGTGGCCACCTTCAGCCACGACGTGCTTCGTCGGTGTCTGCCGTCCGAGCTGGCCGTCTTGGCAAGGCAGATGAAGACGAAGACGTCGACGGCGTTGACAATGCGGACGACAATGCGGACGACAATGCGGACGACAATGCGGACGACAACGCGGACGACAACGCGGACGACGAAGCGGAGCCGCAGCGAAATGGCGATGCCTACTGTCGAGTCGAGTCCAACCAAGAAGCAGAAGATGTCGCCGATTGACACGTCTGCCGTGGACGAGCTCGAGCAGATTGGACGCGCCGTGACGTTCGACTCGCTGTTGGATGTGGGTCTGGTGGAAATGGCGGAGTACGTGAACCCCGACGAGCTGCTGCTGGAGGCGCTAGACACGATCGAGCTGACGGAGCTGGATTGGGAATGTCCGTCGTTGAAGGTTGAAGTGAGCGACGACGAGAGCGCATTGTACGGTCTGCTCGGCGAAGACGACGTATGTGCCATGCTTGGTGGCCTAGAAACAACTGAGGGTTTCTTCGGTTGTGAACTAGATAACCTGCTCGGCAGTGTATCGGACATGCATGACGCTGACCTGTTTGTTTAACGAGGTTAGGAACCGAGCAGGAAAGTGACAGGGTCGCAACTACTCGAGTATATGTGCAGCGAGTAGTAGTAATAGTGTACGGGATCGTAGATGTCAATAAGTTATGCCCGAATGCAATTGTGTCAATGATATGAAAAGTTGTATCATCGCTTTCCGGTGATTGAATTTCGTCTCGTCTTTGTGATCCTCATTCGTCTACAATCTTGAACATGGCTACACTTGTTAAAGCTCGTGTGGTGATACACGTAGTCAGTTTGTTCTCTTCGTACGTTGTCCACCTACGCCGTCTAGGCGTAAGAAAAGCTAGACACGTAGCCTATCATGTAGGATACCACGAAGACGGAGAAGAGAATGCAAAGAGAAAGTGTATGTACTGCGACTTCAGTCAGATTTACAACATAGTTGCACCATTATTTAGCGTCACTCTTTATACATCGTGGTGTGTCGAAGGACTCCAAGCGATTCCATTCACTGGTAGCTTGCGTGAAACTTGCTCCGGGCGAAAGGCAGACAACTGCACTGTGAGTCTGTTAAGTGATAACGTGTTGGTATGAGGCTACTGTTTGTTTTGACTGAGCTCTCAGAAATAGCACGCTACATCTGTGACATACAACAGTTTGTTGTGCTCGTGGAAAAAGTTGTATAAGATTCTTAGCTAAAGCGATGAGCCATGTGCTTTGTCAGAACACGCTCACCAACTGCGTCCACGGCGAATTCCCCAACAGCAGTGGATACGACTTCGTGTCGAGCTCTTCTTAGCGCCACCTGCGACGCAGGCAGTTGACAGCTCGTTGTTGGGCCGCAAAAGCTTTAGCATAACTCAATTGGACTTGATCCACTCCACCAACCCAGCGGCAACCTCGCCAAAGGAAAAGCAAAAGCAGCAAAAAGCAAAAGCAAAAGCCAATACCAGACGACTCAGCAGCATCAGCACCAACATGAACGACTACAGCGACGTGACCCACGCCACCGTGCCGCGCTTCGTGCAATCGGTCTACCACATGCTGCAGAACGAAGACCAACGCATCCTGTCGTGGTCGGCCGACGGGTCCCACTTCCAGGTCTACGACGTGCCTCGACTGGAGCGCGAGGTGCTGGCCAAGTACTTCAAGCACAGCAAGTTCTCCAGCTTCCAGCGCCAGCTCAACAACTTCGGCTTCCACAAGTGGACCAAGACGCGCGCGAGCGTGGCCACCTTCAGCCACGACGTGCTTCGTCGGTGTCTGCCGTCCGAGCTGGCCGTCTTGGCAAGGCAGATGAAGACGAAGACGTCGACGGCGTTGACAATGCGGACGACAATGCGGACGACAATGCGGACGACAATGCGGACGACAACGCGGACGACAACGCGGACGACGAAGCGGAGCCGCAGCGAAATGGCGATGCCTACTGTCGAGTCGAGTCCAACCAAGAAGCAGAAGATGTCGCCGATTGACACGTCTGCCGTGGACGAGCTCGAGCAGATTGGACGCGCCGTGACGTTCGACTCGCTGTTGGATGTGGGTCTGGTGGAAATGGCGGAGTACGTGAACCCCGACGAGCTGCTGCTGGAGGCGCTAGACACGATCGAGTTGACGGAGCTGGATTGGGAATGTCCGTCGTTGAAGATTGAAGTGAGCGACGACGAGAGCGCATTGTACGGTCTGCTCGGCGAAGACGACGTATGTGCCATGCTTGGTGGCCTAGAAACAACTGAGGGTTTCTTCGGTTGTGAACTAGATAACCTGCTCGGCAGTGTATCGGACATGCATGACGCTGACCTGTTTGTTTAACGAGGTTAGGAACCGAGCAGGAAAGTGACAGGGTCGCAACTACTCGAGTATATGTGCAGCGAGTAGTAGTAATAGTGTACGGGATCGTAGATGTCAATAAGTTATGCCCGAATGCAATTGTGTCAATGATATGAAAAGTTGTATCATCGCTTTCCGGTGATTGAATTTCGTCTCGTCTTTGTGATCCTCATTCGTCTACAATCTTGAACATGGCTACACTTGTTAAAGCTCGTGTGGTGATACACGTAGTCAGTTTGTTCTCTTCGTACGTTGTCCACCTACGCCGTCTAGGCGTAAGAAAAGCTAGACACGTAGCCTATCATGTAGGATACCACGAAGACGGAGAAGAGAATGCAAAGAGAAAGTGTATGTACTGCGACTTCAGTCAGATTTACAACATAGTTGCACCATTATTTAGCGTCACTCTTTATACATCGTGGTGTGTCGAAGGACTCCAAGCGATTCCATTCACTGGTAGCTTGCGTGAAACTTGCTCCGGGCGAAAGGCAGACAACTGCACTGTGAGTCTGTTAAGTGATAACGTGTTGGTATGAGGCTACTGTTTGTTTTGACTGAGCTCTCAGAAATAGCACGCTACATCTGTGACATACAACAGTTTGTTGTGCTCGTGGAAAAAGTTGTATAAGATTCTTAGCTAAAGCGATGAGCCATGTGCTTTGTCAGAACACGCTCACCAACTGCGTCCACGGCGAATTCCCCAACAGCAGTGGATACGACTTCGTGTCGAGCTCTTCTTAGCGCCACCTGCGACGCAGGCAGTTGACAGCTCGTTGTTGGGCCGCAAAAGCTTTAGCATAACTCAATTGGACTTGATCCACTCCACCAACCCAGCGGCAACCTCGCCAAAGGAAAAGCAAAAGCAGCAAAAGCAAAAGCAAAAGCCAATACCAGACGACTCAGCAGCATCAGCACCAACATGAACGACTACAGCGACGTGACCCACGCCACCGTGCCGCGCTTCGTGCAATCGGTCTACCACATGCTGCAGAACGAAGACCAACGCATCCTGTCGTGGTCGGCCGACGGGTCCCACTTCCAGGTCTACGACGTGCCTCGACTGGAGCGCGAGGTGCTGGCCAAGTACTTCAAGCACAGCAAGTTCTCCAGCTTCCAGCGCCAGCTCAACAACTTCGGCTTCCACAAGTGGACCAAGACGCGCGCGAGCGTGGCCACCTTCAGCCACGACGTGCTTCGTCGGTGTCTGCCGTCCGAGCTGGCCGTCTTGGCAAGGCAGATGAAGACGAAGACGTCGACGGCGTTGACAATGCGGACGACAATGCGGACGACAATGCGGACGACAATGCGGACGACAACGCGGACGACAACGCGGACGACGAAGCGGAGCCGCAGCGAAATGGCGATGCCTACTGTCGAGTCGAGTCCAACCAAGAAGCAGAAGATGTCGCCGATTGACACGTCTGCCGTGGACGAGCTCGAGCAGATTGGACGCGCCGTGACGTTCGACTCGCTGTTGGATGTGGGTCTGGTGGAAATGGCGGAGTACGTGAACCCCGACGAGCTGCTGCTGGAGGCGCTAGACACGATCGAGTTGACGGAGCTGGATTGGGAATGTCCGTCGTTGAAGATTGAAGTGAGCGACGACGAGAGCGCATTGTACGGTCTGCTCGGCGAAGACGACGTATGTGCCATGCTTGGTGGCCTAGAAACAACTGAGGGTTTCTTCGGTTGTGAACTAGATAACCTGCTCGGCAGTGTATCGGACATGCATGACGCTGACCTGTTTGTTTAACGAGGTTAGGAACCGAGCAGGAAAGTGACAGGGTCGCAACTACTCGAGTATATGTGCAGCGAGTAGTAGTAATAGTGTACGGGATCGTAGATGTCAATAAGTTATGCCCGAATGCAATTGTGTCAATGATATGAAAAGTTGTATCATCGCTTTCCGGTGATTGAATTTCGTCTCGTCTTTGTGATCCTCATTCGTCTACAATCTTGAACATGGCTACACTTGTTAAAGCTCGTGTGGTGATACACGTAGTCAGTTTGTTCTCTTCGTACGTTGTCCACCTACGCCGTCTAGGCGTAAGAAAAGCTAGACACGTAGCCTATCATGTAGGATACCACGAAGACGGAGAAGAGAATGCAAAGAGAAAGTGTATGTACTGCGACTTCAGTCAGATTTACAACATAGTTGCACCATTATTTAGCGTCACTCTTTATACATCGTGGTGTGTCGAAGGACTCCAAGCGATTCCATTCACTGGTAGCTTGCGTGAAACTTGCTCCGGGCGAAAGGCAGACAACTGCACTGTGAGTCTGTTAAGTGATAACGTGTTGGTATGAGGCTACTGTTTGTTTTGACTGAGCTCTCAGAAATAGCACGCTACATCTGTGACATACAACAGTTTGTTGTGCTCGTGGAAAAAGTTGTATAAGATTCTTAGCTAAAGCGATGAGCCATGTGCTTTGTCAGAACACGCTCACCAACTGCGTCCACGGCGAATTCCCCAACAGCAGTGGATACGACTTCGTGTCGAGCTCTTCTTAGCGCCACCTGCGACGCAGGCAGTTGACAGCTCGTTGTTGGGCCGCAAAAGCTTTAGCATAACTCAATTGGACTTGATCCACTCCACCAACCCAGCGGCAACCTCGCCAAAGGAAAAGCAAAAGCAGCAAAAAGCAAAAGCAAAAGCCAATACCAGACGACTCAGCAGCATCAGCACCAACATGAACGACTACAGCGACGTGACCCACGCCACCGTGCCGCGCTTCGTGCAATCGGTCTACCACATGCTGCAGAACGAAGACCAACGCATCCTGTCGTGGTCGGCCGACGGGTCCCACTTCCAGGTCTACGACGTGCCTCGACTGGAGCGCGAGGTGCTGGCCAAGTACTTCAAGCACAGCAAGTTCTCCAGCTTCCAGCGCCAGCTCAACAACTTCGGCTTCCACAAGTGGACCAAGACGCGCGCGAGCGTGGCCACCTTCAGCCACGACGTGCTTCGTCGGTGTCTGCCGTCCGAGCTGGCCGTCTTGGCAAGGCATATGAAGACGAAGACGTCGACGGCGTTGACAATGCGGACGACAATGCGGACGACAATGCGGACGACAATGCGGACGACAACGCGGACGACGAAGCGGAGCCGCAGCGAAATGGCGATGCCTACTGTCGAGTCGAGTCCAACCAAGAAGCAGAAGATGTCGCCGATTGACACGTCTGCCGTGGACGAGCTCGAGCAGATTGGACGCGCCGTGACGTTCGACTCGCTGTTGGATGTGGGTCTGGTGGAAATGGCGGAGTACGTGAACCACGACGAGGTGCTGCTGGAGGCGCTAGACACGATCGAGCTGACGGAGCTGGATTGGGAATGTCCGTCGTTGAAGGTTGAAGTGAGCGACGACGAGAGCGCATTGTACGGTCTGCTCGGCGAAGACGACGTATTAGATGTGTCTGGAGACGTAGAAGCAACTGAGGAACTCTGTGCTTGCGAGGTAGATATTCTGGGTGGTAGCGTATCGGACTTGTGTGAAGCCAACGTATTTGGCTAGCAGAAATGTTATTTGTTTTAGGACGTCCGCGGTGGAGATGTAGAATTGTATTCCGATGCAATACAAACCGCGTTAGTAGTAAAGACTTCTGAACCTCCTGTATGTTTTTGTGTGGGCGTGGAGAGCGCTGCACCCAGTGCGCCCATGCTAACTCGAAAACCTGATGCAGTGCATATCCTACGTCAACTTCAACATAGGCCATCACTCCTAGCTTCAACAACTTGCTGTGATCAAGTCCATGAATACTTTAAGCAAGTCAAAGGATCGACCTTTTATCGTCATCACCAGAGTGATGCTTACACAAGTTGAACAAGCGGGTGAAGGCTCCTACAGTATTGCTTCGCCACATTAACCAGCATTGCTGGTGCAGAGAGGCATGCTCGCCTACCTCGCAGAATTGAGTTATGGCGATGCAATGTTGACCTCCAACACGTCGAAACCCGGCTGTAATCGATTGAGCAAGGCTCTTTTGTAGGTGGGAACGATGTCGGAAGCTCGATCGCGATCATAAATTACATTGCGGGCGGTGGCCAAGGCCTGATGCACTTCCTTCGTGAAGCTGCTGCATACCAGGTTTTGCGTGTTCAGCAGCAACATCACGACTACCATTCCATCCAATCTACGATCTGGTGGTAAGCAGTTTGTGGCGAGAAAGAAAAGACGAAAGGATCAGTTCGAGGTCAGCGAGCTCCTGTACACTGATAAACGAATCAAGTTATTGCCTCGAACTAACGATTCTATCGTCTTGAAAACGCCGTCGCCGATAGAAGACATGGTACACGAGAATTAACTACAGTGCGTTATGCAGTGCTTTATCAATGGGTGGATTTTGTGATTTTATTATTTGCTGCAACTCCTCATGTACAGCAAAATCCAGACCGAGACAAGCATGAAGCCATCCATTCCCATTTACAAAACGTCCACAAAGTCCACGAACCTGCGAACTGATGTGCGAAGGCGACTTCGGCGGCTGTGATTGCTGCTGCGACTGCGGAGACTGTGGAGAATGTTGCTGCGAGGTTTTGGATTGGTGCAGTGATTGTGGAGATAGCTGCACTGGCTGTAGTTGTGCTAACAGCAGTGGAACCCAGCCAGTGGCGGGTCGTGCGCCACCGTCCAACATCAACTTGGACGCCGTCACTCCGGTCGCAGTCGTTCTCTCACCTATTCAGAAGTGGTCATGACGACAAGGAAAGACATAAACGACTTATTAACGAAGTCGGCATTCGAAGAGATCCCTCCATTTTACCTACGACCGACAGTAGTAGTACGGTGTCCGTGAGGGTATTAATTACGACGACAAGCGATCGGAAAAGGAAGTTCAAGGAACGAAAATCCCCCATTCAAGTCCGCAGTTATCCAAACGAAGACAATAAGCAGCAAGGCACTAGAACGTGGCAATAAAAATATAATGTTATTACTAGAACGCACGTTTGGTGAGCTCAGTTGTGCCACCATGATGATTTCTTTCATGAACAGTTCGTCAAAGAAGCACAGATGATATTGGGCGGCAAAGCAATCAGCCACGTTGGCGCGTTGGACGAACTGCTGTAGATGCTCAAAGTACCAATCAAGCGGGAAGTGGGGTCCAAAACGTACTACCGGTAGGTCATGTCAAAAGAAATACTTTAGTCGAATTAGTGCAGGAGGTGAAGATTCATAAATGCAGTGTGTTACATTCGTGGGCATGGTGTTAGATACTTCGCTTCCTATCTGGCATGGCAGCGACCTCGTCCCATTGATCAGTTGACCACAAATCCCAACGAAGTTGTGCTCATTGAAGCACGCAGGCAAAATGGCGGTCGTATTGTATCCTCAGTAATCGAAGTCATCCCTCTCAGTGTAGTCATCCCCATTGTCGCGCCATTTCCGCCGTGCTCCAATCTACAATAGAACAAATTGTTTAGCAAGGGTCAAGATATACAATGTCATTCCCGCCGCTGCGTACCTCGTCCAGGTCCTCACTATCCACGAGGGATTCATCCGACGACTCTTCATCAGGATAATCGTTTGCTGCATGGTCTTCATCGTTCGAGTCCTCGCTCATTCTAAACAACACGCACAGCACATGAAAAGCGAAGAGTTAAGTCAAATCCAGTACTAGACGCCTTATAATGGCAGCCAGCCATCTATCAGCATTTTGCTCTTAAGATTGGCCCCGTTGCGCCATCACGTATCATCTCAATGCGCACTTCAGCGGTTCCAGGGATATCTATACAAACATACGTACCCATCAGCTCCTTCATCGCTATCGATGTCCGACTCGAGCATGTATTTCTCCACTTCGTCGCTTGGCTCTTCAGATAACCACCGCTGCACCTCTGAACTCACAGTCACGACTGGCATGCCAGCCACACTTGTCGATTCCGAGCCCTCTTCAGAGCTTGTCACACCATCGCCCAAGCTACCTTGACCATCACTCGCTGAAATGTCAACGCAGTAGACATCATACACATAGTCTTTTTCGTGCTCAGCGTCTTCACACGCCAATAACGCAGTTTCAACATTACCGTGGCCACCGCGTTTTGCAAATGCTGACGCAGTAGCACCCTCCCAATCTTGTTGAAGAACACTCGTAGCACCAGATCGTAGCAGTACCTCAATCACATCACTACGCCCATGAAGTGCCGCGGCCATTAGGGCCGTTCCACCGTCTGCAGGGCGTTGGAACTTCATCGGATCGACTCGGAGTTCAGGCCGCTGAGCATTAACAATCTGGAAAAACCGAGCAAAGTCGTTGTCGCGGAAAGCTGTCCAGATGGCCTCGTCCAGTTCTCGTTCGTGCGGGTTCAGCACTCTTGTAGGTCTCAACCTCGCTCCGTTGACTGTCACTGTCTCACTACTCTCCTTCACAGGAGCTTCAGTTCTAGACGTCGCCGATATATCACTACCGGGGCAGCTGCAACCTGCAAATCCACTAGTCGGATACCATGCAACTCCATGGTCTGCTTCTCCTTGATCTCTACAATTGGCTGCAGTCCTCTGGAGCGTTGCATCTCCTCTTTGCGCCGCGCCTTGGAGCGTGTTTGCTGCTGTTGAACACGAGCTTCAGTCTGTTTTGTTGGGTCCTGTTGAAACACTGGAGCAATTTGTTTCTTTGCCAACATGTCTGCTCTCTCGTCCTTCAAGGACCGCGCTTTACGCTTGAGTCTCTCCGTCCACTTGGCCCGGCCAGGTGTCAGCTCCTCCATTGTGTCAATATGTTTAAATACAAAGCGCTTTTCGGTGGTCGAAAGCTTGGTAAACGCTTGCAGCAAGTTCTTGGCGTCGGTACTTCCAGCGCCCGCTCCGTCCGCTCCGTCCACTCGGTGGATCCGCTTGGTGGACGGCTCACTGTGCACCACGAGACACTCCATGGGGTCGTCGGTACGCTTGCGTTTCAGCCGCAAGAACACGAGCGACGACTTCTCATTGCTCTCAGG
Source organism: Phytophthora boehmeriae (assembly GCA_011947355.1). Taxonomy (NCBI): domain Eukaryota; phylum Oomycota; class Peronosporomycetes; order Peronosporales; family Peronosporaceae; genus Phytophthora; species Phytophthora boehmeriae. Next base: position 321,288 of record JAAVTJ010000210.1, on the reverse strand, counting down.
CTTGGCTGCGACGTCTCGAGAAGCTCTAGCAGCGGTGGCACTCGGCACAGCGCTGTGTACTCGAGGCGGCGTCGTGTCCACCATTCTCAGTTCGAGCGGATTAGAAAGTTGAATAGAAATAGGAGTGTACCCACAATTTGGCACAATGTACCAGAGACTGTTCCAATATTACGGTACAGCATGCTGTAGATGTGGTTGATTAACCTTGTCGTTAAGCTAAGCAAATAGTAACTGTGATAGAGACTTAAGTGATCCAGATTCTCGTGGCAGGTGGTTGTTGTGTTTCATCTAGGGCTCTGGGAATCCCAAACTGTCCACAGCCGCCGAGACCTCGGCGCGATCAACGCCAAGCTCGGCCGCGCGTTCGAACAAAAGCTGGTAGTGTTGGCGGAACGAGTTGCTCATCCGGGGAATACTGGGTAAGATCGCTGAACTGTCATTGAAATGAATGTCATTTCGCAGTCGCCAGAGTGCATGCAGCACTATGGCAGTGTGAATCCTCCACAAGGTTAGCAATATATCTGGATTTGCCCGCCACGTTACGTGTACATCGTTCGCTGTAGGAAATAGCAGGAGACGCCAATGTAAATTGGATCGGAAGGATGACGACCATGGTTGCCATAGTTTTTCCCACATTGTATACACCGGCTTACACTCAAAGAAACAGTGCTGAGATGTTTCAATCGCCGTACAGCCATGTCGTACACAGTGTTGTACGGTCGGAGCACTTCCCGTCAAGAAAAAGAGACGTGACCCCAAGGCCAGGTACAGCATGCTGTAGACGAATGATGTAGCCATCTCAAAATACCTCCTGAAAGGCAACTTGGTGCATTCCTGTATTAATAGCCTTTTGGCGGTGGATAGTGTTTTTGTGGGCAATTCTGTGAAGACGTGTTTGCTTCACACTTTGGACCGTAACTTAAGATCCATGACTACGATTGCGTCCCCTGCTCTCGATGATCTACGCCACGAAATGGATGAAAATGTGTCTGTAGTGACGAGTACGGACCTAAAAGCGAAGAGGATGTCGAGTGCGAGTGGAGTGCCCATTGCCCCTCACCCTGGAACCATTAAGATGAATTTACGCATCCGAACGCTCCCTCGGGACTGTAATCCAACGCCAGTTTCCAGTCTGAATTCGAGTGCGTCAGGGTTACTCTCCCCGATGAGCAGTCGACCTGATACACCGAAAGAGCAGCAAGACAATCCTTTTGACGACATCACGGAAGAAAAACTTGTATGTTAGTTTTCATAGTTGAGAAATGAAGTAGGTTGTTGTGGTTGACTGATAATGTTGCTTTGGTTTGCAGAAAAAATGTCAGGGAGTCAGGACCTTGGACGAGTGACAACGCTCCAGATATCGGTCGACTCGTCAAAACAGTCTGTCGAAGTGATTGGAGAGTTGTTGCCGTCGTTGCAGCAGCTGCGGCTACAACAGAGCTCGCTCAGCAGCTTTCGGGACCTGGGCACGTCCCTACGCTCTCTTCGTGTTCTCTGGGCAATGCACTGCAACATCGCTGACCTTGACGGAATTGGAGCGCTAACAAATCTGCAAGAGCTGTATTTGCAGCACAACAACGTGAGCGATATCAGTCCCTTGACGATGCATGAAGAACTTCGCATCATCGGTAAGCTTGAATTTGCCACAAAACAAAATGTACTGGTGATCTGGAAGTACTTCATATCTTATCCTCACTGTGTTGCCTTGAAAAACCTAGATCTTGAAGGCAACAACATCACGGATATTGGCCAGATTGAACAATTAGGTAAGCGAAAGTAGATCAGCGCCGCCTTACCTCATCAGGGGCTAACATAACCTTATTCGCTTTTAATGGCAGCCTTCTGTCCGCAGCTGGTCTCGCTCAATTTAACAGGAAACCCTGTTGAGGCTATCGACAGATATCGCCACATCATTGAAAATTTTCTGCCGCAGTTGATGTCTCTGGACGATAGAGCATTCACGGATAGCGAGCGGGTAAAACTCACAGACCAAGAAATCGATGCTGCTATACTCAAACACCGCACAGGTCTTCAGACGGAAGTTCCAAGCAGCAAGGTCAATTCTGTGCCGCAGCTTGAGGTCGCCATTTCCCACCAACTCTCCTATTCCTCGAGCACCACCAATCTAAATGGGCTTCCAGTGGATTCCCCACACAACGATGACTCTGGTAGCCGTCTTACGCATGGAACCGACATTGTGTTTGCAGGAAATGTTTCGAGTGCTTTGCGTCGTCATCGATGCGAGACTGAAGCAACGGACTCGTTCAGTATGATACAAGGCAGCAGCAATGGTCTAATCAGTCCGGCGTCGCGCCCTTCGTCAAGTCATGGACTACTTGACCGCCCTAAAACCCCTGCACAAAGAATTTCCATCACAGACACTCTCGATCGCGCTCGAGAAATCGACGCTGACAAACATAAATCACGAGACGCAATTGTTGATGAGCTGAAAGCGTGGCAGTTAGAGAGCGCTGGGGCGTCACAGGTAGGCGTTCCGCATGATCCAACAGTGGACATCTACTCACCAGGACCCAATCGATCGCGACGAAAAGTAAGTGTGGGTGATATCAACGCAGCCGAAGTTGCTGCTGCCGCGGGTACCTCTCGAGAAAAACTTGAACGCCCCAGAACTTCTGCTGGAGTCTTGCGAAACGGAGCTACCGTTCGAGAAGCTTTTGTCGACATGACCAGTTCTTTACCACGCTCTAGTCCCCGAAGCGGTCTCTCAAAGAGGTGTGGGTCCACTTCATTGAGTTCCAAGACTCCAAAGGTGGATATTCTCATATTGGATGGTGGTGATACTGAGAAGAGACCCTGCTCACCAATTAAGACGTCCAGAGGCATCTTCACAACCGCTACAAGCAGTAAAAACGCACTGGGTCGTACAGATGAATGGCATTTAGACGTCCTCTCTTCCAAAGTGGACATTACCACGGCAAGGCGCCATGTTCCGACTTCATTGACCAGCAAACAGCAAAGAGAGCGCTCTTTGATCGCCAGTGCAGATGGGAACAGTGATAGTGACTCCGACGATGAGTAAGTACGGCGTGAGTATTCTCTTTGGCTTGCCATCGCTGGGAAGCGGCTACCTGAAACAGTAATGTTGTGGCTCTGCGTGTTTTCTTCAAATAGGTCGAGTGGATGCCCAGTGGTGGCGGTCGAGTCGAGCAGTCCACAGGCTGTCCCCAAGACGGCATTTTTCAACGTGGCCGAGAGCTTGACCGCCATCGAGAAGTGGAGAGATGAGATGGAATACGATGCGGAGGACACCGCCGTAGTAAATGTCGTCAGCCTTCAGCTCTGTCTTTCACCGCGCGCAGTCACTCCTTCTATGAGCGAAAACGCAAACTCCAGCAATCCCAGCGGAGGCCACGCTGTGACTAGCAACCAACAAGATTCGCCTGTACAAGGCCAACAAAATAAAAACCGAGCGCTTGGTCCGGCAAATCACGATACCGATCAGACCATAATCCAGCTCTTGCGAGAGAAACAAGGCCAGCTTAAGACTCGTGACGGCTTCCGAGCATACTTCCGTGGCATTGAGGAGGCTCGACTTGACATCATTTTACGGCAAGTCTTTGCTGACAGCGACAGAGTACAGCGTCGAATGCAAATTATGAGCGGGCTCTTTCGCCACGAACTGTGAATCTGAAGAAACATCATTTAGCACTTTGAAAATATCCAGGATGGCCTACACTATTGTCCAGTTACGTACATGACATGACACATGAGTATTAGGAAGTAGCCGCCAGTGTATTGAAGAATAGGACAGGGTACAGTTACCAAAGCGAACGACAGTGTCTGTTCTTTTGCTTTGGCTAACACCGTTCACTCACCGATTCTTAAAACGCTTCCAAGACCCACTTGTTGCTGAAGTTAGTGAGCAGGTTGCTCTGCGTGGCGAATTTCCATGTCTAGCCTGCACCTATCTTACGAGCGGTAATCCGCGTTGATAGCGACGTACTCGTGCGTAAGGTCAATGCCCAGTACCTGAGTCTCCTCGGATCCAACACCCAGGTCAATCTCCAGCTGTAAAAGCGTACAGGGAAGATGTGAGAATGGATTGAGCATGGCAAATCAATAAATCGCTGGGACCACGTACCTCGACAAACTTTCCGTGTGGAGGGTAATTGTGCGAACTGGCATCGAGGCCACCACGGGTGGGCTCGATCAGCATCGCATCTTTCATGTGCTTCACAAGCTTAGCTTCATTGTCGTCATTGAGAATCATTTCGCCGTTTTCAAAGATTGAAACGCCACCCATACGAATGGACATACGACGCTGAATGTTCACGTCCTTGTGGTATGTGCCCATGTACTTGCCCACAGCCATCACAACCCGACCCACGTTCGGGTCGTTGCCAGCCACTGCGCATTTGAGAAGTGGCGAGTTCACCACAGACTTACCGACTCCCTTAGCCATTTCCTTGGACACAGCGCCACGGACACTCACACGCATGACGTGGTGTGCGCCCTCACCGTTGCGGACAATGTCTTCGCTCAGTCCCAGACACACCTCCTTGAGCGCAGCCTTGAATTCGTTCAGCTGCGCCATGTCGAAGGGGATCTGGTCCGATGACACCAGCGTCACGGTATCAGACGTGCTCTGGTCCGTGTCCACACTGAGGGCATTGTACGTGTCCGCTACCACCTCCGTCAGAAGCTGACGCAGCACGTCACGCGGGACCGACAGGTCTACCAGCCAAAAAAACAACTTATCATCAGCCTTCACTCTACCATTTAAAAAAACTTGACAGCAATCATACCCGTTAGGATGTAGGATAGCATGGTGGCCATGTTGGGCTCAATCATGCCAGCTCCCTTAGCAATGCCGACAATGCGACCGCCACACACGTCCATCGAGCGAACCTTCGGGTACAAATCTGTCCTCACAACCCAGCAAGAAAAAATCATCAGTACTAAATTTCTGCTGCAAAATAAATAAAAACTCAATCTCTACCCGTCGTCATAATTCCTTCAGCAGCAGGCAGCACCGAGTCCGACTGCAAATTGGCCACGAGCTTTGGGAGGTTCTCCACCATCTCGTCCACTGGGATCCTCCAGCCAATGACGCCAGTGGAGCACGGCAGCACTTGGGCGCCTGCTTCCAGTCTCAGATGCTTGGCCAGTTGATCGCAGACCTCCTCAGCGTCGGCAACGCCCCCGCCGCTTGCACAGACATTGGAGATCTTGTTATTGACCAGGATGGCGCCTAGTTTCGGCTCCTGGAGGCGTTTGCGGCCCACAATCACGGGAGCGCCTGGGAAGGCGTTCTGGGTGAACACTGCAGCGAAGAGAGACGTGGGCTTGACTGGCTTGATGAGACTGAGCGTCATGTTAGCTGGCAAATGGGGCGCTTCCTTCGGGACAAAGTCGAACTGCGTCGTGGCCACCGCAAACCCCCACGGGAGACGGCTCTGGTGGGTCTCCAGGTACTCCATGTACTCGTGGCGAGAGTCGAACACGAACGGGTGGCCGTTGGTGGAGAAGCAGCGGCGCTGGCGCAGCACGCGCGACCGAGAGAGCGACAGACGGAGCAGCGCCATAGTGAGCAGACAAAGGATTAGACACTGGCTGGGAGAGTTTAACACTGACTTGCAGTGAAGATCGGCAGATCGCACAGATCTTATTGGGATGGAAGGTGATATGATGCGATGTTTCAAGTACGTTTATACGATAAATTATATTTGCACATCGCTGCTTTTGTTATGTGAGTGTTGCGATGGTTGCTGCGCTCCTGATTATTTGGTGCATACAAAGAGTAGTACATATGTGTTTAAGAGATAGCGTCATTCGTTCTAATTTGACACGATGGCAGACGTGGGTGATGAAGGGGCTCTGGACGCGCCGTTGCCTCCTCCGCCGCCGCCTCCGCCGCCCCCACAGCTGCGTCCTGAAGAGGAACTCAAGCGCAAGCGTCAGCAGCTGACGCAGACGCTGAAGCCCAAGCAGAAGAAGGACTTTCGCGAGATCCTGGCGCTCTTCCACGACGACTCGATGGACCAAGCGCAAGTGAAGAAAGTGTGGGGGACTCTGTGGCAGACGACGCTGGCGGAGGCCCAAGAAGAGCACAAGCGCCGGCGACAGCAGGAGCAGCAGGGGCTGAAGAGGAAGAAGGACGGCCTGACGCCGCCTAGAGGCGGCTCCATGCGCCACGGAGGCGGCCCAGACCACTTTAAGCGTGTTAGACAGGTGCTGCAGAAATTTAGAGACGGTTATTGTAGTATTGGGAGCTGATATTTGTTGCTGCTGTTATTGCTGTAGGGCTCGGCGGCTAGTACGGACTCGTCCGAGTCCGGGAAGAGTCGACTGGGGCGATTCCAGAAGAACGTCCCGAAGGGAAAACTCATGCAGAAGCTCGGTACGAGAGGAAGTTAAATGTGAAGAAGTTGAATGTGAGTGAAATATATGACTTTTTATGGTGAGTTGTTCATGTTGACTGCTTACGGACAGATTGTGGTTCTTATCGTAAGCTTTTTGCGGTATATGTATGGCGAACACGTGCCACGGAAACAGACTTACAGGCTTATCGTCGCGAAAAAATAGCTCGGCTTCTGAGGCGAAGACATGTGCTTTGTGGGAACGGCGAGACCCAACTGTATTCGCGGCGAGTTCTCGGCCAGCTGGGCGACACGTCTTGCTGAGCTCTAAGACTCTAGACTCGACTACTGCGACCATGTCGATACGTTAGACTTGACGACCGCACCAAACACTTCGACACAACTCAATTGGACTTGATCCACTCCACCAACACAGCCACAACCCCGCCAAAGGAAAAGCAAAAGCAGCAAAAAGCAAAAGCAAAAGCAAAAGCCAATACCAGACGACTCAGCAGCATCAGCACCAACATGAACGACTACAGCGACGTGACCCACGCCACCGTGCCGCGCTTCGTGCAATCGGTCTACCACATGCTGCAGAACGAAGACCAACGCATCCTGTCGTGGTCGGCCGACGGGTCCCACTTCCAGGTCTACGACGTGCCTCGACTGGAGCGCGAGGTGCTGGCCAAGTACTTCAAGCACAGCAAGTTCTCCAGCTTCCAGCGCCAGCTCAACAACTTCGGCTTCCACAAGTGGACCAAGACGCGCGCGAGCGTGGCCACCTTCAGCCACGACGTGCTTCGTCGGTGTCTGCCGTCCGAGCTGGCCGTCTTGGCAAGGCATATGAAGACGAAGACGTCGACGGCGTTGACAATGCGGACGACAATGCGGACGACAACGCGGACGACGAAGCGGAGCCGCAGCGAAATGGCGATGCCTACTATCGAGTCGAGTCCAACCAAGAAGCAGAAGATGTCGCCGATTGACACGTCTGCCGTGGACGAGCTCGAGCAGATTGGACGCGCCGTGACGTTCGACTCGCTGTTGGATGTGGGTCTGGTGGAAATGGCGGAGTACGTGAACCACGACGAGGTGCTGCTGGAGGCGCTAGACACGATCGAGCTGACGGAGCTGGATTGGGAATGTCCGTCGTTGAAGGTTGAAGTGAGCGACGACGAGAGCGCATTGTACGGTCTGCTCGGCGAAGACGACGTATGTGCCATGCTTGATGACGAAGGAACACCCGAAGAAATCTTTGGTTGCGACCTAGAGGATGTTCTCGACAGCGTATCAGAAGTGTATGACGACGACCTGTTTGTTTAGCAAAAGATAGTGTATGGTGTGTTTGTTTGATTGAGGTGTAGACGTAAAACTCGTATATTGATGTGTTTGGAGTGTGCTTCACACTGGCCCCAGTGATTTTGTGTCGCCACAACTACGTCTTCACAATCTCTCCATATTTGCTGCAACGCGGAGAGCGCTGCATTCAGCGCATTCTTGTTCAGGCGAAAACGACGTGCAGTCCGTGTCCAGGCGATCTGCGTGTTTGTTCCTGGTGCACGAGAGCTCGGCAGTCCATGTCCACGAGTGGGGTGGCGGCGATCCCAGCCGACGGAGGTGCTCCATTCATGGCTGCGTGGCCAAATGGATCGAATGCATCCACGCGTAGCAATCGACCTTCGATGTGACGTAGCTGGTCCGTAGAGCTCGGTGCTACTATCACGCCCCGAGAGCGCCCTTCAGACTCCTTCGCAATAGGCGAGCCAATGCTTCACTAAACCGAGCTGGTTATGTTTGGTTGGCTAATGGTTAGCCAGCTCGGCATCTTCGGCACTCCATCAACAAAGTGTTAAAACACTGATCAAGGTGCTCCAACTCATTGCGGTTCCAAGTAGACGCGACTACCGTCGTAGACACCTTGGTGGATTGGTTTCCTGCTCGAGGTCGATGGTAGACAGCCAGGGCAAATTATAGACGGCCAGTTGAGGCTCAAGAGTTGATGTGACTCTAACTTCAACTCAGAAACCTTCACTCTGCGACTTCAACTTCAACATCAAGATCATCACTCTGTATCGCAGGTGTTGCCAAAATGATCTAATCGCAACGGTTGGACGTTGATATTTGTTGCTGCTGCTGCTATTGTTACGGCTGATGTTGTAGGGCTCGGCGGCTAGTACAGACTCGTCCGAGTCGGGAAAGAATTGCTAGACCATAGTGTATGTGCGAGGAACACGCTGTAGTTGGCGAAGGGTAGGAAGCACCAGTGCGACACAAATACTCTGTGGATCATGTGAAGCTATTTGTACAACAGGATTTGTTTGTTGCGTACCTTGAGTTCTGGACGATCATAACCGAGATCGGCAGGTGATAAATAGAGATTTTCTTGGCGTTTGTGAAAATTGGCAAAATGGAGAGCTTGTACGAAAGATGTGAACATCTTTCGTACAACCTGCGCGATTATCTGGTACAGCGGAAATCAAGCTATGGAACATTCATACTTAATTATAGTCATCACTGTGATTCCGGCAAAATACAAAAACACGATACTACGCAATGTTCACGCTTCCTCTCGATACAGGAGCACGTTGTCAATCGAATGTGAGCGATACACTGTCGAATGGATCATCCAGCAAACAAACAAAGATTTCTTCGGGTGTTCCTTCGTCATCAAGCATGGCACATACGTCGTCTTCGCCGAGCAGACCGTACAATGCGCTCTCGTCGTCGCTCACTTCAACCTTCAACGACGGACATTCCCAATCCAGCTCCGTCAGCTCGATCGTGTCTAGCGCCTCCAGCAGCACCTCGTCGTGGTTCACGTACTCCGCCATTTCCACCAGACCCACATCCAACAGCGAGTCGAACGTCACGGCGCGTCCAATCTGCTCGAGCTCGTCCACGGCAGACGTGTCAATCGGCGACATCTTCTGCTTCTTGGTTGGACTCGACTCGACAGTAGGCATCGCCATTTCGCTGCGGCTCCGCTTCGTCGTCCGCGTTGTCGTCCGCATTGTCGTCCGCATTGTCGTCCGCATTGTCAACGCCGTCGACGTCTTCGTCTTCATATGCCTTGCCAAGACGGCCAGCTCGGACGGCAGACACCGACGAAGCACGTCGTGGCTGAAGGTGGCCACGCTCGCGCGCGTCTTGGTCCACTTGTGGAAGCCGAAGTTGTTGAGCTGGCGCTGGAAGCTGGAGAACTTGCTGTGCTTGAAGTACTTGGCCAGCACCTCGCGCTCCAGTCGAGGCACGTCGTAGACCTGGAAGTGGGACCCGTCGGCCGACCACGACAGGATGCGTTGGTCTTCGTTCTGCAGCATGTGGTAGACCGATTGCACGAAGCGCGGCACGGTGGCGTGGGTCACGTCGCTGTAGTCGTTCATGTTGGTGCTGATGCTGCTGAGTCGTCTGGTATTGGCTTTTGCTTTTGCTTTTTGCTGCTTTTGCTTTTCCTTTGGCGGGGTTGTGGCTGTGTTGGTGGAGTGGATCAAGTCCAATTGAGTTATGCTAAAGCTTTTGCGGCCCAACAACGAGCTGTCAACTGCCTGCGTCGCAGGTGGCGCTAAGAAGAGCTCGACACGAAGTCGTATCCACTGCTGTTGGGGAATTCGCCGTGGACGCAGTTGGTGAGCGTGTTCTGACAAAGCACATGGCTCATCGCTTTAGCTAAGAATCTTATACAACTTTTTCCACGAGCACAACAAACTGTTGTATGTCACAGATGTAGCGTGCTATTTCTGAGAGCTCAGTCAAAACAAACAGTAGCCTCATACCAACACGTTATCACTTAACAGACTCACAGTGCAGTTGTCTGCCTTTCGCCCGGAGCAAGTTTCACGCAAGCTACCAGTGAATGGAATCGCTTGGAGTCCTTCGACACACCACGATGTATAAAGAGTGACGCTAAATAATGGTGCAACTATGTTGTAAATCTGACTGAAGTCGCAGTACATACACTTTCTCTTTGCATTCTCTTCTCCGTCTTCGTGGTATCCTACATGATAGGCTACGTGTCTAGCTTTTCTTACGCCTAGACGGCGTAGGTGGACAACGTACGAAGAGAACAAACTGACTACGTGTATCACCACACGAGCTTTAACAAGTGTAGCCATGTTCAAGATTGTAGACGAATGAGGATCACAAAGACGAGACGAAATTCAATCACCGGAAAGCGATGATACAACTTTTCATATCATTGACACAATTGCATTCGGGCATAACTTATTGACATCTACGATCCCGTACACTATTACTACTACTCGCTGCACATATACTCGAGTAGTTGCGACCCTGTCACTTTCCTGCTCGGTTCCTAACCTCGTTAAACAAACAGGTCAGCGTCATGCATGTCCGATACACTGCCGAGCAGGTTATCTAGTTCACAACCGAAGAAACCCTCAGTTGTTTCTAGGCCACCAAGCATGGCACATACGTCGTCTTCGCCGAGCAGACCGTACAATGCGCTCTCGTCGTCGCTCACTTCAATCTTCAACGACGGACATTCCCAATCCAGCTCCGTCAACTCGATCGTGTCTAGCGCCTCCAGCAGCACCTCGTCGTGGTTCACGTACTCCGCCATTTCCACCAGACCCACATCCAACAGCGAGTCGAACGTCACGGCGCGTCCAATCTGCTCGAGCTCGTCCACGGCAGACGTGTCAATCGGCGACATCTTCTGCTTCTTGGTTGGACTCGACTCGACAGTAGGCATCGCCATTTCGCTGCGGCTCCGCTTCGTCGTCCGCGTTGTCGTCCGCATTGTCGTCCGCATTGTCGTCCGCATTGTCAACGCCGTCGACGTCTTCGTCTTCATATGCCTTGCCAAGACGGCCAGCTCGGACGGCAGACACCGACGAAGCACGTCGTGGCTGAAGGTGGCCACGCTCGCGCGCGTCTTGGTCCACTTGTGGAAGCCGAAGTTGTTGAGCTGGCGCTGGAAGCTGGAGAACTTGCTGTGCTTGAAGTACTTGGCCAGCACCTCGCGCTCCAGTCGAGGCACGTCGTAGACCTGGAAGTGGGACCCGTCGGCCGACCACGACAGGATGCGTTGGTCTTCGTTCTGCAGCATGTGGTAGACCGATTGCACGAAGCGCGGCACGGTGGCGTGGGTCACGTCGCTGTAGTCGTTCATGTTGGTGCTGATGCTGCTGAGTCGTCTGGTATTGGCTTTTGCTTTTGCTTTTGCTTTTTGCTGCTTTTGCTTTTCCTTTGGCGGGGTTGTGGCTGTGTTGGTGGAGTGGATCAAGTCCAATTGAGTTGTGTCGAAGTGTTTGGTGCGGTCGTCAAGTCTAACGTATCGACATGGTCGCAGTAGTCGAGTCTAGAGTCTTAGAGCTCAGCAAGACGTGTCGCCCAGCTGGCCGAGAACTCGCCGCGAATACAGTTGGGTCTCGCCGTTCCCACAAAGCACATGTCTTCGCCTCAGAAGCCGAGCTATTTTTTCGCGACGATAAGCCTGTAAGTCTGTTTCCGTGGCACGTGTTCGCCATACATATACCGCAAAAAGCTTACGATAAGAACCACAATCTGTCCGTAAGCAGTCAACATGAACAACTCACCATAAAAAGTCATATATTTCACTCACATTCAACTTCTTCACATTTAACTTCCTCTCGTACCGAGCTTCTGCATGAGTTTTCCCTTCGGGACGTTCTTCTGGAATCGCCCCAGTCGACTCTTCCCGGACTCGGACGAGTCCGTACTAGCCGCCGAGCCCTACAGCAATAACAGCAGCAACAAATATCAGCTCCCAATACTACAATAACCGTCTCTAAATTTCTGCAGCACCTGTCTAGCACGCTTAAAGTGGTCCGGGCCGCCTCCTTGGCGCATGAAGCCGCCTCTAGGAGACGTCATGCTGATTGGATTGGTCGTGTTGAGAAGAATAATGTACAAGTCGGGATACAGAGAGCGTTATTAACGGCTCGGACAGCAATGATAGCACATAAGGCTTATTGATCGTCCATGGTGCATTTGCTCATAGCAACGCCACACTTTCGAGCCGAATGCATCATCTCTTGCGCAATGCTCCAACTGGGTCATGGCTTCAAGTAAACACAACTGCTGTGGTGGACATTATGCGGAGGTTTCTTGGTGGTGATGGGGGACTGATAAACATACCTCAAGGGTATATGCTTGTCATTGGAGGACAGCATACAATGGGGACATCTTGCTGGAAATAAATATATCGGGAATATAACCACGAAAAAGTAAGATAACAGAGAGACATATTTGACGGACATCGGCACGGATTGAGTATCACTCATCCAACACTTGCGCGAGGTTGTTGCTTGGAACTGTCACCAATATCGGCTCTCGACCTCTGCAAAACCGGCGAGCTGCAGCTTGAGCCACTGGACTCGACAGTAAAGATACCCCTGCACCACTTCCAAGACCATCGTTACTGTCGCCATAGCGCAGATCTCGTAAAAGTTCACCAAATCCACGGCCATAACTGATGTCGCTGGAGAATACATATCCCCGACCCTCTCGCTCGAATAGCCTGCCCAAAGTCGAATCAACACCTCGGGGCCTCTTAGAAAAATAGATCGGCACAATCGTTTTTCCCTTGTCCTCAGCGAATGCCAGTTGGTCGCTAACAAGCTCCGTCTTCACACTGCGCTCCGACAAAACGACCAAGAACACAGAGCTCTGCAGAATTGCATCCTTAGCTGCCAAAATACGTTCCTTGGTACTAGACACATTCGTCATCGAATCCACAACGAAAGGGAGCTGGTGACGACGTAATTCCGTACACAAGCGCGTAACAAAGTCGCGATGGCAGTCGCCATGTGAGACAAAGATCGAGAACGCAGGTCCAGCAAACGTACTCCGCCTTCCACTACCGCGCACAACCACAGCGTTAACAACTTCATCCATACGACGCCGCCTCATTGTTGCAGACCTCACCAACGGGTGGCCATCAGCTACATGAATGCTAGCAGGTCCCTGTCCAAAATCTCGATCACCTCCTAACCGATGCATTTCCACTTCGTCTCGTAAACCATCGATGAGGCTCCTGAGACTCGCTTGAAATTTTTCTTCATCGATCTCAAATTCCACGTGATCCACAGCTGATGAGTTCGACGAAGTTGAACTGTCGTCACCAGAATCCGTAGCCTTCGTGTGAACTGAAGCTACTGCGTGACCAAAAGGTACAATCTGCCGTGTAAAAACGAACACTTGCAACTCTTCAGACATTTTAGCCGATGCGCACGAAATCGGCACTACAGGGACCTCATGCTGCTTGGCAAAGGCAAGTTCATCCATGCACAATGCACTCTGCGCGTAACCATCACTGAGGATGCAGACAAGAGCGGAGGCATTCTTCATTACTTCCAGGGATTTTATAGACGCTCCATCTCCCTCCTTTCCAGCTATGTCTTCAATTTCACTGCGCATGTATACCGTCATGAAGTTCTGCTCAATACCGATGCGCACGCGCTCGGCAAACGCACGATAAGTTGGGTCGAAGGAAACCACAACGTCTACACAATCGCCTGCGACTTTGACTGCATACTGGAGCTCGGCCGATGCGCAGCATTCTATGGCGCGACGGCCATCCCCATTCAGCGCGTAAAGATCGGCTTTTCCCTCAACCAGCAGAGCCAGCGCAGCTTCGCTGTATCCAAGCCGCAGCGCAATGTGTAACGGCGTCTCATCAAGGTCGTTGGGAACATTCGCATTGATGTCTGTCCCAAAACGAACAAAGAGTTCCACGCAATCTGCTCGCAACAATCCACCATCCGCAGCAAAAGACAGTGGCGTCATCCCATCGTGGTCCAGCTGTAATGGGTCTGCACCTAAAGCGAGTAGTTCCTCCACCGCCTCAGCATAGTTGTGGCGTGCAGCCCAGTGAAGAGGGGTGCGCCCGTGGCTATCCTTAGCATTGACATCAGCACCGTGCTTTATAAGCTCGCTAATGACACGCTTTCTTCCCATAACAGCTGCCCAGTGCAATGGGGTGCGGCTGTGCACGCCACGTTGAAACTCGCCAAGTACATCCGCGTTAATGCCCCAGGAGAGCGCTTGCTGCACAGCAGCGAGGTTTCCAGCTGCGGCGGCCTCATGCAGTGGTGTGAGAGCGACGTCGGCACCCCATTCCTCTAGTACGGACGCCAACTCGCGCCGGCCATTAAGCTGTGCGCGCTGAAGTACTGTTGTGCTGGCAGCATTGCCGCTTCCCGGTACTAAAAGGATATTCGCTCGGTGTCTGATTAGGCTCTCCACCACATCTGCTGAGTCCGCAAGAAAAATTGGTGTGACTCGCATGGACCGCGAGAAGAAGCTTGATCGGGCCAGACTGTCCAAATTAGCACCGAATTGCACCAACAAATCGATGACTGCGGTGTGGCCGTGCAATGCTGCTACGTGAAGTGGTGTGCCCAAGATATGTGTCACTTTCTTCACCCGACATTGACAGAGTTCGTACAACAGTTCCAGATTAAAGGTAGCACCCGAGATTTTGTCGAGGAAATTCGGGTTCAATCCCGCTTCAAGTAGCACCGACACGACACGCACGTCCCCAGAGCGACACGCCACATGAAGCGGATTGTGCGTTCGACCAGAGAACATCCAAGCGAAGAGAGTGGGTGTCGCGTACATCCGATTGAGCATCATGTCAAGCTGGACTTTAGATCCTAGTACATGTTGCGCTCGCTCCAACAACTTCTCCACTGCCGCACAATTTCCACTTGCCGCTGCATCATACAGTGCACCTCTTAACTGTTTCTCCACCGTTTGAGTCTTGATTTGAGAAGCCGTCGACGGATGCAGTTCTCGGTTTAACGTCAAGTAAGAGTCCACGTTGTTCGCCTGCAATATCGGAGTATTTACTCCACTTGGACCGGGATTTTTACCACCACTAGAATCCGTCTCAGCCTCAGATGAAGTACTTCCTCCTGAGAGTGCCGTGGGAGCGACTGCCATGAGCTCATCTTCCTCTAGTCCGACTCCAAGTTGAAGCTGCTGATGAGCTCGTAGACGATCAAATTGCTGTGTGTGCAGTGCGATACTGAGGATGGCCAGCAGCGTCACATACGACGTCGAGTCCGTCCAGATCGCCCACACTCCTTCCTCCGTGAGGTCTCCGAAAGCCCAATAGACTGCCAGAACCAGCAGCACAATCCACGTGAGGGAGATGGTCTGGACCACCACAATGGCTTCAAACAGAGCGAGTACCAGGGTACGCTCCAGTGTAACCCCCGCGCCATCAAACGCCGAACTTGAGAGCGAGAAGGAGCTGACAGCGTGTAACCCGAGTAACTGCTCGCTAGTCGTCGCAGTGCTGGATTCGTCACTCTGATCATCACTCTTAGGAGGGACCTTCACTCTGTAGAGCTGCACGAACGGCAGCGCCGAGAATCCCAGCGATACATTGAGCGTCTGCAGTCCGAGCCAAAGATCCAGTACGAAGCCTGCTTTACTGTACAGTAGCAACAAAACCATGGAGCCTAGAGAGATGAGAGAGGTGAGAGCCACGCGCCACGTGTAGTAAGAGTTGGACCACTGCAGGTAGGCGTCTGTGCCGCGCCAGCCGCCGCCAGGAGAAGCCGACGAAGAAGGAGCAGCAGCGGCATCGCCATCTTCCGTTGCCATTTCCTTTTTCTGACGGTGTACCCATTTTTTAACGTATTTATGTGGACCACATGATTGATGAAAATCGTGATCTTTGACTGTGATTGGCTGATTTATGGGAGAGTGGTATGTTCGCGCTTGGTCGGACGATTGTGATGGAAGAAAATGGCGGATCTAAGCATCAGAGCCTCCACGCGGCAGTAGACCTTGCTGTAGTATAATGTGCGCGGTTATTATTGCTTGGCCAGGAGAATTCCTGTAGCGATGGACGAAATTCTCTATACAACAATGTAGCAGAATATCACCAATCACTCGTCGACAAAAATGTCGCTAGACGGTTCGAGGGTAGGGGTGTAAGACGTGGCCGCGTCTGTGTCCTCGCCAGCTGGCGTTTCCGCCAAACTGAGTTTTTGTATGGTAGCGATGCTCTGCACACATTTTCCCATAGACAAAGAGGTCGGTCAACCAATCAACTGATCGCCCAGCACAAGGAAGTCGACCGAAGGAAGCAGGAACACAAGGCGGACGTCGCACGCGCAGCGCTCTCTCGCCCTCAAGACGCAACTCCGAGCACGCACACTTGCAGCAGCAGACGCAGGACTCTCTCAGCTACAGCCTCGCCTTTTCACCGCTCTCTAACGACCTCTGGAACAGCAGCAAACAGCCGACAAAGATGGCCAAGCGTATCCGCGTGACCAAGCCAGAAAGCAACGCCATTGCCGCTCCTCCCGCAGCCCCCAGCGCGCCAGAAGCGGCCAAGATGACTGCCAAGATGACTGCCAAGGCCAAGGCCGCGACTCCCGCGACCACAGAGGGCAAACACGTGATACTGCCGGCGTTCTTGTCCAAGACCTTTGAGATCTTCAGTATGCCCGAGTTCTCCAGTATTTGCGGCTGGAACGCCAACGGAGACACAATCATTGTGTCTCAGCTGGAAGCCTTTGTGTCGCTGGTACTGCCGAGGTTCTTCAAGCACCGCAACTTCCCGTCGTTCGTGCGGCAGCTGAACCTCTACGGCTTCCACAAGACGGTGCTGGACTCGAAGAGACTGGAGTTCCAGCACCCGTACTTTAAGAGAGGAAGACCGGACCTTCTGCACCATATCAAACGCAAGGTGTCGTCCAATAATCACCATCAGCAGCAGCTTGTTAGCACTTCAATTCAGGCGAGTACTGGTTTGTTTCTGGAGTAGTGGGAGCGTTGATACTAAACTGTGATGGTTTATGTTGCCATAGAATTCGCGGTTGGATGCACACCGAGAGATTTCGGACACGTTGCTGCGTGAGATGAAGGAACTGCGACAGCGCAGTGATGCCATGGAGAAACGGCTGCGTGAAGTGGAGATTGACAACGCGGTATGAGGACACTAGTATTTGATGTTGTTGTGTTATGAGAACACTAATTGTGTATGTGTGCTAGATTGTGCGGAGTGACAATTTGAAGCTGTGGAAGCATCTCGAGGCAGCGAAGGACAAGCAGATAGTAATGCAGGAGAAAATGAAGAAGATCATGTGGATCCTCTTCCAAATCTACCGCGGAAAGCAGCAGAAACTCCCCAAACTGTCCGGCAATGATGCTACTGGAGCAGTAATCAGCGAAGAGTAAGTGTCGTACTTGGCTTTACAACATGGAGGTATTCGACATGTGACTAACTATTTTGCTGCTGTGTGATTTCTGCAATTCTTGTCTACTTCCCGTGGATTTGAACTTTTCGTAAACAATTGGTAGCTACATCAACAGCAGTATGCTAGGGCCAAAGGAATTTCATGACGTCCTGCGCTTTTAGCAATGGATGAACCGCCAATGCTACCGGGATCATCCACCAACAATGCGGCAGCCCAGGCTCCGACGTCTCGAAAGAGGAAATTTGTCGAGGTGCCAGCCGATGCTACGGAGGCAACGCCGTACAAAATAGGTATAATCTTCTGCTTTTGCTTGGTAAACGCTTGCGGCATCACTAATGCTATTCTGATGTAAGATGACGAACCATCTGCTGTGGTCGAAATGCCCACGACGGTGGAGGATCCCAACCAATTCGCGATGACACTCCCATCCAATCCACTCCCCATGGTGCAACCCGACGATACTCAGAACAATGTTCTAAGTATTTTTCACCGATCAAAAGTGGTCAGGCTACAGTACCGCACGCATCTTTACCCAGTGTGGATTCTGCTACACTGGGTGGTTATCTCACGAACGGTGTAGCGTCGCCTCCGAACACTGTGATTGATGAAAACACATCGGCGTCGAACACGCCGAATGCCACACCAACTGTACCGACTGCAGCACCCGACTCAAGCAACCATCTAGCATTTTTGGACGAGGATCTCCCTTTGCTGCCGGACTCAGAACACTACAACTTCAATGAAGGCGAACAGGTACTTGTAACGCATCCGTTGGATTTTGTTTAGCGTATACATGCTCGATGAACAGTGGTTTAATGGGATGTCTGTTGTTGGGGCGCCAATTAGCAGACAGTGATGAAGAAGCTCGAGGATTTTGAGACGTCATTGTTGGACGAATACGATGTCAGCTGCCTCGACACACTGCTGCAGGTACGATCCTTGCCGCTTCTGGTGTTGCTACAAGTTCACGATTAACTAAGGCTTTGTTTGCTGTGTTTGCGGAAGCAGCAACTGAAAAACTCGAACGGAGACAAACCTGCGAATGTTTCAGTGCCAGACCCGGAGGAAGTGGTTGCCGGTCCAAGCAACGCATCCCCACATAACGCTTAGGCAGGGATGGCGTGTCTGGTGTGGACAAACCTCAAGAAAAAGTATATATCTACGTACATGTCAAGCGAGGCGCCACGACGCGCGTCGTCGGTTGATTGACAATCATCGCGTCGCCTCGTGTCTCCGGGTATAGAAACAGATCACGTGCAAGTCAAGATCATGCGAGGTGAGCTGGACTGAACACATCCAGGCCGCCGATAAACGACAGGAGACGGAGACCAAGTTCGTACAAACAAACAGCCAACAGTTGATGCGATAGGCATTCGACGGCAGCGAACGAGCGCCCCGGAACGATGACGAGCACATACACAGGCTGTTTTTATTTATCAACGGTGAGAACATCAAATAAATGAAACAGACATGAAGTACCCCCTGCATTTGTTGCACGTTGAATGGCCAAGTCTTCTACTGACGATCCTCCAAAGCTTTACGCAGTCGGTGGATCTCCTTATCCTTGCGGCTGAGCTCGAGTTGTGCCGTCGCAAAGAGCGTCGAGATATTCGTCTCCAATTGTTTGTTCGCTGCGCCCAGACGTCGATTCTGCTGCTGCAATTGCGCCAGCTCGTCTTTTAGCCTTGCATTCTCCTTCTCTGCTTGCGTCTTGAGGTCCAGCGCCTCCTTCTTCTCTAGTGCACTGGTGGAGGTGTCTAAGTCCCCGTACAGATCGTCCATTTCTTCAAATCTGCATACAAAGCACAAGTGAAGGCCGAAATTATCGGAGACCAGTCACGATGGACTCGCGATGCATCAAGTTCTGGGAGGATGGCCAGACGCTGGTGGCTGCTACGTCGGACAGCGCACGGATGGAGCAGACACAAGGCAAGATGTTCAAGGAGTTACGCACCATGAGTCGGTTCCTGCAACGCAACCAAAGCCAGCGCTTCAGTGATGCAGCACAGCAGAAACTTGTCGACTGTATAGGGCACTACGTGGGACTCGGCAAACAGGCAGGAGCCATGCTTCCTGTGGCTGAGGCGACGTTCCAAGTGGTGAAAGATGGTCTAGCCATGCCTTTCAACGTCATGGGCACCAAACAGAAGAAGCGGCTTCTCAAATGGTACAATGAGCTCATTGCCATCGTAGGCGGAGACCCTGACGCACTGGCTGAGAACGGAGAGGTCCAAATCGTCCCAAACATCGAGTGGAGTGTCGTGGACATCGACGAAGACGGCTACCTGTCACTCATGCAACCAGACACTGGAGAAACAAACGAGAGTTTTCAAGTCAAGAAGAAAAGCGCAGAGTTCAAACGTATCAAGAAAGCATTCGAGGAGCAAGAGGTGATTGTCGTTACCAATGGATATGACATCGTCGATATCCGAGTCGAGGACCAGTAGATGGCAGCTTCCTGCATGCTATAAAAGTTAATTAAGGGAGAGCTAGTCGCAATATCCTGCAGTCGAAAATCCCTTGGATCCACCTAGCAGGCGTTTAAAACGGAGCGGCAGCGCCTCCGTTCTTTTCGCGGCTTTCCGTCCACGCCTTGGCGATCGTCCGCTTCATCTCATCGTCTCCTTCGTCGTACATGTTCTACATTGTCATAGCAATCATCAGCTTCATGTAAAAGAAAACTTCGTACGCCTAGACAGACATACCTTCATCATGTCCATGATTCCTGCAGTCGGATCGCTCGGGTTCGGCTTGCTGTTGCCCTTGGCGGGGTTCTTGGCCGTCAGATTCATCCACGTGTTGTCCTTCTCCGCCTTGATCAACGAGATCGTCACTCGGTTCTTCTTCACTCGGAACGAACTTCTCTTCGGGTCAATCTCCTTCTCCAAGTTCTGCTTGACCAATCTGCAATCCTCAATTCCATCAGTTTAGCAATTATTTTCTCTCTATAATAATCTCCCAAAGCCTTTACCTGTAGTTCTTGCCGCCTAGTCCAATAATCTTCAGATCGAACGACGTCTTCGTGAATTGACACGTCACGTTCTCCTTGGGCAGCTCGCCGACGCCGTCAATGCCCGACATGATGTACACCGCCACCTTCTCCTTGCCGTAGCCGTCGTCCTCCCACCCGAAGCGGGAGATCTCCGTGAACGTCTTAAAGTCATCCACAGCGGACGAAGCTGCGACCTTCTGGACGGGCGCCGGCTTGGACGTCTCCACCGTCGTGGGCTCCTCTTGTTGAGGCGCAGCAGCCTCCACAGCCTTCTGTTTACGCTGCAGCAGCTGCTCCAAGTCCCGACGGTTGCCTGGCGTCTTGACCTGCGCCAGAAGCGCCTGCAGCTCCGTCACCTCCGCTGTCAATTGTTCGTATCCTGCCATGATGAGCTCGAAATGGAAAATGGTTAAAAGTATCTAATAAAATATTAAGGAATTTTCTAGAACGGCGGAATGAGATCCGATTGGATAAGCTGATTTGGACCAATCAAATGGAAGCTGAAATGTGACGAGAAGATGTCTGGGTGCCCAAGCACCAGATAGCGCATGAACACCTCCAGATAAAGAACCTGCTTAGCAGCTGAAGGTCCCCAGAGTGCGATTATTGCACGTAGCGTTGACCTTAGTTATAGTTTGTTCCTGCTGTTGTCGTCATATATTCGATTCTCCGGTTGTGTGGACCACTTCACCTGACGGTAATACTATTTATGTGGACCACTTCACCTGGCGGCAGTACTATTTTGCATCGTTCAGAGTCTATTCTGGCGCGCGAAACGATGGACGGAAAGGCTCCCGTGTCGGACAATTCAGCGGCGTCGGGGGCCGCAGTGCCGATCTCCCCACCTGCGATGGACACGCTGATGATGTCGTCTCCGCCTCCCGAGCTCGACGAGTTTTCTCCGCCTCCTACAGCCCCCACAAGCTGCACAGTGTCGCCGACTCACTCCCCGACAGAAACTTTAACAGCTAATGGGCCTTCCGTAGCGTCTTTCGACGTTAATTCAATAGGAAATGCACAAACAAAGACTCAGGAAGCGGCAGAGACGCCTAATACACCGGAGACGGCGACGTCGGCGTCCCCACAGGCCTCTAAAGGCGACGACACTGTTGCAATTGACGAGAACGAACGGATAGAGACTGGGACAACAGTCAATGGAGAG
This sequence comes from Phytophthora boehmeriae, assembly GCA_011947355.1. NCBI lineage: Eukaryota > Oomycota > Peronosporomycetes > Peronosporales > Peronosporaceae > Phytophthora > Phytophthora boehmeriae. The sequence continues at coordinate 299,610 of JAAVTJ010000210.1, read as the reverse complement.
CGGAATGGAGGTTTTAATACTGGGATTTCAGATGCAAACAGGAAAAGTGGTGGTGAGGATGCTGTGCCAGTGCAGAACGGTGATGCTGACGCACAGATGAACTCTCCACCTAATGCTAAAGGGGGACAGAAAAGATGGTTTGAGATGATGCCATTGGTGCTGCAGAATTTTATGGATCGCGACCAAGAGCAGATTAAACGTGCGTGGCGGAAGTTTATTTAGTGACAAGGTTGAAGCTGGAACTACTTGCTGATTGTTTTTGTCTGTTGGTGCGGGAATTTATGTAGAATTGGCTTTGCCACGCTGTACAATGTGTGAACGGCATGGTAAGAGCCAAAGGCGGAAGCCAAGTGCCAGGAACAGGGCTGTTTATTATCTGGGCGGCCAATGTGTGCATCATGCTGGGAGAAGACGCATTGTTCTGACGAAGCACGAAGGCACCGACAGGTCAATCCTTCGAGTAAGTATTGTTGCCGTTGATTTATATGCAAGTGGAGTGGAAATAGATGACACTTACAATGTTATATGCTTGCAGATTGCCCACAATGCCAATTACAGCATTCAGCATTTTGGTGTTCAGAATGCGATTTGCATTTTTGTCGGGAATGTTTTGATCAGATTCATAGTGTACCCAGAGTAAAAGGCCATCGCAAACTCGCCATGGAAGGTATGCGCATGTACATTTCACTTTTTCTTGGGAGGTATAACTGATTGTATGCTGTTTTACATCTGGCTGGGTGTGGTTTTAGATTCGCCAGGAAGTTATTTAGCCAAAGCAAATTGGTCAACGAATTTCCAGAGTGCTCTCGTACAAATGATAGCAATACGAAGACAAAAGCTTGGCATTCTACTCCCGCAAAACGGCGCAGCGGATATTAGCATTGGTACCAAGCGGAAACGTGATGTGGAAGTGATTACTATCGATGACAGTGATGAAGATGATGGACAGGCAGATAAAACTACCGTGGAAGTCACACCCTCTCTTGGCAGTGGAGTATACAGATTTGGTGAAGGCAACGGGTATTCATCAGTTCCACAAGGTCAAGCAACTGCCAGCGCTGCTCAGGTACAGACAATTGTACAATCGAACCCTGCAAGCATCAACTTCCAGGCTTCAATTTCTCAGGTCCCGAACATGCCGGTACCTGAACCCATCCCGTTTCCTGAGGACCTCTCAGGACCTATTTCATCCACGATACCAACACCGTCTGTAGCTTTTCAATCCTCTGCTCCATCTGGGCAAGTCTCTGCTCTGTTCAATGCGCTGGCACAACCGAGCACTACCAGTGGCATTGGCAACAACTCGAGTGTCGGGTACTCCCAGTGGAATTCCAACATGCCCCAGCCCACACCAGCATCAATGAATGCAGCAACTTCAAATGTCGGTATGGCCTACGCGTCAACTGGAATGAGTAATGGTAATGGTGGTATGGGAACGTTTTCAGCTCCAATGTACGCATCAAGTGGAATGTGTATTCCAAATGGAAGTGCAAATGCAGCCGGGAGCACAGACTTGTCGAACAGATCGAGCTCATATATTTCATTGGCAAGCTCTGTGTTTGCGGAGAATCCGTTGATTGACTCGCTATTGGATCGCTACAATGAGGCAAACCACAGAGTACTCCAGTTGGAGCTGAAGAGCGAGGAGTTGAGCAAACAGATTGCGGTCGCCACATACAAGGGGTTATATGCCGCAAGCCCCTTGATGACCCAGCTTAATGAGCTGAAGCCCCTCTTGGATGTGGCAAGGGTCTACGCGACGGCGTGCTAATCGTCATGATTATTCAGTCGAACGACATCATGAATGCGGTGCGTCGTCTGCGTTTGAACGATCTCTTTGATGTGCCGCAAGTGCCAATCGTGAGTCATCGTAAAGTCCTGCAGTTATCGATTCAGATCAATAAGCAGAAGAAGGCGACGATGGAAATGAACAGAAAGATGTCCGTGATTCTTAATGAACCTCCATCAGGAAACGCGAGCTCGCTCACGGCGAGTATCCGGGCGATCAGCCGTAATATCCAGATGCTTGAGGAGAGCATGAAGAAGCTGAAGAAAGACCGCGAAGCAGAGATCGTGCGCATTGTACAGTTCAGCGAAAAAGTCCGTGAAGAACTAAAGAGAGAGTTCCACCGCAATGTGGAAGTGCAGCGTGAACAGCAACAACAAGCGCAGTCGTTTCGATAGAGCAGTGTGGACCGAAACGACGTCACCAGAGTCTGCGGCACTGGGAAAACGACTTCAAACGTTAGGTGGGACACGAAGTGTAGATGGTGGAGATAAACACAAGCTGATTATTTAATGGAGAGTTGAGATCAAGTAGTGGTGTCACCCGTGCCGGAATACCAGGAAACCGATTTGACCCAGGAAGAAGTACAGCATTCTGCAGCAGCACGGCTTCAGTCAGGTACGATATACTAGGATGGATGGATTGGGGAGAGCAGACTTACTTTTTGACCTCGTGTGAGACGAAGGAGCCGAAAGACTTGCCCACGATGACGTGCCACGCGCCTTCCTGGCTCTCCTCGATTTCGTGCTTTACTTGCTGAGCGACCTCGGTGAAGTGCGTCTTCTCGCCCTTGTAGAGTGCTTTGAGGGCGTTGGTGGCGCTCGTGAGTATCAGCTCTTCCAACTCCTTGGATGTGTCCTGGTACACGATGCGAAGTCCACCTACGGATACATCGTCCTTCTTTTGCGCCTTGGACATGCTGCTGTTTGAGCGCTATGCTACCTGGTCGATCTTTTCGATCGACGTCCGTTGGCGGTGCACACAACCGTTGCGCACTATATCGAGACTCCAGTCTGTTGCAGTGTGCAAACAGGACGAGACCATGTCAAACAGTCGAGATGTCTTCGAGACGTTGGTGAAGCAAACAGTGAACAAAGTGCTGTTTGTCAAGCCTTCAAGGAAGTCCAGCAGTGCAGACGACAGGACCGATGTGCTTTCTGCCTGCTCACCCAGTCAAAATGCTGTTGTGAACGCAAATGTTACTGCAGTTCAAGATCAACATTCACTTCTTCACTTACTGCTGAGCAGTAACAACAATAAAGCCGATGATCCCGCAGCAGAAGATGAGGCAAGCAATCAACAGTATGCATGGGTCCTGGAATGTCTGAATTGGTCAACAAGACGACTGCAGGATGAGAAATCAAAGGTGAAAAGATACCTCCAAGGACACCACAACAACAAGCCACACCACGCGTCCAGCATGTCTACTGAACTCTTCGCCATCCACGAGGCGTACGCACTCCTCAAACTCCTCCTCCTTGAGAGAGACTCCGCCTACCTCCACCACCTTCAGCATTCCAGCTCCAATAGAACCGAGTTCCTAACATCTCTGCACGCTCTCCTGACACTCTACGCAACATACTTCGAACGCGCCCACGGTAGACAGGTACCCATCTCATCTCCTCTATGAATGCTCCAATGTATTCTGATGCTTTACACTCTAACACCCATGCTGTAGATCTCGGAAGAAAAGGACATCAAGCCCATCCAGACACTCTACCGCTTGTTCCTCGCTCAACATTGCAGCAATTAACCCCAAAAACTCACACGTACGAGCTGTACGTGGGGATGATATCATCCTTCTTCGAGTCCAAGCACGGCACCGACAGCCACGTGAAGTAGAAAGCAGCTCCCCCAACACGTGCATGCAGCCTTTCGCCAGTCCCAGAGCTGTGTGGTTGTCTCCGTCCTCTCCTTCAAAGAAAATTGGGGTCCCACCCACGACAGCAGCAGCAAGCAGACAGCCCAGCGCGTACTTGGCCTTGTCCTTATTTAACGGCGAGATGTTCCGGTCTTGAGACAAAAATCGACGATACGCGACTCCAGCCAAGTAGCCGACCACCAGCAGTCCTTCGTACAGAGTTGTGTCCCATCCGTCCTTGGTCTTGAACAGCCACGCGCACGCAAACGCCACGTACCGCAGCACAATATTGTGGTTCTCGTCCCGGAAGCCCATTAAGTGTACGCACAAAAGCAGGAAATACGTGACGCTTAAAACGTCGGAAATAAAATGCCATTCTGATTCTTTAAGGAAAAACTGCGTATCGAACGCTTCCACGGCGTTGAAGCAGAACGAGACCACGAGCTGCAGCACGCCCACGAACAGCTCGAAGTGGCGGCGATTGCGCTTCATCACGTCCAGCGCAGGCAGCATGGCCACATCGGTGAGCGCCAGGAACAGGAAGCGACCGAGCGCCAGCAGCATGATCTCGTGGTGAACGTTCGGAACTGGTCTGACGCGTGCGTTATTGACCCAGCAGCCAATCAGATGCTTGTATTCTCTTTTCATCCAATGGAAGTAAAGAACGTTCAATACAAGCCCCTCGTTCAAAACGATCATCATTTTGAACAGTGCTTTGAAGTTTGAACCTCTAGTCGGCAGTTGACAATTTGCGCAATAGTAGACGAATGGCAGGATCCACCGACCGAGCACTTCGTCTGGACGGCAAAGCGACTAGCGACGTGATCCGACAGCAGCAATTGGCTCCTCAATGTGCAGAATTCTTTGCTCGTCACGGCCGTCGCGTTGGCTTGGCGGTTGTGGTCGTCGGCTCTCGTCAGGACTCTGCGACGTACGTGAGGATGAAGCAGAAGGCGTGCTCCGCTGCCGGAATCGCGTCCTGGAAGGTCCAAATCCAGGATTCTGACGCTGCAAAAGCGACTCAAGAGCTGCTGCAAACCATTCAAGACCTCAACGAGCGAGCGGACGTGGACGGCATCATTGTGCAGCTTCCTCTGCCTCCTTTCTGCGACGAAGACGCCGTTCTAGCCACCATTGACCCCAGCAAGGACGTCGATGGACTGCACCCTTCCAGCCACGCTGCGCTCTTCCAGTTCACCAGTAAAAAGATGCTTCAGCACGTGACGACGCGCGGTTCAGTCTGCCCTGCACACCTGCAGGATGTCTGGAGCTGCTGGACCACTACAACATTGCGCTGGAAGGGAAGCACGTCGTGGTGCTTGGTCGCAGCCAAATCGTCGGTCTGCCGGTTTCGCTGCTCTGTTTGCAGCGCAACGCCACAGTCACCATGTGTCATTCGCGTACCCAAGATATCAAGGCGCGGGTGCGTGAGGCGGACATCGTTATTGCTGCTATTGGACGTGCAAGCTTTGTGCAAGGAGACTGGATCAAGCCTGGTGCAACGGTGATTGATGTCGGGATCAACCCTGTGGAGGACGCGTCCAAGAAGAGCGGCTTCCGCCTTGTAGGAGACGTGGATTACGACGAAGCTGTCAAGGTGGCGCATGCCATCACCCCTGTTCCTGGTGGCATTGGACCGATGACGGTAGCCATGCTGCTCAAGAACACGGTTCAGTGTGCGTTGCGACGTGTGCAACAGAAGCAGTGAATGGAGTGATACAAGATATATTCATGACTTCCCTCTATAATGGTGTCTAGAGAATCACCCTGGCTCACCATGGACACTGAAGTGTCTGTGCTGAGTTTGGCAGTTTGTCTAGTTGGTAAGGCGACCTTCAATACAACGTTCCCCTCACCTCGTTCTACTTTGTCACAGACTTAGAATGTTGGAATATCGTCGTCCGAGTCGTGGTCAAAGAGCAAGTCCGCCTCGTCCTCGGACGAAAATTGCCCGCTTTCTTCTACCAGCTGCACATCTTGATGAAGCTCTTCCCAATAGCCACTGATAGGTGGCTGAGCACTCCTGGGAGCATTGGAGCTTGCAGCATCTGGGCTGCTGTCCACGGCAGAAGCGCGGAATGATTGAGCAGCTTGCTTCTGGTGTACTTCGTTTTGAGCTTCTTCCAGTCTCTCGAAAACAGTTTTCTCACTAGCTAGACGAGTGGGTGGTCGTTGCTGCTCCATTGATTCCGCTTTTGATGCAGCTTCGTATCTCCGCTGTGCCTGAAGGAGTATCCGCATGCCGTCAAGCTGACCGTAAGCCGCAGCAATCTGTGCAGGGGACTCCCAATCGCTATTGACAAGCGTAGGATCAGCTCCAAGCGACAGCAAGTGCTGCATAACTGCTGTGCGACCCGAGAATGCAGCCCAGTGAAGTGGGGTGTCGCCTCTTTCGTCGGCCATATTCAAGTCGGCTCCCTGTTGAGCTAGTCTTGAGATGATTGGTAGTGCTGCGGGTGATTCCACTGCGTAGTGCAATGGTGTGCGGCGGAGATCATCAATGGCGTCTATATCCGCACCTCCTCCAGGTAATAACAAGAAAGTCGTCATGCCGGCGTCGTGCGCCAGTACTGCAAGATGAAGCGCGGTTCGACCTTGTTCATCGCTTTGCGCCTGGATTAAACCGTTCCATTCAGTGTTCACTTCAGCAGGCACCAATAATTGCTTCGCGCACTCCACAAAACCCTGTTCGACGAGAATGTGCAAAGGGTATCGCCCTGTACTGTCTGGGGAGTGTAGTGAAAATCCCAATGGAAGCGCCGAAATAGTTTCGGCGGTGGTTGCGCCTCCGGTGACAGTCTTTTTGCCATCATCAATTGCTGCAAGAAACCGCAGATCTCGACTTGGTCCTTCTCACAAGCTCGATGGAGTACATTTTGACCTTTAGCGTTGGTCAACTGAATGTCAGCTCCGCGCTTGAGCAGCTCCTTCATAAACTCAAGATGACCCATTGATGCGTACAGCATTAGTGGCGTGTCGCCATGGCAGTCAGTCGCGTTTACATTCAAGTTCACTTCAGAACGGAGCAAAAATTCCAACATCTCCGCGCGGAACCGGTAGCTTTCAGTGGAGAAAGCCAGCATATGTAACGCATTTCGTTGCGTCTTAGGCTCAATTGCTCCCAGATCGGCACTTCGTTTCTGCAGGAAGATGACTTCTTCGACGGATGCATTTTCAACAGCATCAAATATCGTGGGTTCCCGCTTTGTCCGTTGAGACAGCATAGGAGACGACGGTGCAGAGGACAATGGAGACGATGGTGAAGACACCACAGGTGAGATCGCCATGGCTTGTGTATCCACCTCCAAGAGCTGGTCTCGTCGAACTTGAGCACGCCGCTTGCTCATTTCACGCATCAGTGCAATAAAATGCGGCAGGTCTGTCTCTCCTACTTCGTGGTAACGAAGATTCAACGTTGGGCTGCTGTTGCTCTGCAAACAAGCTGGTGACTGAAAGATGGGACATGCATCAGCCGCAATTTCTCGTAGAGCTTCCTTTAGCTCGCAAGTCGAATGTGCTGCGTCAGGTTCAAACATCTGCAACAGTTTACGCGTCATTTGCCCATCGAAACGAAGTCGAAGTCGAGACGGGAGATCAGACGAACTATCAGGTAATGCGGTAGAGCTCAAGTTTCCGTGTTGCTTGTGTCGACCCAACTCTAGCCATGCTTTAGATCTCTTGAAGTAAAAGTGAAAGTGCTGGAAATTAGCTTCGCCGTCATTACCAAGATCACTTATGGGTAGTGGTCGTTGGAAGTAGAAATGCAGCAGGTTGCGGCGTTGGCATCCACGAACAAACCTCTGAAGCACGACAGCTCCGTCATGGCAGAATATAACACGGTTCACACTGCTTGTCAAAATGTGCGGTAGTTCTCGGTGGCTCCAGTCTTTCACAGCTTCGTCCACACTATCACGAATCACGTCTTCCTCCACAACTTTCATCAACTCGACGCCTTCATCGTCTTGTGCCTCGTCTTTGGCCTCCTTGCGGACATCATCTTTACTAGACTCAGCAACCTGGCTCAATTCAGCAACATTACTATCTTCATCAGCATGATCCATTTTCCGAGTGCAGGCCAACAGCAACGGCTGGATGCGCATTGCTGCTGAAATACGTCTCGCCACAACCCTCTTGCGCGCTCGAGCCTTCTCTTCTTCAATCAGTCGCATTTCTTCAGCCTTCACAGCCAACCGCCTAGCTTGTCGAATGCTGACCTGCCACTGGCGCCAGCAAACCTGTACTTTCGTTGCGAATACAGATAGCTTGAGCAAATAAATGCGGGCTTCCTCTTGGCGCTTTGCTTCCAAGGCTTCCTCGTACTGCATTCGGCACACTCTGCCTCTCCAAATGGCTTCGATTCTTGTTGCCGCATTCACTTGACGGCGATTTTTCCGATGGAATCTGCTCACCGTGCGCGCGATGCACCGACCACTGAAACGGTAGAGAATCTCGTCAAGCTTTTGCTGGCGCTCTTCTTGTTCTCGTTGAAGCTGCTCTGAGGTCTTGTTTGACGCCACTTTAGTACTTTGAACCTCGTCTGGACCTGGCACGCCAATGCAAACCTTAGCACCCTCATCATGACAGCATACCACACGGTTCACACTGTTCATCAATATTTGTGGTAGCTCATAGCAACTCCAGTCGTTAACAACTTCGCCCACACAAGCACGGCCCGCAACCTTTTCCGGCACTTTCATCGAGTCGACTTCGTTGTCTTGACTCGACTCACCGTTCTGACCCTTAGCATCTTCATTTTGACAGAATAACACACGGTTCACGCTGCTTGTCAAAATATACGGTAGTTGTCGGTGACTCCAGTCTTTCACAGCTTCGTCTACACCGTCAGGAGTCATGTCTTCCTTTGGAGCTTCTATCGGCTTGACTTCATTTTCTCTATGTGCCCCGTCTTGATCCAACTCACCCATCTGACCCTGAACAATGCCATCATGACTGGATAGCACACGATCGACAGTGCTCGCCAAAATGTGAGGCAACTCACGGTGACTCCAGTCATTGACAACGTTGTCCACGCAAGCACGAATTGAAATTTTCTCGGAGACTTTCATCGATTCAACTTCATTTTCTCTATGGATCTGGTCTTGAAATGATCCAACATCCTGACCCGACCCAACAGCCTCCACCGACTCGCAAGCTTGACTATCTTCAACAGCATGATCCATTTTCCGAGTGCAGGCAAGCATCAACGGTTGAATTGCTGATGAAAGAATTTGTTTCGCCACAACCCTCTTGCGCGCTCGAGCCTTCTCTTCTTCAATCAGTCGCATTTCTTCAGCCTTCACAGCCAACCGCCTAGCTTGTCGAATGCTGACCTGCCACTGGCGCCAGCAAACCTGTACTTTCGTTGCGAATACAGATAGCTTGAGCAAATAAATGCGGGCTTCCTCTTGGCGCTTTGCTTCCAAGGCTTCCTCGTACTGCATTCGGCACACTCTGCCTCTCCAAATGGCTTCGATTCTTGTTGCCGCATTCACTTGACGGCGATTTTTCCGATGGAATCTGCTCACCGTGCGCGCGATGCACCGACCACTGAAACGGTAGAGAATCTCGTCAAGCTTTTGCTGGCGCTCTTCTTGTTCTCGTTGAAGCTGCTCTGAGGTCTTGTTCAACTCCGGTGCTGGTAAAGACTGCTGGTCTGGGACTTGTATAACTGACTCCTTTCTAACGTTTATGCCCTTGCCATCTTCATCATTTCTGTGGATTTGTTTTTCACGGCGAAGGGTTCGCCATCTTCGCCACTGCTTCTGGATCTTTAGAGCGTTCATGCTCTCGCGATGGCGAATCCGTTCTTGCGAAACTTTGCGTCGGTGATGCGAAATTCCCCAATTTCGATGAATTTTAAGAGAGCTCGCGTCTTGTTCTTGACGAATGCGTTCCTTTTCAAGTTCTTCTTGATGGTGATGATGCCACTTAAGCCAGTGCCCTTGTATTCTGAGTGCACTGACATGCTGCAAGTGCTTTAAACGTTCATTCTCCATTTTGCGTTGGTGTTGCCGCATTCCCCAGTTCCGTTGAATTCTCACTGAAATGGCAGTTTGCGCTTGTAAGAGACTGTCCCTCTCATGTTGCTCAACACGGCGTTGGCGCTGACGCCATCCCTTCTGGATTTTAATTGCGCTTGAATTTTTATTCTGTTGAAGCACTTGCGCATTCAGCTTAACTTTTCGTTTTCGTCTTGCCTGCTCGGGTTGGTGCCATCGCCTCCACTGCTTCTGAATTTTTAAGACACTACAACCACGGCGCTCAACCTCCATCTTTTGCCAGGTACGATGCCTTATCCACACCTTCTCGATCATAACTGCGCTCGTGCGCTCATGATTCTGAAGTCTTAGTCTCTCAGCTTTATCGCGCTGGAGCTGTTCATAAGATCGCCAGTGTTTCTGTATTCGTAAGGCACATTTGTTCTCGTTTTCTATACTTACGAGTTTCTTTCCCAATTCCCGTTTCCAGCACCGCCATGCTCTTTGGATTCTCTCAGCAGCCTTTGCCTCGTTTCGCTCCTTTTGTCGTCGCTGCCACCATCTATAGCAGGCCATTTGAATCTTATACGAGCTCATCTGCTGCCTGCGTTGCTTGTGTGCCTCTTCCTGGTGCCGCCGGCGTTTGCACCGCCAAAACCGACACCAACTCCTTTGTATGACAGTCGCTGCTAGCACGTGAGACCTTCGTACACGTTCAGCTCCTTTCTGTCCCTTATCCCATTTTTTCCATCGCTGCTGTATTCGTTTTGCGCTGGACTCACGTAAGCATCTCCACTGATACCATTGCCGCCAAAGCTTTTGAAGTTTTTGTGCGCACGTTTCTCTGCGCATGTGAAGCTGTCGTTGTTTATCTTCAGCCTGCCGGCACCTGGTCAAAATTTGCTGCGTCAGCTGAACACTCGAATCGTGTGCAATCCTAATGCGCTCAGCTTTCTCACGCTCAAGTTGTCGCCACTTTCTCCATTTTCTTTGTATTCGATAAGCGCTTACGAAGTGCTGTCGCTCGATTCGCTTTCGTTCTTTTTCCTGGCGTCGATGTTGACGCCAACGCCTCCAAGTTAATTGAATTTTGCGAGCATTGGCCTTACGTCGGATATCTTCTAGATGCGCTTGAATAGCCATCTCCTGTTCACGTTGTCTTCGCCGCTCCTGCGCCCAGTATCTCCACCAAGCCTGCAGCCTACGAGTGAATGCTCGCCGCCGTAATGACTCCACCAATTGTGCCGTCACCTTTTTTCAGTATGCTTGATCTTCTCTTTGTGCATCCAACGACGAAAAGCTAGTTGAATCTTCCGGGCGGAATTCATCCTTTGCAAATGCATCAGCCGCTGAGTTTTGTGGCGCATAGCTCGTTGAAGTCGTTTCATGCCATCAAGTGCCTGTATAACGCCATAATTCCCTTCGCGTTCGGATATGAGCTTGACTTCAATGACGATCTGCACCAGCTGAGCTTGAGTGCGTTCTGCAATTGCCTTTTGTCGAATAGATCTATCGTACTCTTCCATTCGCGCTATGGCCATAGCTCGACTATTGCGGTGCTTCACTACAGTATGGTGTGCAAGGTTTGATACCTTTATCGATGTGACTTCACGCATCGTCGTCTCGAGTTCTCTTCGTTGTTGCTGTTTCATCTCTTCCAAATCACGTTCAGCTGACGCGCAAATCTCAGCCTGTTGCTTCTTGAATTTTGAAACCTGCATTTTACCGGAGACCCACGATGCTATCTGCTGCATACTGGATTCGACTTTGTTGTGCTCAAGTTGTCTGGCTGCTAAATCAATTTCTTGCTGTTTTTCCCGTGCCAATTGATCCTTCGCAATAGCCAATGCATCTGATTGATGCTTTAACTGCGAGAGTTGTTGAGAGAGTTCTAACGCGATAGAAAACGCTGCCCGACGCTGCTCGAACTGATCTTGCTCGAACATCAATTCTAACTCCGCTTTCTCAGCACGAATACGTGCTTGCTCTGATAAAAGCTGCCGTCTGTCCTTCTCCGCTCTTCGTGCTAAAACCCGCGCATCAATAAATGCTTTGATGGTTTTCCGGGCTGCAAGCTGTTGCACTGCTCGTTCACGTGCTTCATGGGTTTGAATCGCCTCTTGATGATACACACCAGCTTGAAATACTTGCTGTGATAGACGATTAATTTTGCGCTCTAGAACTCGGGCCTGTGCACGCGACTTACCAATATGCCGTTGAGATTCCACACTAAGTTTCTCCTTCGCACGCTTCTCTTCTCGAAGTTTTAACTCAAACTTGCGATTGTCTCCTTGATCTCATGTAACCTCTGGTTAAGACAGAAAATCTTCAGAAAAGATTGAATTTTCATCGCCGCGAATTGTCTTCGTTTCTTCGCGTGTAAGCGTTGCAGCTGTTGAACAGCGTGTTGGCGTTGTTTGAGTAGATGCGCATTTTCCTCCTCCGAGGCTTTCCATTTACGATCGAGTCCTTCTAACTTAGCATCCAGATCTGCTATATGCTCGCGGTGATGCTTTGAATGGAGCTCCATTGCAATCTCTGCGTCACGCTGAGCTTTTGCCCATTTTAGCTGCTCCTCGAACAGAATTCTCTTTGCTGTCTCCTGAGCAGCTTTCAATCTACGGCGCAGCACAATTTCCTTCAAAAATCGCTGCAGTTCTTTAAGCGCCTGTACTCGTCGATCTCGTTCTCGAGCGGCTTTTTCTTGCCTTTGTTTGTTCTTTTTGATTCGACACCGCTGACGTCTCCACCACCGAACAATCTTCTCCTTCGCTTCTTCTCGCTTATGTCGTCGCTGTGAAATACCAACAAAAATAACGCACGATGGAATGCCATGTGAACTGAACGATAAGCAGCTTTCCTCCGCGACACGTCCCGATTATGACGATAGATGTTCCAGTTTTGCTGTAGCTGCAACACCGCATGGAAACGTAAGCGCACTTCTTCCTGCTCGCGTGCCTGAACTCGGAGCTGGTAGTGATGCAGCATAAAGTGTCGAATTCTTCGCTTTGCGGCCAATCTGCGAACGAACATCCTCGCTCGTTTGCGTTCTACACACGCTTCTTTCCATGATACAAAGTTTCGACGTAGCATTTTTAATTCCCGCTCCAAATAACGAGGTGCATTCTCAACGCGAGCATTAACTGTTGGAGATGAATAGCCCATCGAGGATGAAAAAGTCTTTGACACTGTTTGAACATGGCTTTCAACTTCACGCTGCGACGTCCAATGACTCAAGTCATACGCTGCCACTTGAATATCCTGGCATAATGAAAAAATCCTGTTCATGCTGATCGAGTCTTCTTGATTTGTTGTTCCTTCTGCAATTAGGATGCTGTTTGAAGCAGGGAAATACCCGGGCAGATCATCAGCCACGGGCCTGGGAGGCAGGCAGAACTCCTGCCACGGGCGCTCAGAGTTTATAATGATACGATTAGTAGTAAGCGCATAGTCAGTTGATGGGGCAACTTGATCGCCAGGTAGCGTTTCAGGGGTAACAAGTGTATCGACAAACGACACTTGAGGCAGGAGGCTGAGAGCTTTTGCAATACTTGACGTATACGAAAATTCGTCTTCTGGTGGCGAGATCGTCTCGACCTTCATCTCGACGTCATTTAAAACATCCTGTTCATCACCGACATCTGGGATGGCAACATCCTGGCCATTGCTGTCGAATGAATGTCTTGACGACACTGGACGTGCCAACGTAGTAGCACTTTCACCGCTAAAGTCAGCAAGCGCAGCGGTGCCTTCTACTGGATCGACAGTGTCTTCGGTTGATCTGGTCATTTCATAGTTACTCATTGGTATTGCTGCAACGGACGTTTGGTCTTCATCAAGTGACAGTCCCAAGTTGAAAAATGAAAAGCTTGGAAGCAAATTCAACGCTTGGGCGATCCTGGACAATGCATCATCAGAAGTATACTCGAAGTCGCAGTCATAATTGCCAAGTCCACCAGCGCCAGCACCACCATTCTTCGGGATCTCACACTCGGGTGAACTATTGATCTCCTCTGGTGTAAGAACCATCTCATTCTCATTTAGGGCGGTCTCAATGTCCTCGAGAATCCCATGTTCGTCAACATGAGCCACACTGCGGTCAGGTAGACCCGATAAATCCACCGTACCAACATCGAACAGAGATTCATTTCCCACGGAATGATCTTCTGCCACATCAAGTTGCAAGCGTTCATCATGCACACTTCCAGCTGAAGACCTTCGTTCTAATTCGACGTGCTCAGCTGGCATCTCGCATTCTTGGATCGCTTCATTTTGTGCCGAGTCAACTAGCAAGCCATTCGTTGTAGGAATTGAGATTGCTGTTTCGCTCTCAGCTAATAGATCATCTGCCGTGGCTCGCTCGGTCATTTGCGTCTCTGCATCAATGAAGATACTAGCATTGATCTTCGTCTCAACTCTCTTGGAGGTTTTCTTCGAAGCAGACCGATCCGAAATAGTGCTTCTGCTAGATGCCTTAGCTTCTGCCGCTGTATCTGGCAAGGGAAGCGTTAACAATATCCGAGAGTTGTTCGGATTGTCATTGGATTCTCCAGTGCCGACAGACACCTTCCTGTGAGGAGATGATGCAACAGCAGGCAATGAAACTGACACAATCGTGCTCGGAGTATTTGGACTCTTGGACTCTTTTGCAGATGGCGGAGCGAATTCGTGCGAACTTCCCTTCTCCACCCACGCGGACGATGACACGGATGCTAAACGGACACTGCCCTCCTTCGAAGTACACGCCAGTGTTACCCCTCCGGCGCTTTGGATCGTGTTGGCTCGAAATCTGGTATTGAAGGCCGTGGAAGTGATGGCGCAGAGTCGGAGGTTGCTAACTTCTTCGCTACCGATCCACCCCACGCTTCCGTCGCAGATATCTTTCCTTGAGGTAAATCACGATCACTCACGATAGATTGATGAGGGTTGTAACGAGCCAGCCATGACATTTGCTCACCTTCAAACGTGCCATAGCCAAAAGATGTTTGCTCTACCTCATGGGATGGCTGGAGATAGTTTCTATTGTCGTTGTATGCTGTCGGTGGCTGCAAATATCTTGGAAGCTGTTGGACAGCATTGAAGCGCATCTCGAGATCCACAAGATGCAACAATGCCGCTCCTACACGCACTATGGGAAGAACTTGCCAGCCAGAAAAGTACTGTTGCATTTTCTGTGTACATTCTTCCAGTTTAGCCGTCATGAGTCGGAAGAGAGATGAAGACGAGAAGGAGGCCGAGCAAAATAGAGAACCTGAGGCTGCACTGTGATGGCAGGAGCACAACATCACTTCGGAGGAGTCTAACGACAGTCCATCCACAAACGGATTTCGCATCAAGTTCACCTCGAAGTCTTCGAAAAAGCGCTGGATGGGTGGTGAATACGCCAGAAAGTCCGTGTCGGACGTCATTTGCAGCATGTAGCTGTAAAACTCCTGCTCGAGGACATCGCGCTCGAGACTAGAGCCTGCTGTTCCGGAGCTACCAAGTTCGTTGCTCAAGTAAACCACCGCTTCCACCACTGCGAGTGATACGCTTCGCATCTTGTTGAGCAATTTCACCACTCGTTGAGGCACGTTCTTCTCGGCGTGAGTCGTACGGTGCAATGGTAATACGCCTAGAAGCTCTTGCTGCAGATGAGCTATCACTTGGTCGCGGAGGCGTATGTTTTGTCTTATAGACTCCACTACGAGCTGCATCGGCGATTGCTCTGCTGGGGAAGACCGGACAGGTCGATGTACAGCACCCGCATAAACCTTGTGTGACGATCGGCGCGATTGATGGTGATGAGAATCAACGGTCAAGTCATTTCGACTGCCCAGTATCTGCTGCTTGAGTTTGTACGGACTGGAGAGTCTTTTCGCATGACTTTGATGCTGATGTCCACCGCCGTGTTTACCGGCTGCATCTCGTGGCGTTCTTGACTGCGGCCGCGCTTTAGGCTCAGCGATGTATTGACTATAACTGGGATGGAGGCGCTGGAGGCCCATGTCCTGCCGATGTTGTGCTCTCATAGTTGGAACGCTCTCTGATTGCCACAACCCTCCTTGATCCGCACCAGCACGAAGAGCACCTTGATATAGCGAGTCGTCCAGCTCCAGCTCCACCATTAGACGTTGTTGATCGTGGCGTCGGCGGCCACTATGGTCTCCAGCAGCGCTACCCTTCGGGCCTCTACCTCCCCACAGGTCTGGTCGGCCAGCCATTTGCTATTATTGCGAGGTGATACTTTGACACTGTTTCCGTCGGAAACGCTCTTTGACGTTACACCGACTGCGAACTTCTTTTTGTCACTACATACCAACGCAATAACCACAGTCTAAAGCAGAACAGCGCGATGAGTATGATGTTCCTCTCATTTCTTGATTACTTACGGTCGGCAAGAATGGCCAGGACCATATCGATATGTACTTAGATCAGCATATCGGCATCCTCGTCATCTGCACCGTTGCTAACAGACGCCAGTCCCTGAGCTTGGTATAGATCGGCAATCTAAAAGTCCAACACACAAACGAGCGTCCACATTAGTGAAGCAACGCAGAGCAAAACAATCATCAAAGATGCTCGTACCTGAGAAGAGTTAGTTGCCTGGGTAGTGTCTTTGTCGTCCCGAATACGAATGAAGCGAGGGAAGCGCAGAGAAATGCCCTTGTCCTTCGCAACAAGGCCGATCGCAGCCGTGTATTTAGGCGAGATCGACAAATCCGCTCCTAAAATCTCCCACACGCAGCTTGCCTCGAACCAAACATCAGGTTTGATTCCGTCTCCGATAGCATAATCACTAGGCGGTTTGTCCACCACTTTTCCTTAAGCTGCTCATAAAACTGCTTCAACACCTCATCCGACAAACCAGTACCCAACTTGGTAATTGGCTGGTACATCTCGGTATCCGGGTCATAGCACGCTAACAAATACGCGCCATACACACCTGTCCGTTTACCTCGGCCAAAGAAAGCACCAATCGGAACCAAGTCAGTGGAGTCACCGATACCATCGAGGTAGTCCTTCTTGAGCTTCAGCCACTTGTGTGAACGGTTTGCAGGCTCATATGTCGCCTCCTGCTCCAGGGTCTTCACCATCAAGCCTTCACAGTTCTCACGCACAGCTTCCTCCAGGAAAGTGCGCACAGTATTGACAGCTTTTTCCATCGCGTCAGCATCGTCCTTCACGTCCACTCCATCTACAACATCCAACGATGACGCAAACTCGAAGTGTCCAGGATTGACCTCAAACATTTCTCGCAGCTTTTCACGGCGTTTTGCTAGTGGAGTACCAAGGAATGACTCGCCGTTGAGGAACAGCAAGTCAAATGCGTAGATGCACACGGGTACCTTAATCTCTTCTACTTTAACGTTCTGCAGTCGGAAACATCCACAAACGAGTTAGCCAAGGCAGCCCTGTTCAATTAGCAGAGACTTCACACTGCTTAAGACGGCAACAAAAACAGGTTTTGGAGGCGTACCTTGCGTGATCGTGTACTCAGGATTTGGAATGGCAGACGCTTATTGGTCGCGCGATCAACAGCAACCACCTCTGCATCAACGATACAACTTGTGACGACGGACTTCTTGGAAGCACTCGAAATCGCCAGCTTAACATCAGGGAATCGCTCCGTCGAGTTTTCGAAGTTACGCGAGAAGATAGAAATATCTCCGTTCGGCTGAATGTGGATCTGAGCTCGTTCACCATCGTACTTGTACTCACAGGTAAAAGGTTTGCCTTCGAATCGATCGAAAACCATAGCGTATGCCTTCGTTGGACGTGCCAGCATCGGAGATACTGGCGTTCCTGGCGCTAACACACACTTCTCGGCAACCTTTGAGAAATCTTTTACACGAAGAAAAGGTGCGGTTGGCACCTCTTCTTGAACTTCATAGAACGCGGCAACGAGTGCGTTGTAGCTGGGGCATTCGGCAAATGCCTTCTTGACATAAGCAAGCGCAACCTGCTGCTTCTCCTTATCTTTGTGATCCTTCTCCGTCATAAAGGCATACGTCAACGCCATCAGGATTGATTTCTCAGCCAAACCGATCCGTAGCTTACCCTGTAATCCTCGAATGATGTACCTGGCACCCTCTGCAGACTGAGCATCCTTGCCCTGTGATTTCTTCTCTTTCTCGCATTTCACCAGCAAACCCTTGATTATGGAACATTTCTGCTGCTGCGAGTTATTGCCAGTCATCTTAGCGATCTTAACAAATTGATTGTACACGTGTTGAACGCTGAGCACACTCGGCTTGGCAGACGTAGGCTTG
This sequence comes from Phytophthora boehmeriae, assembly GCA_011947355.1. Classification (NCBI taxonomy): domain Eukaryota; phylum Oomycota; class Peronosporomycetes; order Peronosporales; family Peronosporaceae; genus Phytophthora; species Phytophthora boehmeriae. The sequence continues at coordinate 281,733 of JAAVTJ010000210.1, read as the reverse complement.
ATTGCCGTGAAGGAGAGCGTATGCTGCTTCGAGCGTGCATTCTGAGCGACCTTGCCAAGATCACCCTCCTTATGATACATTTCCTTGATGAACTTAAGGTTGGTGCCAGTGGCCTCGCCAATGGCCTTCATCAAAATGGCATCACCAATTCCAATCTTCAGGTTCTCAAATGGCGGAGCCAAGTCAACGCAAACACAAAGGTAGATGCACGCCAGCAGGTCGTCTGGTGAACGACGAATGACGTCACGAAAGAAGTTCATCAGCAAGTCCTGAATGACGAGGCGGCCTGAGACTTCTTCAATCTTAGCGAACAAGTTAGCAAGAGCCAAGTACGGCGTCACTTGCGGCTCACCATCATCATTTTCTTGGTCCTTGGCACTCTCCTCCTTCTTTGTCTCGAGCTTGGAGTCGTTTTTATTTTTCTTGTCACTTGCCGGTGTAGACGTGGTTTTCTTTTTGCCTGACTGAGGAGTGTAGAATCCAGTAGTTGGCTGGGCCTTAACTGGAGAAGGCAATAATATCGTTTTCTCTAATGTCTTCTTGGTTGATGCAACTGATGTTTTCTTAGGAGTTTCAACCTTTTCCATCGTATCGTCAACCTCAGCGTCATGCTCTTCATCTTCCTCATCCTCCTCCACAGCAAGAGGCGTTACTGGCTTCTCCTCTTTTTGCTTCTGCTGTTTCTCCTTCACCGGGCTCTTCACCTTCGCAGGCGACGGCGACGACAGATCAATGACTTCTTCCTCGCTCTTCTTCTTCTCTGTCATCTGCAGCTCCAAGTCACTGTCCGAATCCTCCTCCTCCACAACACGTTGCCGGAGACGTCTGCGACCAGCTACAAAATACAGCAACAATAACAAAACACTCATTAATCTTAATAAAACACAATAGTAACAAGAAAACCACTCTTACGTTTCGGTTTGGTCTTCTCAGCTTCCTCTTCTTCGTCACTTGGAACTTGCATCTCTTGTGCTTCTTCCATAGCAACATCTTCTTCATTCTCTTCTTCTTCTTCCTCTTCTACTGGCTTGGGTTTTTCTTGTTTTTTTGTCTTCTTGGACGTCTCCTTCTTTGGTGACGTCTTGACCTTCTTCACTGGTTTAGCAGGAGACTCTTTTGCCTTCTCAGCGTCATCGTCAACTGGTTTGCGCTTCTTGGGCGGCGGAGTGCTCGCTCCAGCGCCAAAAACGACCTGCAATTTTTGTAAAAACACAAAATGGGTTAATATTTTATACAACTTTTTATGATGAACAATTCTTGCAGGACGTACATGATGGAGCGCTGCGTCTTGGGTGCAGCAGCTACACGACGTATATAACCATTCATAACCGATCAATATACGCCATTAGATCACTATACAGCTGTGCAAAACGCCGTTTCGAACTCACCTTTCTTCGCCATGTTCGCTTCACCTGATGGATTGCCGAATGACCCATAATCCGTTGGCAACTGAAAAATGTACCCAAAAACAAATGTACCCAAATTTTGGCGGGAAAAAATAGACCGTCGATACAAATGGGTCGCAAGGTGCTGGCGCTTGTGCCGTCCGCTGTGCCCGCGTCCGCCAACCTCGAGCGCTTCCACGCGGACGCAACGGACGACGCTCTATTGACTGTCGTCGTGTGGACTTGTGGCTCCAAGGGCGACGTCCGGGCGCGACAATTGGCGCTGGACGCAAGCAAGCAACAACTGCTAGAACTGCAACGGATTGAGCCAATGGAAGGCGAACGCAGTTGGTTTGTGGGCAATGACGTGCATCAGGACGGAGGAGTGATTGTCTTCTCTCCAGTCGACGCTTTGTTCGTGTTGTTGGGGGCCGCGTGGGCTCAAGGCAGTCGTTTCCAGTCAGTGTATGATCTTCTGAGTCAAGGACAGAATACCTGGCTTCTACAGCTTCAAACGCTCACTCGGGAGCGCATTGAGCTGGTTTGTGACGTGCAGGACGTCGGAGGCGAAGAAGGAGTGGATAACCTTTATATTAGGGCGAATGAAGACAAGATACTGAGCTGGTTACGCTCCAAAGTGGAGAAAGTGGCACAAGTGCTGGCGAAACAAGAGGCGGAGAAGATTAAAAAGCTGCCGGAGCAGGAGCTTTCGATGCACAAGTTCATCTGCCTGGACAGGAGCTGGAGGTTAAAGTGACGGCGGTGGCTGCGTTGACAGCGGACGATATTGCACGTCATCATCGCCAAGCAATTGATGTGGTTGTCAACTACCTCCCTTTAGAGTTTGTGGAGCTGCTGTGCAAGGAATTTAAGTACGTTGACTGGGGTGCTGAGGTGGTGATGTAGTTACTCATTCCTTTTTGTTTGTGATGCAGGGTGGACAAGATCGTGGAAGTCAAGCCTGCGGCTGCATCATCAGCTGGTGGGCAGGTGGACTCGATCAAGCGCTTCGATCGTCGGCAGAGTGCTGAGAACGGATCAAAACGACCCACACCTTCAAGTGCCGGCAGTGCAAAGAAGAAGAGCAAGCTGGCGAATGTTGACCGCACGGGGATGAAGTCACTCACTTCTTTCTTTACGAAAAAATAGTTGAGGACAAGACGAGAAGATGGTTGCAGAAGAGAAGCATCAAGTGAATATATAGAGATTTATCGTCGTGATGTAGATCCTTCCACGCTCACCCGGTGTACTGCCACGAAGTCGTTCCAACCGGAGAGAATCTTAAACTTGACGAAGGAGGCGTCGGTTGGTTTGATACTTTCGCTCACAAGCTGAATCTCGCCATCGCCATCTTTTAATTCTAGCAGAATCCAAGGTTAGTCAGTGTAGAAAGAAGCGCTCGAGCAACAAAAGTCTCCTTGCTTACTGGTATCAGCTATCTTCTCCCATTTGGTCGGGGTCGGACCGCTGCAAGCTTCCACTGACAACTCCATCGCATTTCGGGTCCACATCTTGACGCGCACAATCGACGCCATCGTAGCAAGTTGGATCACAATTTCCTGTGGAAAGCTGCCTGTCGTCACCCACTTGGACGATTGCTCTCTGTCCAAAGTAGAAAAGACATGAGCTGCCACAAGTTCACATCAAATGCTAAAGCCATGCAGCACAACGAACCCGTCCAAAATATTAACAGGCGGATAGCTCGGGTCGTACGAAGTCACTGCCGTCACCTGCGCACCTTCCTCGTCCAAAGCGAGGTCCATCACGTTCACCACAGCTCAACTTAGTTTTGTGATGGTAGCGTTGGCCTGCTCAGCAATAAGTCCTAGCTAGGATGCTTAACTTAGACGCTACCAAACCAAACGGAGTGAAGACACAGGACATATTTATAACCGATTGCACGACATCAATATTCATCAACCAACCCTCGTGCAGCACTGCATTCCACTCGCAACTTGAACCGTGACACACGATCTGTGTCTCTATCCCTGCGAGTCTAAAGCTGACTGTTTCGACTCCCTGAATAATCTCTCGAAGCCCCTAGACAACTGGTCGGCTGCACGGGTGATACCTGATCCATCATCATTAAAGAGCTTGCAGTTCGACCACATCAGCCGAATATCATTGGCAAAGCGTTCGACGTTTAGTGCTTTCACGCCAGCCACTGAAGCTTCCGTGTCCATAATGTATGCCCCGGTTTTTAGTTTTTCTTCAATCTTCGACAAGTCCATCGGCTGCTTTACGACTCGCGTATACATGGGCACGTTCTCCACAGGCGACAAGAAAGGCTTCGCGAATGGGTGAGACTTCAGACAAGCGACAATCTTTAGACATTTGTCCAACAAGCTCTGCTCTGCAGCCACGGCACGCGAATATCCCTCAAATCGTGACGGCTTCTTGCACTCATCACATTGCCAATCGCCTTCGGGCAGATCGCTCTCCTTCATGTGCAGGCACGCCAAGTGGAACGAACGAGGGCATTTATCGCAGCAAACCAAGTCGCCTGCCGCCTGGCACACTTCACAGAAGTCTAAGTTTGCATCCAACTCGCTCTCCGATCCATCGGCATCCATTTTTCATCGTCTGCTTCGTCTTCGTCGTCAGCTTCTTCGTCATCGTCCGATGACTCTGCCCTTCTCAACCTCTTACGATATTTTCTCTTGGGTGGCCGGCCAGGTTTACGACGAGCGACCTTCTGACCCGAGCGCGCAATACTAGCAGACGCATCAATGGGGTATTTTCGTGGACGCCCTGGTCCTCGCTTCACCACGACATTTTGCCCGTTCGCAACTGGAGCTTTACCATTGTACTGAGCTTGGCTTCGTACCAAAGGAGAACCCGTGTAACCACCCTCATCTGCTTTCCGCTTCCGAGCCAGTGCTGGTGCTAGACCTACTGCAGTGTGCGCAATACCCTCTGGTCGGGGGCGAGGAGTAGGACTACCCCTGGAATCCATCGAGCTGATCGACGACCGATCTTTGTACGATGAAGTAGACTTCGCCGGGCTATTCAATTGCTCGTAGTCGCGTTTAGCGTTCCGCACATCTTGATGATGGTCTCTTCCAAAAGTGGAAGTGGTGCTCGTATCCATTGCCCCAGAGCTTCCAGGCCTCGCATTTTGATGCAGCGCACTCAGCAATTCAACCAATGATTTTTCTGATTCAGCGCAATTCAAAACATGGGCAGCGGATGGCGACTCCACTGAACCTTGACGGACATGTGGGGGCGCGTTTGTAGCAGCACTACGAGGGTCAGCCACTTGGGCTTTATCAGCCATCGCAGAGAACATATCAGGAGATACATCTTTCGCAGCGCGCTTGGGGACAAGAGGGGCTCGAGTTGGGTGTTTTTGTTGCGCTTGCATATTTGAGGAAGTGTCACGAGAGTTCCCCTCAACATCTGCTGCATTTTGGTCGTGGTTGGATTGCTGACTAGGCACTTTCCTGCGTTCTTCCCACTCATCTCCTTCATCAGTGCTTCGCGAAAAGTTCTCGTCATGTTGAGCGCGATTCTGTGCTGAAGGTGCTGTCGGCATGTACTCTTCGAATCGGCGGCTCTCGCTACTATTTCCGGTTTGCTTGCTGCTGTATATCGTACGCCCATCCGCTCTCTCTACATCAGCAATTTGGTCGTCTTTCATCGTTCGCCCTTCAGCAACAGTACTACGTTCATCTCCAACTGGTTGTCCGTTAGCTCTAATTACAAAAGCCGTGCGGTCGTCCTTCATCGTTTGCCCATCAGTTCTAGTTACAGCAGCGGAGTCAGACGCGACATTTTTTCATCAGGCTTGGCATCAGCACCAGTCTGATCGTTTTCAAGTGTTCGATCATCGGACTCGACCGGAGCAGCCGCGCCGTCGTCTTTCAATTCTCCCTCAGATCTGACAGGAGCAGTGGTGCTGTCATCCCCGACGGTTTGTCCATCGGATCCGACTGAAAGTTTCCGCCCGTCATTTCTCATCGTTCGTCCGTCGGCTTTGACTGGAGTAGTAAGGTTATCATCTCCGAGAGTTCGTCCATCGGATCTTACAGGAGTAGTTACGCTATTATCTCTGAGAGTTCGTCCCTCGCCAACATCATTGTCTCTCATTGCTCTCCCGTCCATTCTGACTGGGGTTCCAAGCGACCTCCCATCGGATCCACCTGGAAAACTTGCACGATCGGCTCTCATGGTCCGTTCATCCGCTTTTGCAGAAGTGAAGGTATGAGCGTCATCTCCGACTTGCCGTCCATCGCTTCTAATTACAAAACCTGCACGGTCATCTCGCATTGTTCTTCCGCCAGGTCTACGTGCAATAACTGAGCGACCCTCTCTCATCATTCGCCCATTAGCTATTGCTGTAGTGATTGGACGACCATCCCTCATTGTTCGTCCATCAGGTCTAGGTGCAACAGCTGAACGATCGTCTCTCATCGTGCGTGCATCAGCTATTCCTGCAGCGCCTGGAAGGTCATCTCCGATTGTTCGTCCGCCAACTCGAGCTGCAACAGCTGAACGATCGTATCTCATCGTTTGCTCATCTACAGCAATAGCTGTAGCAGCTGAACTGCCATCTCTCACCATGCGTCCCTCAGCCATTCCTGCCGAAGCTACACGATCCGGTATCATCATCCTTCCATCAGCTCCCAACATAGCAACTGGGCGCACATCTTTCATTGCGGTGGGCTGCGTATGACTACGGCGCAGTTCAGCAATAAGGAAGCGCTTGTAGCGCGTCAGCTCGTCTTGTTTCTCCTGAATACACGTGGAGCACGGACACCCACGGGTGCACACCATACAACGCATAGCGCGTTGACTGGGCACCGCATGCTCTTTCGCAGCAAACAAATCTTCAAGACGCACGCCGTAGATACTTCTTAGATGTTCTCGACAGAGTGAATGGGCTTCATTCGCATGAGGACAAAAGTTCACCACTGGCATGTAGCGCTTCTCCTTTACTCCACACAAATGGCACAGGCCTTTAGCTACAAAGCTGCACTCTTTCTCGGCCACGAGCTCCTGCATAGCCATGGCAAAGGCTTCTCGAAGCACCACGTCGTCCAAATTGGCCTGTTCTCGCAGCATCTCGTCCGCTTGTGAAGGGGGCGCCTTCTCCCCTCTCACTGCTTGCGCTCCCTCATCCCGCATCATAGCTCCTCTATAGCCAGCAGAGGAGGAGGAGTATTGTTGATACTGAGGGGGTCCGGAGGGGGCGGCCGAGTATTGTTGGTGCTGGGGCGGCATCGACCCTCTAGCGTCCCATCCAGAGCTCGTAGGCGCAGACGACGTCGACGTCACGCTTCGGGAGGTTGCAGGGCCCCCAGAACCCTTGGATTTGCTCATTATGGCGTCCATCCAGACCGCGCTAGGCGGGGAGTGAGGCGCTGACGCTTCAGTTAAGTTAATAAAGATATAGAGGGAGAAGAGAGAGAAGGAGGACGTTATATTAGAGGGCACGAGGGCGTGAATAGAAGGAGGAGACACAGGAGCACGCACCTTATCCCCCGATCCCGAGACGGCCCATGGTACATGGCGGGCGGGCGGTCGCTTGGTCGCTGCTTCCTCTGACGTTTGTGGCCTTTTCTCCTTTTTGCGCTTTGGTTTTCTAAAAGAGCGTTTGGCGCGATTTGGAAACCTTCCAAATTTAATGTTGTACCTGTGGAAATCGATCATTTACTACCCCATATGGTTTTTGACTGGTGCTGTACAGTGCAGTTTGTCCCTGGAATTCCTGGTCGGTGATGCGAGAATCAAGAATTATGTGTTTTAGTTTTATTATAGACGATTTTTTTAGTAGTACTTACCATTTATGGTGAGGAGATTTATTAGGGAGCAGTGCAGACAATGAAGTAGGCATTTCCTTGGACTGTTCTAGATTGAGCTTTCATCCCAGGATGGGACTCACCTGGATGATTATGTAGCGGCCGCAAACTTTACATGTGCCGCTACAAGTCCATGCATTTTTTTCTTTTTTAATACCATGTGTCTTCACCGCATGTCGTAGGGCTGTTGAAGTTGCAGAGTCATGACGAACGTTGGCAGTGGAGGCAAGCCCACTTCACACTAGACCACGACAATGCAGCGCTCTTCTAGAGTAGACCATTGCTTGTGTTAGTGCTGGTGATATTTCTTACAAAGCGAAACTTGTAATGTAGAAGCTCGATACGGTTCAGAGAGGAAGATGCTGCGTGTTTTTAGAGCAGCAGTGTGCTGTGCATTTGATCCTGCTCGCCATAGAAGCAAACGTTTTATTTAGTGGTGCGATCAGGCAGCAATGGCGGCATTGTTCGATGCTTGACTCGCAGCCAGTCATTTTGTACCTTTCATGCATTAGTTTAGTCCACATGGGATAAGCTCTTTCCGTGTGGTTAGCGTGCTGCCAACGAAAACTAACTACCAAATGTAGTACCAGTAGGTGCCAACAAAAAAATCCTCAGTATGAATTTGTACGATACTCGTCCAGTACCCTCCATTTTCAGTAACAATATGCATCAAACAATTTGATGCAAACCATCTACCAATGCAGTGGTCAAAACTACAAAATATATCGACACACGTTCAGTCTCGAAGTGCAACAAATTGCAAGAAGGAGCTACGCTGACACAACGCGCCCTGTTTGTCGAAACAGCAAGCACCAATCTAGCGTGGTGGCGCATTACTGTGTAGTTCCTCGATGCCGAGAGAGTTGTTCGCGATTGAACAAGGAAACGTGCGAAAGCACGCGCTTCCTTGCAAAAAGCCATTTTTGCGCCATGATAATACTCGATCCATACCTTTGAATCGAGTCTATGTTTGAGGACTTGATGTAGTAAAAACTCAAGCTGCCATTGTGGTCGTCACCGTGCAGCAAAAAATCCATAGCTATAGGCTGCACCGATATTGAAGTATTGCCGTCTCGTGTGAGAAAACAATCGATGTGTAATAGCGCTGCATCGAGGTAGAGACACTGAAAGGGTTGATCATCAACTGTGAAATGCCACATGCATCGTTTGAACGTTCGAGCTCAACCAGTCATGCTCTTAACCAGTCGTTTCCAACCAACCTGCCAGTATCCTTCGGAAAAGCACCTTTTGTAGCAGGCGTGAAAGCTTTGCGAGATGCTGTGCAGCGACATCCCAAACAAAACTCGTTATGATTTTTTTGCCTATCTCCGTTGCTCGGAAGTCGCTTGCATCGATCTAGCATTGGTCTCGAAGCTGCTTTTACTGCGGGAATCGCTCCGCTGTTATTTACGATTAGGTAGTCAGTCCACAAAAATCGTAATCATATCTGCAAATCGCTCCCCATAAAGGGCCGCTCTCCGGCGCACAAGCTTGATGCATGTCGCTCTTGCCGAACCTTTCGTCGTTGTCGTAAAACAAAGCTCTTCTCGAGAGGGAATTGCACCGACTACGAAGGAAAGTTCGGCGTCGCTCTACACATGCACCAGATGCCTCCACGTGTATCCTTGATCCCAGTCCGAGTGGATATTCTGCCAGCAAGTGATCTGTACCGCCTTCACTGCAACCAGCGCTTAGGTGGTGGAGAAGAGATAAAGTAGTGTAGATGCGATTACGCCACAGAAGGCGGTTGTGGATATACTTATAAGTTAGATGCCTGCTATGGTACACTACAAGAGCGAATGGATCGGCAGTTCTGCGTCCGAAGTCCCCCTGCTCTTGCCTACCACCAGGTAGTTCTATATGCTTGGCAATGGCGGTTCACATGACACGCTGTCGCTTTAGAGGCCCCTCGCACGAGAGTGGAGGCATAGTGCAGCGCTCCGTCTCGACGCCTTGATATTTCTGCCACACGCAAGCAAGTCTCGCTTCCTCCTGCTTCCGGCGGATGTAACTGCTCGACGTTGGCAAGTTGGCCACCGCCACACGATTGGGGGCTGTAGGGGCGCACTCGACGAACAAACTCGGGTCCAACTCGTTCAGATACTCGTCCAGTCCGCGAATGAGGACGCGGTCTGTGCTTTGGTTCTGGAGCTGGGCCTGTTCTAGCTGGTGCTTGCGTTCGAGGAACTCCTGGATCTCTTCGTAGTAGCTGCGGGAGCGACTGTCATGCACGCCGAGCAGTTGACTCGCGTGCTCGTCCAGACCGCCCACCTGGTCGCAGATGTACTGCTGCACGTGGTCCATCTCGGCGCGATACTGCTGCTCCTTTTCGGGGACGCGAATTGCAGCGGTCGGCGACAGATTTTGCGCTTGGCAGTCGAGTGCATTGCCACCGAATCGCTGAGCATCCTCGCTTTTAGTCTGCAAATAGAGGAATGACTTTCGAGACCAGGAGAGCTCCAGCACCCAGTCCTACGAGCTGTTACAGGCGCTTCAAACAGTGCGACTTTTGCTCATCAGCCCGCGACGACACGACGACGAAACGTGACACCTAGGTACCAATCAGGGGTGCTAGTGGATTCTTTTTCAGATACTTATTATGCAATGATGGAGGTGTGCTGAAACAGCAACTATGTCAAATCGTATTATTTAATACGATCAGATTGCACTGAGTATGCAAACATGAAGGTTTTACAATCACTCCGGAGAGGTTCACCAAATTCAGCTGGTTCTAAAATCGACTGAAATTCGAGTCGTCATACTGAAGCCAAGTGACTGTTCGAGTAAATTTTGCCGTGCTCGAGATATGTCGGCGCGACATCTTTTGGTCTCCAGCGATGTTTGCCTTGATTTCATGGCGTGCCGACGCAAGCGATCGAAGCTGGATTGTATCGCTGCATGGGGGCCATTCGGTGGGGCCGGCCGGATTTTCTTTTGATGACGCTCTTTGCCTCAAGGCCATTGCAGGTAGTGATCATTGCGGACATTTGTAGGTGCATTGTCCAGAAGCGCCTGCTGATCAGATCGGAATTCGCTTCCTCAACTGGCAATGTGTGTGACTTTGGTCGCTGTCAATTTACATCAGGTGGTGGTGTGATGGCCGTGGCACACCGGTGATGCTTGTGAGTCGGGCTTGTCCACGTGGCTAGAATCAGCGCAATCGGCCAGATCCCAGGTGCAGTCGATTCTAGATAGGACGCGTGGCGCTTTAGGTGAATGCACGCAAAGTCGACTGAACACAGTCACCGGCCATTTTCTTTGTTGTCGATGCTCTCTTGGCGCAAACAGTCTCTCGTTCAAAGGATCCGCGCGCAGTCCACTTGATGATGGCCGGCTGATGGTGGGCAGTGCAAGTTCAAGACCGTCTGTCTTCAATGATGGCTTGAACGATGAGTCCTCAAAAATGCAGTCTCCCACGAATCTCATCACCAACGCATTCAACTACGCTGCAAACCGAAGCAATCACTACTAACGATTAACAGTTACCTGCTCTTTAACCACAGAACTGAGACCATGCTATCGTCATTTTGGCCAAGTGCGATCGCAGATCCTTGGCATCACGCGTATATCATCTCCTTTGACCGCGTACTTTTCTTCAGGGTTAATCGGGAATTCCTTCCTGACACGCAAACTAGTTTCATCTTACTAGGAATGGACAACCAATTGTCTTTAATAACATCGTGAACACAAAAAACAACCGTGTCCACTAAGCTTGTCCACACTCATCACTGTCTGAACTCAAGGTGGACACTTTAACTTCAACTAATACAAATACAATTCTGATTGGCTAAAATAGAAATCGAAACATACTACACTTTGAGGTCCATTTTTTCCAGGGGAGACCCTGATGGCGTCGGCGCTGGACGGCGGAGTGACGCAGCGCGCGCTGCTGACGGGCGGCTTCCTCCTCTTCTCATCGTCCGTGGCGCTGCTGTGTCTTCAGCGCAAACGTGACCGCCAGCGTGTGTGGCGCAAGCGATTAACGTACAAGAAACTCTCGAAAGCGTGCGGCATTTTCCATTTTTAAACGATTATTTGTATATTTCGTTAATCTTTATATATTCAATATATCATATGGCCAGGTCGGATCTGGGCAATTGCTTCGGGCTGGATATTGGTACAGAATCATAATATATATAAAGATACGTTTTGAATAAGTTTAACTGATACCTGCTGGTACAGGCGGCACGCTGGCCAAGATCGTCTACTTCGAGCGGCATGGAAACGACAACCGCAAAAGACCTCGCTCGGCTTCGCACGATGTTGCAGCTGGGGAAATGAACAAGTTTCTGCGTGAAAACCACTCTTTTGGGAGTACGGGCGTGCAGGATGTTCGTCTGCGGATCCATTCCAAGGCGCTCAATGGGGTGCGTACTTGTCGAAAATGTTGAAATGCTGTAAAACATATTGCTGACGAGTGGTGCTTGCGGCAGGTTCTCCACTTTGTACGTTTTGAGAGCAGCAAGACACGAGATGCGATCGAGTTTATTGCAAACAACGGAATCAATCAGTCCCTTCGTATCTTGCCATGCACGGGAGGAGGAGCCCATAAGGTAAGTGAAAGATCAACTTCACGCTACGTGAATTGGCAGCTGACGTTTGGTGTATCTGTGACTGTTAACAGTACGGGCCTGCTTTTACTGAGATGGCTGCGATCGAGCTCGAGAGATACGATGAGATCAAGTGTACTATTACTGGACTGCATTTGCTGCTCACTACATTATCGGATGAAGTGTACACTTTTGAGGTATGTCTCGTATACTGTCTAGGAAGCGATGGACCTTGGTGTGCTGAATATGTGGATTTGCAATAGGATGTGGACTTCAGCTCACTTGCAGCTTCGCGTGTGAAAACTATCCAGTACGATGTGGATGAAGACATTTACCCATACTTGGTGCGTCTACAGCATATTTATCAGTTTGTATGGAACAATATCCAATTTAACCTGAATGGCTATGCTTGTATAGCTCGTCAGCATTGGTTCGGGTGTAAGCGTGCTCTACGTGAAAGGCCCCGGGGATTATGAACGTGTTAGCGGCAGCAGCATCGGTGGAGGTACTTATTGGGGGCTTTGTCGACTCTTGACTCACTGCGAGTCATACGACGAAGCCTTGGACTTGTGTGTCCATGGCTCCAACCACTCGGTGGATATGAGCGTGGGGGACATCTATGGCGGGGCATACGAGAAGTTCAAATTGCCAGCTTCGACTGTTGCAAGCAGTTTTGGAAAGATGATCTCGACTTCTCGTGAAAGTGTAAGTGACGCGGATCTCGCTCGCTCGCTACTGGTTATGATCACACAAAATATTGGTCAGGTTGCCTTCCTGAACTCCTGTTTGTATAAGACGAAGCACATCTTCTTCGTCGGCAACTTCCTCCGGCACAACAAGATATCATCGCGTACACTGGCGTACGCAATCAACTTTGGTCAAATGGAGCAATGGAAGCCCGATTTTGCAAGCATGAAGGCTATCTCGGAGCTTTGGGCGCGTTCTTGCGCCATGCTGAGGTTACCAATGCCCATGGTGAAGAGTTTACGTCAGCTACGCGCGGTCATAAGCGCTACTCAATTTAGTCTAGCGAGTATTGCGAAGTAATAAATTTGCCCCAAGAGCTTGAGTTTGATGGCAAGTCAGCGTAGCATGAACGTGTACTGCAGTGCAATGAGCTAGACATGATCAAACACCTGGTGCTCGACATCAAAGCAGCAAAAGCTGACAACAATGCGAAGAGGTGGGTTAAATGCCATCGGGGTAGCTGTTCATTTGCGTGCAAGTATGAAGTTGCCGGTTTGACCTAGAGACCAGGCCCTGATATGATGCTGTGTACTTGGTGTCTTTAGACTTCAATTGTCGACTCCTTTTGCCGTCCAAGCAATGCAGCAGTTCACAAGAGCCGTGCCATTCTTCACTTTGCTTTTTCGAAGTTTCTCCTTAAAGAAGGCGTATTCAATTACCAATTATTACCTCCCTTCGACCCCGCCCTGCACCTACCATGATGACTCGGCTCGGTGTTGTTATTGGGCACGTTTAAGTACACGTGCAAAACTTGTATAAAACATATTCCTTCACGGTCTGATTAGTTAGTCCAAATCATGTGCTCCCTTTGTACTCCCTAGCTTCATCTTGAGCAGTCGATGTCGAGCACATGCATTGATCATACTGCATTCAATCACACGTTCTCGATATGCTTGATGCTTGCACCACTGCTCTCCAGGTCAGAGTGAATACCTGCAGTCTCTGCCACGCTGCTCGACCCAGACCGAAACCACTCCAGAGCATACTCTTTATTCTTTTGGAAGCACAAAAACGCCTCCACCATCGCCGGATTATCAGCTAGCGTACTTTCACGACCAAGTCCCTCGGTACGCAGAAGCACACTGTAAACGTTTTTGCGGATGGAATCTCCACTCGACGATGAAGCCGGTAGTGACAACACCATTTCAGCGTAAGGCGCAATCAGTGGAAATCGAAGCTGGTTCGTCTTCCACCACGTCAACGGGTCCACGTTCCGTTCCGCAACAGGAAGACTTAAAAACGCGCTCAGTTCCTTCTCCCATGTTGCCACCATTTCGCTATCGTCTTGGTGCGAGGTTTTTGAGGATCCTGATGGCAGGTGTGACAGCAAATCATCCTCTTCATCGTCAGCGAGTTGCACATCGCCGCCCGTGGGGCTTGACGCCTTTATATCGTAAGAAGCCGAGGTTATCCTAATCACACTGTCACCAGAGTCTAGCGCAGAGGTGCCAGCAGCACTTGATGACTGTGTTGACTCCCATCAGGAGTGAACAAGCGACGGAGATATTCCTTACCGACGTCACACTCGCTTTTAGGGGACAGGTAGCAGTACTCGCGATTCTTATACCGCGGATCAAAGAGAGTCGCCGCGTAGCAGATTGATGGTAGCGTCACAAAATGGTCACGCAACTTCTTAGCCAACGTCTCGAAGAAGCGTTTCCACATGCCTGGATCCAGGTGCGCTGGTACACTCTCGGTGGCTGATAGCGCTTGCTTTTCTGCATATGTTACGAGCGCAGCCGCAATGGTTGAAATGCTAGAAATTCCGCTCTTGTTGACCTCCTTATCACTGCCAGTTTTCCTGTTTTCTCTCCCTCCAGCGCTTCCGAGTAACGCGAAAATGGCCGCAACTTCTTCACAAGCAGGCCAATACACTCCACTGTTGTTATCGGAAGGTACTCCACGAGATGTGTATTCGCGATTTGCTCCAGTGTAGGCAAGTGTTCTAATAAGTCACGTAGAAACTCGTAGTAAGACATGGACTCGTGTCCTTCAGGCGAGAATTCCACGTTAAATAGTGGGCACTTGCGGCTGAGAGCAAACACCGCTTCTTCATTCTCCACTAGCCGAAGCACGAACTCCTCAACCTGATGCACCACCGCGGGGAATGCCTTGGCAAATACCTTCTTGGTCAGACAGAAGCGCAGATGCTGCACTGCTGATGTAAGCAGGAGTGTGCTTTGGGCCGCATCGGGAGACACTATCCGACCGTCAAAGTTTGTCGGTATGAACAGTGACGGGAGGTCTGCCGCCGCCAGCTCCACGTTGACTGACATATCATCCTTAACGCAGGCGATTACCTTGTCTTTCACGCCCAGGCGGTCCAAGTACGAGTCCAACACAACCTTAATTGTGTCGAGTCTGGCGCCGTCATCCAGCGGCGCACAGCCGACCGCAATCTCGAACAGACGGAAGTTCACACTACAGTGAATCTTCACCACCAAGTACTGCGTCGGCTTTGGTTTGGCAGGGGACGGATGCTGCCATCCCTCGAGTGACACCGTCACGCTCTTAGCGCGACCCACCAGCATCTTCGTGGTCAAAAACACACTTTCTTGTAGCAACAAAATGCTTTTCCCTAGAGCCTCTTCACTCGGCAACGGCAACTTTTTGTCCCCCAGCAACTGGTTCATCACGTACTGCATGCCTGGCTTCGAGGCAAAGTTCAGCGGCAAATTGTCCATGAGCGCCATGAGCGCCAGATCTTGAGTGAGCTGCTCAGCATTCACCTGCACAGGCTGCACCCCGTAAGCCGAGCTCAGCACTTCTCTCTGCTCTTTGGACAGCGTTGTTGCAGCAGCACTGGCTTGTGGCGAGTAGCTATAGAGTGTACTAGTTGGATCGCGTTTCAGAGCACTGTTGAGGCCTCCAGCGGCCGCCACAGCCGCCGCAAGGGCCTGAGAAGCTGCAGGCGCCGGGTACAAGGCTGCAGCCATGAATTCTGCGCCTGGTTGGCCTGCAGCGGCCGCCTGGAGCCCCATTTTCTGCCGCTTGAGGTGGCGCTTGGTCTCTCGGTGCTCCTCGCACACGTTGTTGGCCTGCTGGTGCGTGGGGTCCGTGCGTCCAGCAGTCCGCAAGTGGCTCAGCAGATTGGACGAGTGGTGGCCCTTGATCACGCGCTCGCAGAACTTGCAGACGGAGTTGCCGGCCGCGTCCTTGTCGAAGTACGTCCAGACGGCCGAGACGCTGGCTGGGCCGCTGCTGAGAGGCGTCGAGCCATGGCTCGAGGGCGCAGGAGACGGTGAAGCAGGGAAATCAGACGGCCGCTTCACCATTGTACCGGTACGAGAGCGGGAAAACCAGACAGGAATCGGTAAATGTAGCGGCGAGAGGTCATTGGATGTGTAAAATATGTTTTGTGCTGTACTAAAACATATCAGTGTGTGATCAAAATAGGGTGATACTAAAACAACGTGCACCGCGCTGACAAGGATGCTTTGGCGATTTCAACTGGAATATCAAGCAGAAGCCTTGCTTCCAGATTCATGTGTGTCATGTTAAAGATTGCTGTCAGTTTCAAACGCTCGCTGTAGAGGGTTGGCATCGCCATATGCTGGGAAGTCGTGTGCTGAATGAGTACGCGGGTGTCCATTCCGTTGAACAGCGTCACATCGTCCATGCGATCCAGAACAGAAACGGAGGAAGAGTAAAATTTCTACCAGATGAATGTGAAACACTGCAAAGTCGTGCGTTTGTTGGTCTGTCAGCTTGCTTCGTGCGATCGGGTCATAACTTACAGTAGAGATTTATTGATATTCTTCACGACAGCGTTGACATTGCACAATAAATTGATGTGGTGATCGAGGAGCTGTTTGCGTCCGGATTAAAGGTTGGGGTAGTATAATACCGAGCAATGTGGCCAGGGTCGCCTCTTTTTGCTTTCTGGTTCTCGCGTCCCTGTACATCGCGTCACAGCCGCTTTCAAAACAGTGCTAGCAACAGATTGCCGCGAATGCCGCCGGCGTCGCAGGAACTACTAAATAAATGCAGGTATATGTGGCAATGAGCAATCGCTATGGTGATAGTTTTGCAATCTGTATGCTTTGTGAAACTTCCTGAAACTCAATGCCAGCATGCTTTCATTTGCTTCTGCGTGCTCAAGGAGCTCAAGGTACTTTTGAAGATATTACATTCCAATATCAAAACAGCAGCAAACCTCTGGAGCAGGCTTCGTGTTCTGGGTGACATGGATACTTGCCCGAAGTTGATGATAGTGGAGAAACTGTTCGTACCCTATGCATCTTTTCGAATTTTATTTCGTCTACAACCAATGAAAACACAGTAATTGACACGGTTGGTTCGTACATAGGAAAAATAATTGGGGCCAATAGTTCGCCCGCCACTTCGAGTTCGCTTAGTCAATCTAGCATATAGGTTGCAACATGTCCGTTAGCCGAAGACACTCTATCAAGTTGAAGTACTGTGCACAACCAAGCTATACTTCCCAGGAACTATCGAGCTAAAGCAACGCAACTCTTGTTCGAAAAAGGCAATACCCAGAAGTGGGCAAATTGTCGAATGAACGGTTTTCAAACTGAGGGAGGCTGTCAATGCATCAGTCTTCACATCTATGCAAAAAGCTCAAATTAGGTAATTACGAATTTGATAGAATCCTTTATACGAATATAGATAAATTGTTGGCTGGGGGTATCACAGCTTAGTACATACAATCTATGAATATTTGCTCACTCACTTTTCTCTCAAACCGACAAGCCATCTTGCGCTTCAACATGTTTATACTATATCCGCGTATTTGGTTGCGCGTCCCATGGTGAAGAGGCTCAACGGGTGCAGTGATGATGGGAGTAATAAAAATAGCACATCCCACGGCATGGAAGTTGTGTCTGAAATTAAAAAGCGATGAAACCGCATTGCCAAAGCGGAGATACTAAAGCCAGATGCAAACCTCAGGGCATATACAGAGTCGGACCATGCTCAGTTCTTTAGTGGCTATATCACGAAGTTTACAATAGTCTTATCAGTTGGTTCTCGCACAGTCGTCCTCTCCACGACCGAAGCAGAGTACATCGCTCATTGGTATTGCATGCAAACATACATTTACATTAAATTTCTGCTAAGAGAGACTGGGTATGAAAGCACTAAACCAACATACGTAAGTACATTGACATCAAATACTTTTTTCGTACAGAGAAGGTACCGCGGAATTCACTATTGCTTTGGTAACATAAGTGAAATGTGTGCTGACATTTCACTACAGCGCTAACAAAGCCATTACTCGAGAAAACGAGAGATACTATGTGTTACCCAAAAGGAAATCGTATAATAAACCGCTACAAGCGATTATTGGGTAAGAGCATTCCATTGTCTAAAGATGATATGAAACCTCTTCTTGACTACCCTACGTCGTTATGTCTGGTGTCCAATACGCTCATCTATGGTGTAAACCTTGTCGATACGACTGAAGAAGCTACGCAATGCAGCTTCGGTACACTTGATCTTGCCGTATTGACCCGAGTCAATAACCCAAAAGACGCCGTTGATTTTGACGCGGCTGATGGCGTGATAGATGTTACTGGACTGCCCAGACGCGAGGCTGACGATAACAAGTCGAGATCGTTCCGAGTTCACCACCTTCTCGAAGAGAAACTTCTTCGGCCCCACATCTCTCGGGAGTGCTTCACGAGGTTGATAAGTCGTATCCAGCAAACGGAGCTCAAGCTGTAAGGTGTTGATACGGTAGCCGCTATAACGCAAGTAGCCGTGATTCCATCGCCGCTCACGTGTGCGTCCCAACACGCCGAGAATGTCCGCTATCTTTTCCAATGTCAAAAGTCATATTCCTGCATTTACAGTTGTTAACTGCATATAAACCTCAAAGTGCAAACTCATCAGGTGTTTCACTCTGGGTCTGGCATACAATTGTCTTACCACCACTACGATCCCTAAGAGAGGATCTCAAGTGAAACGGAGTCTTGCGTACACTGTACTGTAGATACTCGAACTCACAGTGGCGGGGTCCTTGTTAGATACGTAGAGCTACCAACCCGATAAATTCGCAAATGCCAAGCCTAACTGCCAAAACGGCAGTTATAACGTCTCAGAAAATTAATTTTGATTTGATTTTACATTCCTACCAAATTAGCATGATTGGAATGGTGTGTGGTAAGGGGAGGGGGGTCAGTCCTACGATTCAAATTAGTGGATTAAAGCATCAGCAAGCATAAGTTACTTGATTGGACGTGGGTCGAAAACTCTTAACCTACATGATCCGAATCGAAGGCTGTGACGTCTGCCATGCGTCTTTTTTTTAGGACAAGCTGTCTCTCTTAATTATTTTCCTCTAATATACACACTCTCCAATTTGCCTCTATCCAGGGATATCTTTTCCTTTTCCTCTCTTCTGTGGTTCTCTTCTACTTTTATTATCTGCGCACGTTGTGATGCCATGATAACTAAAATTCCCTGACATGAGACATACGCTCAGTCTTGTTTTCTTCCTCTAAACTCCCTCTAGCCCAGATGCTTTTTCGGATTCTACGGTGTCGGTCGCTGTTGAAAAGGCGTGGTGGACTGCTTATGTACATTTGTCTCATGTCAGGGAATTTTAGTTATCATGGCATCACAACGTGCGCAGATAATAAAAGTAGAAGAGAACCACAGAAGAGAGGAAAAGGAAAAGATATCCCTGGATAGAGGCAAATTGGAGAGTGTGTATATTAGAGGAAAATAATTAAGAGAGACAGCTTGTCCTAAAAAAAAGACGCATGGCAGACGTCACAGCCTTCGATTCGGATCATGTAGGTTAAGAGTTTTCGACCCACGTCCAATCAAGTAACTTATGCTTGCTGATGCTTTAATCCACTAATTTGAATCGTAGGACTGACCCCTCCCCTTACCACACACCATTCCAATCATGCTAATTTGGTAGGAATGTAAAATCAAATCAAAATTAATTTTCTGAGACGTTATAACTGCCGTTTTGGCAGTTAGGCTTGGCATTTGCGAATTTATCGGGTTGGTAGCTCTACGTATCTAACAAGGACCCCGCCACTGTGAGTTCGAGTATCTACAGTACAGTGTACGCAAGACTCCGTTTCACTTGAGATCCTCTCTTAGGGATCGTAGTGGTGGTAAGACAATTGTATGCCAGACCCAGAGTGAAACACCTGATGAGTTTGCACTTTGAGGTTTATATGCAGTTAACAACTGTAAATGCAGGAATATGACTTTTGACATTGGAAAAGATAGCGGACATTCTCGGCGTGTTGGGACGCACACGTGAGCGGCGATGGAATCACGGCTACTTGCGTTATAGCGGCTACCGTATCAACACCTTACAGCTTGAGCTCCGTTTGCTGGATACGACTTATCAACCTCGTGAAGCACTCCCGAGAGATGTGGGGCCGAAGAAGTTTCTCTTCGAGAAGGTGGTGAACTCGGAACGATCTCGACTTGTTATCGTCAGCCTCGCGTCTGGGCAGTCCAGTAACATCTATCACGCCATCAGCCGCGTCAAAATCAACGGCGTCTTTTGGGTTATTGACTCGGGTCAATACGGCAAGATCAAGTGTACCGAAGCTGCATTGCGTAGCTTCTTCAGTCGTATCGACAAGGTTTACACCATAGATGAGCGTATTGGACACCAGACATAACGACGTAGGGTAGTCAAGAAGAGGTTTCATATCATCTTTAGACAATGGAATGCTCTTACCCAATAATCGCTTGTAGCGGTTTATTATACGATTTCCTTTGGGTAACACATAGTATCTCTCGTTTTCTCGAGTAATGGCTTTGTTAGCGCTGTAGTGAAATGTCAGCACACATTTCACTTATGTTACCAAAGCAATAGTGAATTCCGCGGTACCTTCTCTGTACGAAAAAGTATTTGATGTCAATGTACTTACGTATGTTGGTTTAGTGCTTTCATACCCAGTCTCTCTTAGCAGAAATTTAATGTAAATGTATGTTTGCATGCAATACCAATGAGCGATGTACTCTGCTTCGGTCGTGGAGAGGACGACTGTGCGAGAACCAACTGATAAGACTATTGTAAACTTCGTGATATAGCCACTAAAGAACTGAGCATGGTCCGACTCTGTATATGCCCTGAGGTTTGCATCTGGCTTTAGTATCTCCGCTTTGGCAATGCGGTTTCATCGCTTTTTAATTTCAGACACAACTTCCATGCCGTGGGATGTGCTATTTTTATTACTCCCATCATCACTGCACCCGTTGAGCCTCTTCACCATGGGACGCGCAACCAAATACGCGGATATAGTATAAACATGTTGAAGCGCAAGATGGCTTGTCGGTTTGAGAGAAAAGTGAGTGAGCAAATATTCATAGATTGTATGTACTAAGCTGTGATACCCCCAGCCAACAATTTATCTATATTCGTATAAAGGATTCTATCAAATTCGTAATTACCTAATTTGAGCTTTTGCATAGATGTGAAGACTGATGCATTGACAGCCTCCCTCAGTTTGAAAACCGTTCATTCGACAATTTGCCCACTTCTGGGTATTGCCTTTTTTCGAACAAGAGTTGCGTTGCTTTAGCTCGATAGTTCCTGGGAAGTATAGCTTGGTTGTGCACAGTACTTCAACTTGATAGAGTGTCTTCGGCTAACGGACATGTTGCAACCTATATGCTAGATTGACTAAGCGAACTCGAAGTGATGGGCGAACTGTTGTAAGCCAGAATCACAGCAATACCCCGTATTTTTTTCACTCGGCTGACTCTACGCCATCAATAACTACATGCAGGCTCGCGACTTTTAGACAATAGAGGACATGGCGACAAGCCTTCGCCGTCTGGCGCGGACGCGCGAGTGGCGCTGGAACCACGGGGACGAGCGCTGTGGCGCTTATAGTGCCAACGCGCTTCAGCTGGCAATTCGCTTTCGAAACCTTAATCTGATCAATCTCGTCAAGGGCGGACAGGAGATGCATTGTCCCAAGAAGTACCTCTTTGAGGAGGTAATCAAGTCGAAGAGGCAGCGCCTTGTCATCATTGGCAAGCCTACTCGCCCGCGTGACGATATTTTTCATTGCATCACCCGCGTTCGCATTGGAACAGAGTATTGGTTGATTTACTTGGACAGACGTGATCTACAGAGAAGGTGCTACATGCTCTAATAGCTACGGTCAACAAGGTGTACTGCATTGAGGAGAAGTAGGACAGGTGGCATCTTTAAACACATTCTAGTGGTGATAAGCAATTGATGTGTTGTTGTGTTTAACCTTTGAATGTTTTTTTGTCTTTTATATCACTTCATACCTGCTTTATTGCGCAGACCCTTAGTTTTCTGCGTGAGTGAATAAACTTATCTTTTGCAAGTGACAAAAATGTTCGTAAAACGTGGCATAACGCATGGTTTTGTAAAATCTTCCGACAATTTAATGTTTGAGTTAACGCTTAACCCTTTCGCGGTATAAGGGCGCTGTTGCGACCTTTAGCAAACAACATGACCGACTTCGGCATAAACGAAAACCGATTAGAAGAAGATTTATAGTAGTACCGTAATATTGTAAAGGTCAAATTCCACGACCTTTAAAGTAAGTCAGCTAGTGTTGTAAAGTATAGCTCTGTAAATAAGCTTAAGGGTTAACCACTTAATAATCAACTGGAGCATTTTGCCCCTTTCGATGGTCTATCCCAACGTGCTACTGCAACGTGTTCGTCCGTACACGCTCGGGTATGGTCGTGACCAGCGCTTATTTGCCCAAAGTCCGTCTGGTAGTCGGTGACGAAGTGCAACACCGCGTCCGTGCGTACCTGAGAAGTCACCATCTTTCCTAGTCTGTGGGCATACAATCGTTTCTACAAACATTACCCTATTACATGTCAATATTTTTAACCCATTCGCGAACGTGGTCACTAGACATCCCTTTACTTTATTATACTATATTGAGATATTTGGCGATGAATGGGGGCTTTTATTCCCTTTCATAATCAGTATTACAACAAAGTTTCTGCAAAGCATACATCTGTAAGCCAATCAGCATTTAAATACACTAGACCGTTTACGCGGGAGCTACGAACGCTGGAACAACTCGACGTGCGTGGAGTAGCGTTCATGAGTGGTTTTAAAGGGTCTACCTGCAAACCTAGCTGGACACGAGCTTTGAGGTAATAAAAAATAGGTGTCGCTGTCTACCAGGCATATCTAACTTTGAAGGGGGTTCCATGTGGAGATACAGCTAACGTAAGTACTAACTCCGGGTTGTACCTGGTACATACAGTGATGTGCAGGACTCCAAGTTGCGAAGGTGAGCGGGGACCACATCTCTGGAGCACCGTGGCCAGCTTTGCTGCGACCTGGGATTGCAACCACGTCTACACTTGCAGCCCTGGCGAGGTCGATATCGCAGCCGACGTAGATCAAAGACCGTTACATTTCTACAGCTTAATGTGTTGTTCGGGCGACCGATGATCTAACGCGGACAGACACTCTACTGCTTGAAAGACCTATGCAAACGAGCCGGTATGCCAGGGGAACCCAGGGGTATCTAGATCGAAAAAGGACCCACCACCTCAGAAGCAGTTTATTCACCGTGGTTTCTCGTTTAGAGTCGTAATCCGGGCTGGTCATGCGATTGATGACAGAACCAGGGCACCGTCCCCAACTCCGCCTGCTGCGGAGAGAATAGATGAAATACATGCTCCACCGTGAAAAACACCAGCAAACCTGGGAACTCCACACGATTTGCTCGCGAAGCCTAACCGCAAGTCTTACGATCAGCGTTTGCAATCAAGTTTGTATTCGAGGTCGGTAGAGCAAAATGCACTAGTATATGCATTGGTACTTTGACACATGCATGGATAGATCGACGAGAGCATAATCCGCATTATGACATCACAAATGAAGCGAGTTTTGATCAAATGTGTCCTAACATTCATGTATACGGGCTAAAACATACCTACTTCTGAGACAATGCATGCCCGTTCATTGGAGGCCGACCTGGGATGGCGACAACAATTTCAGTGTCTGCCTCAGCATCCTCTTTAGTGCGACGTCTCTTTGTCGACCTGTTGACAAACGTCCTCTTCCCTGAGACCTGGACGAGTCCATTAGCTTGTAATATATGCAGTAGGTGAACGCAGCATCCAAATTTGAAGTAGTATTTGCACTCGCAGGTGCGGTTGACAATGTCAACCGCCCAACCCCACATGGGCATACCGTCGACCTCCATGCGCGCGTAATTATCGCCCATCTGGGCTGAAATAGCAATGGCTTCCTCTGTGCGCTTTTTGGTAGGGACAAAGATTCTTGGAGGCTTCACTGACACTACGTATTTGACGTCAACTGTAATGGGCCACCCCAGTTACATAAGTAGGTAGATTGAATTACATAAGTAGGTATATTAGCACACGAGTAGCGTGTGCTGCGTTGTCGCTCTCTGATTGGCTGAAAAGGAAGATATCAGCCAATCAGGAGTCGACTTGCATTTGGATGGTTCTCAAGGGGTCAGGGCTTCAGGCCTGGACCTAATTTAAATCAGAGTTTAATTTTCTACGGGTTTAAGACTTGTTTTATTATTGCGAGCTTCCTCATCGCTACGTGTAAGCTAGTAACGGTAAGTACTTGGCCCGTTACACCTGGTAGCACTTAGTAGTCCTTCCAACGTCCAAGATGAACATGAATGAAGACCCTACCGGATCCTCGGGGATGACCCTGGGACACGAAGCCTTCCCCCATCTCACTCGCATCGAGTGGGGGCTCTTCACCGCCTCGCGGCGGTGTCAGGAGAGGCTGTCGTGACCTCGCTGTTGAGCACAGCGTCGCCGGACCAGCATCGCCAAGCCGCCCAAGAATTCATGGAACGTGAGCTCGCTGACACCAAGCAGCGAGTACAAACTCCCTCCCGCTCCACGAATGATGCCGTGAAGATGGAAACGTCTACGTACTCCGGGGTTGGCCCTGACAGACTTCCCTGAATCGCTGGTTCCGAGAGATCGACATCGCCATCGCCTCGAGGTTAATCGAGGCATCCTCCGCAAAGGTGAACTTCCTGCTGTCCCGGTTGTCCGGGAAGGCCAAGGAATGGGCCCTCGGCAAACTGGTCGTCGATCCCCTTGCCTTCCCGACACTGGATGCGATCCACAGCGACCTGCGCCTTGCGTTCGAGCCGCCACAAGACGAGTCCCGCGTGCGTGCGGAATTCTTTGCGCTCAAGCAAGACAAGATGTCGATGCACGATTACGTGCAGAAGACGCGTCATCTCGCGTCGTGCATCGTCACGAAGCCGATCGACATGGCGTCGCAAGTCCACGTCTTCGTGTTCGGCATGCGCGAGGAATGACGAGATACAGTCTCACCCGGGCTGAACCGGATTCGCTGGAGAAAGCGTTTGCTCTCGCGCTCCGAGAGGACTATGTGGTGACGTCGTCATACTCCCGGGCAATGTCGGCGATTGATCGAGTGAACGCGCCTGAACCCATGGAGATCGACGCGATCGAGGCGTCGAACAGCCGTACCCGGTCCAGCCCCTCCGCAAACCGCGGAGGTAGGTCACCGTCCAATGACATGCTATCGCTGTCGGAAGGTGGGTCATCGTGCGGCCGTGTGCCGCGCGCCAGCTCCTGTCGTTGCGAACGTCGAAGTGGTCGACGGATCCATCCAGGCTGCTCAGTCAAAAAACGGCCTGGGCCAGTAGGTGCGGGGCGCCCTACTGGCTGGAACGGAAGTCCGGGTCCTCCGGTGGCAACCCGGTCTTCTAGCCCCCACGTGCTACACGCACACTCCAATGCCACCACTGCCAACGGCGACACGAGGCTAATCATTGTGAGTCTCCACGTCGCCGGCGCCCGGCGTCCACTACGGGCACTCCTGGATTCAGGAGCGTCGAACAATTTCTTCCGCGCGTCGTGTCTGTCGGTACTTCCGGACAGCGTACGTGTCCGGAGTGGTCTGGGCGAGATCGTCGTCAAACTCGCCGACGGTAAACCGCACCGCGTCTCGCGACATGAGCTGTCGTTGCCGTATACATTCGATGGTTTCCGCAGTATTGACGACTTTCTGGTGATCGAGATGAATTACGCGTTTGACTGCATCCTGGGCATTCCATGGCTGGCACGGTACCAGCCGGAGATCGATTGGTTGGCCCGATCAGTCAAGCGTCGAAGTGGCTTCGACGTGAGCGAGGTTTTCACGCACCTCTTGGTAGCTCCAAGAGACTGGCCCCATGTCACAGTCGTGGATAAGTCATCCACGACGCAGGCGATGCACAGAGTGAGCGATGGCCCTCTCTGCACAGCTTGTTCAGTACTGCTGGATGACGTCGACTGGCCGACAACTTCGCGAGTGGGCCAGCAACGGGCGCCCTCGCGGGCCGAAAATGAGATGGTGGTCGAGCAGGGGTTCCCACCAACGAACGAGATGGTGGTCGAGCAGGGGTTCCTACCAATGAACGAGATGGTGGTCGAGCAGGGGTTCCCACCGAAGAACAAGTCGGTGGTCGAGCGGAGGTTCCCACCACTGAAGGAGAAGACGGTCGAGCGTGGGTTCCCGTCGCAGATTGAGAGTGCGGTCGAGCGTGTGTCGCTCCCGCGTGACGATGTCGCGGTCGAGCACGAGGTGCACCCGCGCGTTGCCGGTGTGGTCGAGCGTGGCCTCTCACACCTAGAGGGAGTGAATCATCGTCCAGTGAAAGTGTCGCGTCCTCTTCGAGCACCCGCTCGAAGCGCAGAAAGAAGTCCAAGCGTCGCCGCTTCGCCACTAACGAGTCTCCTACGACGGAGTCAGTCTGTGTGACGGAATACGTGGAAGGTGCTTCTCAACGTCAGCGAGTTATTGAGGTCGCGAATCCACCAAGCGACGCCCCTTCGCTCACCCGGCTTCCAGGCCTCTTTTGGACGAAATTCCTCCGTGAACTCAAGGCGGGCGAGATCGAACAAGTGTGCCTCATCACCGATGCTGACTCGGCGCTTTACAGTGTCAACGCTGTGACCAGCGACAAAGCGTCCTCGCGCCCGAAGAACGCCGAACCTAAGTCGGCGCGTGAAGAGCGCTTTGCGGCGCAGTCGTGGGAAGCACTCAAGGAATCAGGAAATCCAGTCTACGATATCGTCCGCGAGTACGCGGACGTCTTCCCGGACAAGATTCCCGCCGAATTACCGGCAGACAGAGGCGTTCGCCACGAGATTGATCTTGCGCCGGGAACGAAATACTGTGTGACCAGGCAATGGCCTTTGCCGCGCGATCAAGTTAAGGCCATCGACGAGTTCTTCGAGAGTCGCCGTAAGGCGGGCCACGTTCGTGAGAGTATTTCGCCGCACTGCAGTCCGACGTTCTGCGTGAAGAAGGCTACCGGCGGTTGGCGCATTGTCCACGCGTTCAACAAGTTGAACGATGCGACCATCCCGGCCCAGACGCCCATTCCACGTAAGGACATGGTGTTGGACTCGATGGCGGGCAGCGTGATCTACAGCGCCATCGACTTGACCGACGGCTTCTACCAGATCCTGATGAGAGAGAAAGACACGCCTCTCACAGCAGTCAGCACTCCGAGTGGCATGCTCTGGGAGTGGCTTGTCATGCCACAGGGTCTGAAGAACGCTCCTGCTACCTTCAATCGCATGGTGTCCCATGTGCTTCGTCCGCTTCGCGACTTCGCACCGAGTTACTTCGATGATATCTTCGTCCACAGTCGTGCTGAAGGCGACCTCAGTGCGCTAGAGGTCCATCTACGGCACTTGAAGCAAGTCTTCCAAGTGATGCGAGAGAACAAGCTCTACGCGAACTTGAAGAAGTGTGCCTTCTGTGCGCCGGAGATTCCGGTGTTGGGCTGCTACGTGAGCAAGAACGGAGTCCGTGCTGATCCTGAGAAAATTGCGTCGATCTGTTCTTGGCCAACTCCGACCAACCCCACTGAGTTACGTCAGTGGCTGGGCATGGCAAATTACCTCCACAAGTACACGAAAGACTACGCCAAGCTCATCCACCCGTTGTCGTCGTTGTTGAAGAAAGCCACGGCGTGGGTATGGGAACCCGAACACCGAAGAGCCTTTGACTCGGTGAAGAAGAGCCTGTCGTCCGCACCTGTATTAATGCTGGCAGACGAATCAAAGCCATTCCACGTCGTGTGTGACGCGAGCGACTTCGCCATCGGGTGTGCTCTGATGCAATTCGACGATGAGAGTCGGGAGCGAGTGATCAGCTACCAGTCCCGCCAATTGAAACCGGCGGAGAGGAATTATCCCGTACACGACAAGGAGCTCCTCGCCATGCGCTACGCACTGATCAAGTTCAGGGTCTATCTGCTTGGAGAGCAGACGTTCGCTGTTTATACCGATCACGCATCGCTGCGAACCGCGATGAAGTCTCCTCACTTGTCCCAGCGCATGGCTCGCTGGCTGTCGTTCTTCTCCGAGTACAACTTCGTGGTGCACTACAAGCCCGGCAAGAACAACATCCTCGCCGACGCGCTGTCTCGCCGTCCAGACTATGATCCGCGCGAAGGTCTTGGGCGTCAGGCAGCTGTCGACGATGAAGAGGACTCGTGCGCGACATGCGTCGCGTCCGGGCTGAACCTGACGAGTGTCGTCCCCAAGATGTCGCTGCGAGAAGAGATTGCCGCCGCGTATGAGTATGACGAGCAATATGCCGGTATCCTTGCTCACCTCCGCTCGCCCAGCGATGCGTCAGTGAAAGCTCTATCACGCTCGACTCGCAGTCATATCGAGCGATATCATCTTGACGGCTCCTTGCTGACGTATGCCATCGATCGGTTCGATGCTCCTCGAGTGGTAGTGCCAAATGACGAAGATCTTCGCGCACGGATCATTCATGAATATCACGACACTCCAGTTGGTGGGCATTTGGGACGCGAAAAGACTTTCGCGGCGGTGTCGAGAGACTTCTACTGGCCTCGCCAGTATAAATGGGTGCGCAAGTGGGTGCGCACCTGCGAGATTTGTCAACGCGTGAAGCCCTCTCCGTCGTCGAAGGCTCCCCTGCGTCCACTCCGATTCCCACCGACGTCTGGCGTTCGGTGTCGATGGATTTTGTCTTCGGATTACCACCCGATGAGAAGGGTCGTAATGGAGTGCTGGTCTTCGTGGACAGGTTCAGCAAGATGGTCCACTTCGTGCCCGTGTCAGCTGAGATCACCGCGGAGGAGTCCGCGGTGCATTTCGTCGATGCTGTCTTCCGCCACCACGGCCTTCCCGAGTCGATTGTCTCTGACCGCGACCCGCGGTTCACGGCCGCGTTTTGGTCGAAGCTGTTCGATTTACTGGGCACGAAGCTGATGATGTCCACCGCGGGGCATCCGGAGACGGATGGACAAACTGAACGAGTCAACCGCGTCTTCGAAGACGTGCTTCGAAGTTACGCCACCTCGTTCAAGAACTGGAGTTCATTCTTACCACTCGCTGAGTTTGCCTTGAATAACGCCGAACATTCATCGACGGGCATGACTCCATTCTTTGTTAACTTCGCGCGCCATCCCCGCGTTCCGGCGATGCTTGCCGTGGGTCATCCCACGGAGTCCCGTGACTTCACCCTTGGTGGGGAGAAGCTGTGGCTGCAGACTTGACACCGGCCAACACGCTGGTGCTACAACGTGTATCTCCGAGTGAAGCCATCGTGAACGCCGTGACGCGAGCTCAGGCGAAGCAGTCTATTGCAGCACCGCGCGACGCGGTGTCCCCACTCGCCGAACGGACAGAAAGAACCTTGATCGACCCCGCTCGCGCTCCCGAAGCTCATCAACCCGCGACTCCTCTAGCGAACTACGCGCCGAGACCATTAGCTGTATCGGCGGATCATTCGGCGGTCTCCGAGTTCGTCCTGCAACGCCAGTCGATCACCCGATTCGTACGCGATGCACTGCAGAGTGCAGTAGACAAGCAGAAAGAAAACGCAGACAAACACGGACGAAAGTACATGGCTTCATTTCACACGGGCGACCGTGTGTTATTGTCGACCGAAGGTATCCGAACTTCTGCTGTGACTAATCTCGGTGCAAACAAACTGGCTCCGCGCTTCATCGGTCCATTCACGGTCGTCAAGGCTATCGGCGACGCGTACACTTTGGATATCCCGTCGTCACTGCGCCTGCACCCGACGTTCTACGTCGGGCGGCTCAAGCGCTACTACCCGGCTGAGATCCCAGACGTCGAACACGGAACTACTGCGGTGGAGCGTGAGTCGAGCGTCCTTCACGACGGGCTCGACGCGCCATCGAGCCATCAGACCCAGGCGCCCGCTGGCGCGGGCGAGCTGCAGCTTGAGCACTTCCTAGAACATGCGTCTCCAAGACGCGCAACCTTGCCAACAGCTCACGATTCGACTGTCGAAGTTGCTTCGTCGTCCGCTCCGCGCGCCATGCAGCATCCTCCGCCCGCTCAGACCCAAGCTGAGCGTCCAAGGCTCGGTTCACAGCGGCGTCCACATCATCTTGCGCAGTCGGAGTCTGAACTGTATCGCCGTGACGGCCCTCCACCTGTAATTGACGCGGCAGGTAATGTCCGCTGGATTGTGGAGCGTATTGTGGAGCATCAAGACCCCCACGAAACGCATAACTGTGCTCACGGCCGTAGTACCACCGTTCGTGCGGTGCCGCCGGCGCGACGTTATCGCGTGCGTTGGCTTGGCTTCCCTCCCGAAGATGATACATGGGAGACCCGTCGCGATCTTCTTCGCGACGTTCCAGACGTTGTTCGCGACTATGAGGCAACACTCGCAGCGGCGAGCGACTCATCGGGGCGGCCCGAGGTGAACGAGAGCGAGATAGCGAACGTCGACGAGCCGGCGAACGTGAACGAGAACGGAAACCCCTCGCGCGACCCGAGGCTGAAGGATAATACTTCCGTCTCGACGAACGGCGGCGAGGCGCGCCGCGATTAGAAGACTGCTCGACGTCGGAGAGCGTGCGGTTGTACTTTGCGATCCAACTGGACTGAGCAACACCGAGCGGGCGCTCGGTGATCTCGCGCTGCCACTGTTGCTGCGTCGGGCGATTCGATGTCTGGCATGAAGAACATCCCTCCTTCAAGTGCACGAAGCAGAATCGATCGTCGTCCCACGCGTCCTTGCAGATGCGCCGCCGAAGTTCAACAAGCGAGTGGTCCCGCAGCATCTCTTCCCGATACGTGAGCCATTGTGGCAGGCTTTCCCCTTCAAGGGTCATCCGGTTCCACCGCCGGATGAAGGCGCACCACGATCGCTGCAAGGCTTCATGTCCGGCGTCCTCGATTCCCTTCTTCCGCGTCGCGCGGAAGCGTCGGAAGTGGTCCCGCATAGTGTCTGGAGTGTCAGGCTGCACAGCGGCCGACAAGTCATACAGGGGCCATGGGGCCAACTCGCTGTCCATCGTGGTTGTGCGGATCCTGCGCGTGTCTGGGACTTCGGGGACCGTCATGGCAGGCACCGACGTCTCCGTCGGTGCGTTGGGAAGGTTTGTGCTTGTTGGTTGCACCGCCATCGTCTTGTGTCGCTCGCTGGGGCGAGCGCTGCTCCTTCGTCGTCTTCCGTCTTCTTTGGAGATTTTGGGTGTTCTTCGGAAAAGTCCGAAAATGTGTGTTCTGCGCTTATGTTGCGTAAGCGCAACTTAAAGAGGGGGTGATGTAATGGGCCACCCCAGTTACATAAGTAGGTAGATTGAATTACATAAGTAGGTATATTAGCACACGAGTAGCGTGTGCTGCGTTGTCGCTCTCTGATTGGCTGAAAAGGAAGATATCAGCCAATCAGGAGTCGACTTGCATTTGGATGGTTCTCAAGGGGTCAGGGCTTCAGGCCTGGACCTAATTTAAATCAGAGTTTAATTTTCTACGGGTTTAAGACTTGTTTTATTATTGCGAGCTTCCTCATCGCTACGTGTAAGCTAGTAACGGTAAGTACTTGGCCCGTTACATCAACTCTTTCACAATACACTTCGTAAAGACAATTTGCCTTGCTGAGCTCTCTTGTACAACGCTTGAGTGCATCAGTTGGCTGTGTGTAATCCCGAAACGACCGTGCAGCCCCAGACTCACTTTGACATCATTCAGCTAGCTCTTTAACTAGTGTTCCCAGCTTTAGACGAGTGCGCAGGGGGTAGTCGCGCTTCAAAACCCGGTTGAATTGCTCAACCGGGTTATTGGTAGTCGCGTAGCCAATAGGAGAGTTAATGCAGAGCCAGCGTCGATATCTGCTCATAAGCCACTGCGCCTCGAAATACCTAGCAAACTCTGCTGTCTCTGCAGACTCCTTCCATGCTTTTGTTATGGCCTCCCGAATCTGCATGTAATCGTGGCCTGTACGGCTAAAATGCATATCGTAGATATCCCTGAACACGATTTATTTGCTGGACGGTGCCAGCGACCTCGTTCGTTCATGAACTTTTGCAACCAAATGGTAGATCACATGAGATACACAAAATTGCTATTTTCTCCAAACACTCGTTCACATCCGATGTACTGCGCGTCACCGGCGTCACCCATGATAAATTGCACTGTCATCGGTTTTGACACGACACTCTCGTACACATCTCGTAGTGAAGACAGTACATCAACAAACTGCACCCACGTTTGCTGAGATGTAATGAAAATCGCCACCAAATGAAAACTTCTGCATTTATTTGAGATACCACAGACCACTACTGGATAGTCAAGCTGATTCAGCTTGTAGGTAGCGTCGAGATGGAAAACAAACGTTCCAGGAGGGCGATCCAATCGAGCTAATAATCGCTTTGTAGTAATGCCAACCACAAAAGGATCTTCATCCGACCCATCACCGACCGCTGGTAGGCCCTCTGCGTTTGTGCGCGGCAAAAACGTGAAGGGCTGATGGTCAGGCTCACTTCCATTAAATGCCATGTCTTGAATATGCTTCGTAATGTCGTCAAACCAGTCATGGTTCATTAGCTTCGTTTTACGGTAGTAGCTGGAGTAATTTTGCCCTCTTGAAAGCAACTTGGCGTCAGGCACTAGCTTAAATTTGGACGCTAATGAGTTCCTTATACGGGAAGGCTTGACGCGCAGTTCAGCCAGGTTTTGAATGTGCTCTTTTTGGTCTGTGGAAAACGTTTGCTTTCTTGTTTCTGCGTCCTCCGAAACATGGTCTTCATATTCTTGGATAGTCGTTTCACCGTTCTTAGAACATTCGAGATGTCTTCCTCGCCATGGGCAGCGCGTTTCAGAGGCGTGGCGACACGAAGTCGCGCTACACTTGAGGATCCTGTAGCGCATCGTGTGTGGGTGTGGATCTGTGCACACTATGCATGGAACCGCATTGCTTTTGGCGACCGTGAATTTCTTGAGCACATCCAGGAAGTCGGCTGCGTCCTTGGCAGCTACGTTGGTCACCACATCAGTCCAGCCGATTTGGGTCATGAGGCATCTAAGCTCTTCTCTTCCAGCGACAATTACAAAATGATCCCAATTGCGCGATTCCTGCGTAATGACACGACGAAATACCAGACTACGATTGGTTGTTTAGGTCGCTGAGAAATGTGTGGAATAGGTTACATCACTTTTGTGTGTCTCACCTTTGTCCTCTCCATCCATTAGGTGTTTTATGATCGTTTTGTGTGCTCCTCTGACATTTGTGTGCGTTTCCAAGGTGTTGTGTGACTTTATCCGTCAGTCCCTGCAGCGGTGCGCTTTGTGCAGTACAGTACTCGTCCAGCAAGCTAGTGGCTGAAAGCAATTGACCTATCTGATTTAATTCTAAATAACAAACATTGGGTTTTGGCTGGTGGCTACTACTCACTCCAGAACTTGCCCAGAGTTGTACAGCATCCCCAAGCATTTCCCCAACAAGACTGAGTCCCGCACGCAACCGTGTTTACTGCTTCCTCTAATAAAGACAACTGTAGGACGCTAACCTACATTACGCACAGCTAATGACTCGGTCTCCTGATGAATTCCTAGCTGTCTCGAAGAAATGTTTAGAGCGGTGGCGAGCCGATGGTCAGGGAGGTTACGGAGACTGGTTTGAAAAGATTTACTTGGCGGAGCGGTGGGCAAAGTGGTATATCAGTAGCGGAACGCCCGGTGTGGTTCCATCTCAAAACCCTCTTTGAGTCTCACAATGGAGTCATTAAGACGTGCACAGAGAGAAGCGGATGAAAACCGGCGTCATGCTGAGTGATTCCATACCGGGAATTCTTTCCATTGCCAGCAAGCACGCGCCAAATAGTCCGTTCGGTCACTATTGCCCGCGGAGACAGAGCTGTCGATGTCCCAGCTCACAATAGTCGAGTTGTAGATACAGGTATCCCCCCACTCGCGTGGTCTTTCTTACGCAATTTTAATCTCTCTGTGCAGGTCCAATTCCCAGCAACATAATCCACCAAGCTGCGCACCACAGTCTTGCCGGTGCCCACTACATAAAGCATCAATTGACCGACCGCAAGCGGCACGTGCGATCAATATTTTTAACGCGATTGATTATATGCCGTCGATGACAAGAATCCATGACAAGAAGATGACTGCTGACAGAGTTAAACGGTACGATGCGATTTACGCCATGCTCTCTTACAGTGCTAATTCTTTACTTGCATTCCTGCCAGATATTCCAAGCAAAACTTGGAGATTTTTCAGGCGAGGATTCTGTTAACGATATCAACCTTCACTGTCTATCCCTGCACGAGGTCGATATTCTTGCAAACGCAGAGCAAGTGGCTTCCTTCCGCCTCACGTTGCAGCCAGTTAAAACAACTGACCAGGTACAGTATTTGCATGCATGGCGATGATTGACGTCTTCACGTTGCTGATTGTTTTGAGTTTTGATACTGCAGATTAAGAAATTCCGCTCGCTATACCGCTGCGACCGCAAAATGTTCTGGTCAACGTGTGGACTAGCTCGCACGTTATCGCTACCATGACGTTAATGAAGCAGTTCGAAGTTAATGTTTAATGTTTTTTTCTACCTGATTCGATGTTGACAAAACTTCGACATCTTCAATGTCGGCGATTTCCCATTGATTCGTGCACTCGAAAGTGTCCGGATTGTACGTGCTGAGAGTGGACGGAGTAAAGATCAGAAGACGTGGGTATATTGCCCACCACGTCACTTTGGTCGCTAAATACTGAGCGATTACTCTGTCTCCACTACCGCTTGTACTGGGTGTGGGGCAATCAATTGGAGACATAACCATTAGTTTTGATCAACACGAAGCAAAAGTTGAAGTGAAAGTCGTTAACATGCTCTGGCGACTGAAGTTCAAGGCACTCATTTCGTTTTTAAAAACGCCATTGCCGTCACTCAGGTTAGGGCGGCAATGGCGTTTTTAAGTATCGACTTGGTTTCAGTATGTAGGGTCGTATTCTCCCGTTTAGTTCAAACCATGGCGATTGCCGGCAACGCTTCGGGCAACATAGGGCGCTCCCGCAACTTCAACGTGAATATCATGGTAATACAGCAACATAGGGCCCACTATTGTGACATTCGTTGCCGCCTATTCAAAACTCCATACAAAAATGGCGGACGCTCAGGCTCGGATTCCAACCAGGGCCGGCAATGGCGTCGATTACACTTGGATTCAGTATGCTCTCAGAGTTTTCGCCCCTCTCCTGAAGAAGTTGACGTGACCGCGTTTATAAAAACAAAATGGTCCGAATCTACCCAGAATGTGTTCGCTACACAAAAAGTGAGAATCACGTTGAAGTGACAAGATTCGCTCAAGTCAAAGATGCCTCGTCGCTGTTGCCCCCTTCGCTTCGGGCGTCGAAGCTTCGCCACTGCCGCATCAAAGGCAACAGTAGGCTTTATCGGCCTGGGGAACATGGGGTTCCCCATGGCGCACAACCTTCTCAAGGCTGGAGTCGACGTTGTCTGCTATGACACGAACCGAGCCAATGTCGACCGGCTCGTGCAGGTTGGAGCGAAGCCTGCCGCTTCTATCGAGCAGGTCGCTGCCGAGACAACTGCAGTTATCTCAGTACTGCCTAACGATGAAGTGGTGTCTAGTGTCGTGCTAGGAGACAACGCAAAGCCTGGTTCAGGTCTGCTGGCCAAGATGGCGCCTGGCGCTCTCCATATCGGCTGCTCAACTATCCACCCTAACACGTCCCGCTCATTGGACGTCAGACATCGTGCAGCTGATACGACATACGTCGCGGCCCCGATCTTCGCTCGTCCTGATGGAATGGAGGCGTTGCAGGCGAACTTCGTGCTCTCTGGATCGCACGCTGCAGTAGTGGAGCAGGCCGCGGAACTCGTGAGCAAATGCACGACCGGACGTGTCGCCACCTTCAGCACGGAAGATCCTGGTGCAGCCAATGCGGTGAAGCTGTGCGGCAATTTCCTCATTGCGACAGCGATCGAGTCGATGGCCGAAGCGTTGGCGCTGCTAGAGGCCAACGGAGTGGACAGAGTACAGGCGATGCAGTTCTACAGCAGCACGTTCATGAACTCGGTGATCCACAAAGGTTACGGCCAGCGAGTCTCCGAGCGTGACCATCGTCCAGGTGGCTTTGCACTCGAGCTGGGATACAAGGATCAGCGTCTGGCGCATCAGATGGCCATGGAGGCTCAGGTACCAATGCCGTTCTTGTCTACGCTAATTGATCGCTTCCTAAGCGAGCGAGCCAAAGGCCGTAGCGATCTCGACTGGTCTGCTATCGGTCTTGGCGTCTGTGAATCGCGTGGCGTCGATGTCTCGGAGGTCGTCGAGCGATCTCGCTCAGGGTAAACGCTTGTACTCATGTCGATAATGTAGCCATTTATCACTGTTGGGAGGATTATGCAAAAAATGTTTATTTTGTGCAAAGTCTCTGTGGGGTCCAAGATGAAGCTGCTGAAGAAGCAGGTGAGCGAGAAAGACGGCGCTGGCTCTGTGGTGCTGCGTGCGGAGGAGCCCGAGGACATGTGGCACATCTACAACCTCATCCACGTGACGGATTCGGTCAAGACGACGACAATCCGCAAGGTATTTAGCTGCTGAGGAATCGATCTAGTGACTCGTACTTAAGTGGATTGTATGCTTGTATTGATCCTTGTAGGTGGTGAAGGAGGGCGTGACGGGCTCGACCAGTAGCCAACGCGTGCGGATGACGCTGCAAATCGAGGTGCGCTGTTTTATTCATTAGTATAGCGTTGTGGATGGATTTCTAATGACTTTTGAGCAGGTAGAACAAGTGAACTTCGACCCGGCGCTCTGTGTGCTGCGTATTAAGGGCAAGAACGTGATGGAAAGTCAGCATGTTCGGGTATGCTCCCTTGATGTGTTTGAAATCATTTTTTATTATAATGTTATTGCTAATGAGGTGGAATTGAGTGCAGATGGGAGCGTATCACACGTTAGACCTGGAGATGAATCGCGACTTCACGCTGACCAAGAACTGCTGGGACGTCATGTCACTGGAACGAATTGAGGCGGCATGCGATATCACGAAACAAGCTGAGCTGGCCGCAGTGGTGATGCAGGTGGGTCTGGCCCACTTGTGTCTGATCAAGGGAGACATGACAGTGATTCGCGCCAAGATCGAGACGAGTGTGCCCAAGAAGCGACCCGGAAACTCAGCGCACGCCAAGGGCACGGAGAAATTTTACGAGAACATTGTGCGCTCCGTACGACAGCACATTGACTTCAAGCTTGTAAAATGCGTACTACTTGCCAGTCCCGGCTTCGTCAAAGATGACTTTTACAAGTTCATGATTGAGCAAGCTGTTCGTCAGGATGACAAGCTCATTTTAGAGAACAAATCGAAGTTTGTACTGTGTCACTCGTCATCAGGCCACAAACATGCTCTTGATGAGGTACTGAATGACCCGGCAATCCAGTCTCAAGTGGCAGACACGAAAGCCGTGGAAGACGTCAAGTGCCTGGAGCGATTTTTCAACATGCTGCACATCGATCAGGATCGCGCGTATTACGGCTTCAAGCACGTTGATCGCGCCAACGCAAACATGGCAATCGAGACGCTCATGATCACGGATGCGCTTTTCCGGTCGCAAGATATTGCAACACGCCGCAAGTACGTCGACTTGGTGGAAAGCGTGCGCGACAACGGTGGCACGGTACGGCTGTTCAGTAGCCTGCATGTATCCGGCGAGAAGCTCGGTCAAGTCAGTGGTGTCGCTGCTATACTGCGGTTCCCTATGCCCGAAATTGACGAAGAGAACCAAGACGAAGATTCTGACTCGGATTCTGAAGATGGCAAGCAAGACGAAAGCGGAGTGGGCGACCTGTCTGTTGAGGCTTTGAGCATGTAGGTTGGAGAGAGAAGTTAGCCACATAGCAAATCAACACCTTGAATACAGCAAAAGATAAACTCATTCCGTTTAGGCGCCTGTGTTGTGCTGAACGGCGAGGTTTGACACTCGTTTGTCAAACGTCTGCGACGTGAGGCGCTCCCAATCGGTGCGAACGGATTCGACATGGCGTTCACATACAGCCGATGCACCTCTGTAAAGAACTTCAGCAGCAAAAAGAAAACAAGAAAACAATGAGTCAGTACCATCCTAAAGCTATCGTCCTAATCAGGACGGCAGGGCAGGACAACAGAAGTCTCACTGGTCTCAGCTCTGACTCGCGCACAGGAGCGTCCTGCAACACCACCACGAACTTAACGGACGTGTTGGTGACGTAGCCGTACACTCGGTAGTCCTCAATGGGACCCAGAAACCCCAGATACATGTCGTCCTTGGAGCTGGAGATGCCTGCGCCTCGAAGTTTCTCCTCGATCACGTCCAGCGACACGTGCGCGATGTAGTGGAAGCCCAAGTCTTCGCCTTCTTCACCGAACGTGCGGATGTACAGGGGCTGTTCTACATATTGAGACAAAGACGTTAACTACGACGAGCTAGTTGTGGACTGGGAGCTGCGAGCAACACTCACCGCCGCCCCGATGACAGCGACACATGCGATCATTGTTCCTGCTGGATGGCTATTGGTCTGAGTCTATTTCTGATTCCACCGATGGGTACAACGTGAATGGATACATTGTACGTACGTGGACTTTGGTGGACAATCAACATCAAGGGTCCTCTCTATTAGATGTTTCTGAGTCATCACGAGCTGAGGATGCCGGGGTGTAATCAGGAGTGTAATCATCCATGATACCGTCACCTTCCAACTCTCGAGGTGAATTGAGGTCACTTGAAACGTAATGGGGATCGGCCACTTCAGCGACTGCTGATGCAGATTCAAGACTTTGTGCTTCGCCAATTTCATTGTCTTGATGATTCGACGTGTCCTTAATTGATGTGGATGCATCTCCATTGTCGTCCATTGGAAGGTCATCTGCAATCCTGCGAGGTGCAGTGGTGTCTCCATGAAAAACTGCAACATTGTCAGTGTCAGCCATATCGCCTTGATTCGGGTTTCTATAGACCGACGTGTGCGGGTTTAAATTCCATGCTGGTCTCTCCTGGGGCTCATGGATATCGCTATCTTGAACGTCTCCTTGTACATTGGATGGCGACGTCGGATCCAGATTCCAAGCTCTCGTTGTGCTCTCCCCGTCATGATCCTCGCCAGAAGCGAGCTCTGTAGGTTGGCCACTTGTTACAATCAGCTGAGGATCGTTTGGGAGTGACTGAGGTGACGGATCATCATGGGAATTCTGAATGTTATCCAGAGCTGGCGGGTTTGGATCCACGTTCCACATTGCTCGTTTGTTGTCTTCGCCAACATTTTCTTCTACAGCGACGACAGCGGCCGACGATCTGGGGATTAGCTCAGATAAAGGATTTGGGTCCAAATTCCATATTACTTTCTCTTCGACATCGTTTGGCGTGTCCTCCTCATCATTTGCCGGCGAAATAGGACCTGGGTATGGGTCCACATTCCAAGCTACGCTTTCACTCGTTTCATGTGGTGCCACCGCCTCAGAATTATTAGAGACGAGGGGCTGTAAAGCAGAACTTGGATTCGGGTCAACATTCCAAATATTCTTGTCGCTGATCTGATCGTCTTGGGCGTTGTCAATTTGGGTATCGTCTTCTTCTACGAATGCAGCGTGCTCGGCTACTTCGCTGTGCGATGAACCGACAACGGCAGATCCGTCACTTGTCGATGAAGCATTTGGATCCAAATTCCATACGCTGCCCTCGATGTTTTCATCCTTCGGTGCATTACTTGCCGGTACCACTGCAGACAAGTCATCGGTGCTTGTAATTTTCTTGTCGTTGCCAAGTGAAGCCTCTAGCACTTCAGAGTGTGGATCTAAATTCCATGCTTCTCGTCGGTCAACTTCATCATCAAATATTTTTTCAACCGTAGGAGCTAATGGGTCGAGGTCAACATTCCAAATGGCAGCTCTCTCACTGTGTTCGGCATCATTGCTGTTGGTGATGTCTTCCTCCTCGTTGTCATTCAGATGATTTGTACCTGGGATTGGATCCAAGTTCCAAACGCTTCGGTTTATATCGTCGGGCTTAGCTGTCTCGGAGTCACTGATCACACCGCCAGCACTGCCATCAAATTCATCATCCTCGTACTGTTGCTGTTTACCGCCCTCCACGACATTTTGCATTTCTTGAGACTCCCTAGCTTCATCAGTATGACCATCTACTTGATCGTCATCTAAGCTGCTGATAGCCTTTTCGCCCATGCTTTGAGGCATTTCTGGGGACTGGTGCACTTGGTGATTTTCCATCGCCCCTGTTTGGTCATGGCTTTCAGGCGCTGCTTCTTCGTGATCAGAATTGCCAGTATCATAATTCTGCGCATTACTTGTTTCTGTTCGAGGGCTAACACCTTCATTTTCGTGAGCGTTCACCATATTGTTATTTTCCTTGTGCTCAGTGACTACTTGTACCGAATCCAACCTTTCAGCGGTAGAATTCTGGTTGGAGTCATCCTTGTCAGCAGTAGGATGCAGCTTGTTCGTATCATTAGCACTTTCAGCGATGGACGGCTCATCTCTTTCTGTTGCCAACGCCAAAGCAGCTTGTAGAGCCCTGGCAGCTTCTTCGTTAAGTGCTGCTTGCCTCTCACTTTGTTCTGCAAACTGAATTCTCTTTGCTTCTCGAGCTGCCCGAATATGCAGATTCTCTTCTAACTCACATTCGACCTCCAGCTGTGCCAGACGAACTTGCTTGTAGTGCTCAGCTTCAAGTGCTCTTCGCCGTGTTTTCGACACGAAACCTTCACGTTGGTCGTATTTGCCGAGCGGAATCACCCTCACTTTGCCGATGCCGTGAGCACTCAGAGAGGGAGAGTTCGGTTGGGACTCAATTTGGTAGGAGCACTCGCGATCAATTTACCTTCTGGATTTAGGTCGTTCACCACACTTGAAGACACCGGCTTTATTGTCTTCGTGGGGCTTCCAATGGGACTAGAGGCGCTTGAAATCTTCATTTTGCCAATAATCGTAGGCGACACTGGAGCGGCAGTCTCTAATTTGGCACGAAGACGCTTAATCTCATGGTGACATTCTTCAATCTCTACTTCCAGTTCCTGAAAGCGAAGAAATTTGCTATCGTATAAATGAGCAACATGCAGCACAATATTAGGTCGAGATGTCAATAACAATTACCTGCTGTACTTCAGCCGATTAAGCTCTTGCCGGCGCTCTTCGGCGAGTGCCTCAGCGTTTACTGCCTGCCTAACCGACGAAGGCAACAGTCCACACACAATAGCATGATAATCGAGAGCAATAACAATGCAGAAGATGGCAAACATACACGTTGCGTGCACTCAGCGACAAGTCGATCCATAAGTTCTTGCTTTCGCGTTTTCGTGGTCTTGGCATCCTGTGGAGATCGTAAAATCGCAAACGCAGCTTGCAACTACAAAACATCGTTTGTGTAAGCCAGAGTGAAACATATTTGCCTAACAGATTACAGACTTGTATCGTACATCCTTTTCCTTCTTTCGCAGCGTTTCCTGCAACCTCCGAGACGCAGTCTTCAATTGCAGCACCAGCTCGTCCTACTCGAGAATACGATATCATGTATTAGCACATTCTCAAGCAGCATTGGCGCCCTCTTTTACATACCTTTTCAGTAAGCTGCCTCTTGACCAGCACCAATTCCTGCTTGGTGTTCTCCCATTCGCGCCATCCATCGTCCACCTATCACGACAAAATAACTTAATCTTTGCTAACCAATGCAATGCAAAACGGAGCTACCTCGATCTGCTGGTAGGGTGTCACCTGAGGCTGACTGGCGCTTCCCCCACGCCTGCTCATAAGCCGCCGCACCATTTTGATAGGTTACGTGTGCATCACGTCGTTTCGTGTCGATTTGTAGCCATATTTTCATTTCTATACATTTAGAAATGGATACAGACGAACCGAAACGACGCGATCCAGCATTGATACAAGTTCGTCGTCAAATACTAGCAGCATGGGTGAAGCACCGAGTTGGCAGCACATGTGGGGCGCCAAGGTCAGAATGCCTTGTGATATGGTAGATGACGTGCTGGAAGATGCAATCAAGTATGTGACGTCGCGCCTGGGCAAGTACGACACGGAGGAGTGGGAGAAAAACGGACTGGCGGTGGGGCAATAGGCTGTCGCTTATCAAATACTCGGCAAAGGAAATGCTGCTTAATTTGCTGTTGCTCGCTGTCTGTAAATCGATAGGTGTGCGAGGATATCAAAGCGCATTTGGACGAAGCGTGGGACCCACACTGGGTGGTGTGCATCGGCCGGAACTTTGGCTCATTTGTGACCCACGTGACGTGCAACTTTGTGTTCTTCTACTATAACGAGAAGGCAGTAATGATATACAAGGCAGGGTAGCAACAGCTAACTGCATCTCATGCAGCATTAATCATACGAGCAGAATGTAGTGCTGGAAATTTGTACCCAAATAGAAATGGGTATGTATTTGGGTCCATCGTATTGCGAACCAACAGTTTTTGACACAAACGGCGTTTTGACAGTCTGCAGTCATGGCCACGCACGCTGAGCCGAGTGCCAAGAAGATAAAGCTGGAGCATGAGCCTATTAGCACAGAACCTGACAACTACATGAAGGCTGAGCCCAATGCCAGCGACGATGAAGACACGGAGGATGAAATGGGCACGTCTGCCATTGCCCAATTC
Source organism: Phytophthora boehmeriae (assembly GCA_011947355.1). Lineage (NCBI taxonomy): Eukaryota > Oomycota > Peronosporomycetes > Peronosporales > Peronosporaceae > Phytophthora > Phytophthora boehmeriae. The sequence continues at coordinate 239,356 of JAAVTJ010000210.1, read as the reverse complement.
CAGAGCGAAGACGTATGACCAGCATTTTAACTATGCTGTTATCCAATTGATATATTGATATGCTTGTGGTGTGGCTTGTGCTCGTGTAGGGAACGAATGTTGGGCCACAACTGGAGATTCCTATGAGTTCCAATGTGCGGCAGATGGAGGAACTGGTGAATGAGCTGCTGCAGAACGGCAAGAATCGCGTGCCGTACTCGTTGTTTATTGGCGAGACGGAGGTTACCACGTCACTTAAAGCCACAGTTGAGGAGCTGGTAATTTTTGTGCTTTTTAATTACTGTGGAGTAGTGTTTATTTTGTACTGATGATAGGTGGTTGTTGTGGCTGTGTAGAAATTGTCGACGGAGACTGCGTTGGTGATCACATTCCAGCCGTTGGCGGCGTTCCGCGTTCGGCCAGTGACGCGTTGCAGTGACACTCTGCAAGGACATTCCGAAGCCATTTTGCACGTGAGCTTTAGTCCAGATGGTAAACGACTGGCGAGTGGCGGCGGCGACGCTACTGTGCGCTTCTGGGACACGAACACGTGCATGCCGAAGCACACGGGTCGCGGTCACAAGCATCATGTGCTCTGCACGGCGTGGTCTCCGGATGGAATGCGTTTCGCATCGGCGGATCGTAATGGTGAAATCAGGCTGTGGGACCCCACCACGGGCAAACAGATCGGACAGCCCATGAAGGGTCACAAGCAGTGGGTCAACTCGTTGACGTGGGAACCGATGCACCGTAATGCTACATGTGAGCGCTTTGCAAGCTCATCGAAGGACGGATCTATTAAGGTGTGGAATGCTCGTACTGGAAGATCGATCGCGTCGCTGTCGGGCCACACAGACTCGGTCGAGTGCATCAAGTGGGGTGGTGAAGGTTTGTTGTACAGTGCTTCTCGTGACCGTACAATCAAGGTTTGGGCAATGGAAGGTGAGCATGTGGGCAAGCTGGTGCGCACCTTGATTGGCCACGGCCATCGCATCAACACTCTGGCACTCAACGTGGACTACGTTTGCCGTTCGGGTCCGTTTGGTCACGCCACCAAGAGTTTTGGGTCTCGTGAGGAGATGCAGCAAGCGGCGCTGAAGCGCTACGAGGAGGTGCGCAAGGGTCAACCAGAGCGTTTGGTGTCGGGATCAGATGATTTTACGCTTTTCTTCTGGGAGCCTTCGGAAAACAAGAAGCCTCTGGCTCGACTCACAGGCCACCAGCAGCCAGTAAACCACCTGTGCTTCTCCCCTGACGGACGGTACTTTGCCAGCGCCTCTTTCGACAAGAAGGTGAAGATTTGGAACGGCCAAACTGGTAAGTTTATGTCGACGCTCAATGGCCACGTCGGGGCCGTGTATCAAGTGTGCTGGTCCAGCGACTCGCGTTTGATCGTGACTGCCAGCAAGGACTCGACGGTGAAAGTGTGGGAGCTGAGCGCCACCAAGAACGCCAAGACGACGCTGTCTGGCCATGCAGATGAAGTATATGCACTGGACTGGAGCCCCAACGGAGACATGGTGGCCTCGGGCAGCAAGGACCGCACCATCAAGATGTAAGTTGCTGTATCATTCGCTCGCGTCGCTTCATGTCCCTGTCACTAACTTCCCTCATTTGTGTGTCATCCTCCAGCTGGAAGCATTAAGTTCGCAATAGAATTTTGATTTTGTTTAACTGACAGTTTGTATTCAAGAATCATCCTTGGCATAGCAAATCGAACTTGATGAAACTCATACTGAATTCAAATACGACAAACCGAAAACACAATGGCGCGAGTTTCCCGCCATGTTATTGCCCACTTCCGCATTTGCCCGCGACGTCCGACGCAGCTCCAAGCTCTGTAGACGATGAAGCGCTCAAGGGACGAGTCGATGGACTGCGACGTCGAGGGGATGACGCCTCCGCCGTCGACGTTCTGGGGCTCCATCTCTCCGTGGAAGGCGCCGCAGTCGTCCGTCAAGCGCTGTCGAGACCGGTCTGTTCCAGTCGGTGCGTCAATAGCATATCCACTTCCTATTGGCTATTAATACGACTACTGACTGTTGATTGGCTATTAATACAGACGCGCTGAGTCGCATGATGTCGGCGGCGGTGACCAACGCGCGCTTCAGGAAGCACAGCGTGAAGAAGCTCTTTGGCTCTGCGTCCTGTCAGCTGGTGAGCTGCGCGGTGTGTGAGAGTGTGGGGAAGCCAAACAAGCGCCAGTTGGCGCCTTCGGCCATGCAGCAATGCTCTCACTGTGAGAGGACCATGGGGGACTGCTGTGGACGCGAGTGCGACGCCTGCGGAGGCTCCTTTTGCTCGCTGTGCTCGACACTCAACTGTGACGAGCAGTTCGACCGCGTCTTCTGTCTGTCGTGCAACCAGGACCAGTCCAGGGGATAAGAGAGTTGTGCTGCGGCTTCCGGTTCTAAACTGTGTGGCTGCAACGGATGCTGGAGTTTTAATTAGTAATTCTAAAGTGCATGTTTGCCTGTTGATCAACTGAACATCCCAGTGCCTGGTGTGTCGTAGAGGAAGCTTCGGACCATCTCATAGGAGACAGCGGGTTGGTCATGAGGAACCATCTACAGAAACAGAGTAAGTCATTGGTAAGCGATACGATAAAGGTTGCGTTTCTGGGACGTACATGGCCTGCTTCGTACACCTTCATGAAGCTGAGTCCGTGAGCAGTCCGTACACGCCCGATTGGATGTCCCTGGAAGTTTTGCTCTATGAAGGGAGCCGAGCGGAACGCATCCCCATATTTCCACGAGAGATCGGACGTCCACGTGTCTTGTGAAATCCAGTTGACGACGGTGTCTGCAGCGCCACCATACACCAGCACGCGAACACCTCGGTCAAGGACCTCGGCGACATAACTTTGGCTCTCTGAGATTCTGTCCATTTTTGCAAGGTTATCATTTGCTTCGCTTGCGCACAACTTCCATTCGTGGGAGCGTTCCCCGAAGTAAGCGCTTACGACCGGACTATTCACGAAATCCTGGAGAAGAGCGAACCGATAACAAAGTTGGAGCGGGTCGTCGATATGGCATGGACGGCGCATATCGTACACGTTCCGACCCAGCTCCCAAATTGCAGCGTTTGCCTGGGCGTAGAAATCTTTGAAGCTGTGAATCGCTTCTTCACACTCGGTGCTGGTGGTGGCGACGAACGTTTTGCGCAAGTTACTTGCTGCCTGCTGGCTTGCTTCGATCCTACAGCTTCCAATGGACGAGTTGAAGTGATCGAAATTGCTTTTAATCTGTACGGCATTCGCCCCAAGAAGATTGAGGCCGTAGTCATTGGTTTTTGAGAACGGAATCATCGAATTGGCCCAAGCTACGGTGGATACGACTCCGTTGCCAATCCCGACACCTTTCAACTTGGGAAGAGAGGTGCTGCGGTCACCACCGACTGTCAGAGTCGCTGCCAAACCAGGGACGTAGTGACCTGCAAAACTTTCTCCGAAAATGTAAAAGTCATTGCCCCGTAGCTCCTGATGTTGAAGGAAAAACTGTTCGAGAAAAGTGTGCATATCTTCCACTGCACTCCCAAGCGACCACGGTGGCACGTTATCCCCGCTATATCCTGTGCCCTTGGGTTGGTCAATGTAAATGACGTGTGCAAGTCCAGTCCAGGAATGTGGATTAAACGACACTTTGTTCGTCTCGTCATCAAATAGGCACGGTCCATTTTCGAACAGCAGAGCGACCAGACCAGAGCAACCAGGGCCACCAGACAGCCACAAGATCACGGGGACATTGGTATCACGTGCTGTCGTTGTGGACGATTTGTAGAAGACGTAAAACAAGTTATTCAGCGTGCCGGTCTCCTTCGTGAGGTTTTCTCCGCACAGTGATGTCTCCGAGGGATATTCCCTGCTGAATTCGTTTGCTTGGGCGAATACTTGCTCTCCGTTTGGGAACAGGCAGAGGCTTTCAACTATCAACGCTGCGAACACTGCTGCAATTACCCGCCATGTGTGCAGCTGCATCTTGAGTAGCGGTCACTCGTAAATGCAAGATCGCAGCTCGCGACTAGCGACGAGTCACAGCATGTGACCTTTGCGATGGTCGAAATGAACGATGGATGTGATGCAAATCAAAAGTAGACTGAGTCCATTATCGCGCTGAGCGAGTCGTACGGAGTACCGATATTTGCCTGTGTATCCAGCGTCGTATCGAAGTCTTCCGGTTCTTCAAGCTGTGGGAAGTAGGTGCCATGGCTCGAGTTATACCAAGTAGCGCTGTTAGGCGGGTTTGCATCGCTGGCAACCAGCGTCTTGGTCGGATGTTCCCAGTATACCTGCAGTCAAAGCCAGCGGTCTTAACCTCATGAATTCCGTGCTGCGCAGATCTTCAAACTCACCTCAGCAGTGTGCTGCCTATCACTGACATCTGCAACGCCGAACTTGTTCTCCTCAATCTGAGAGTATTGCAATCCATTGTCATGGGCTGTGGTAGCCAGATTTTCTTTGCCTCGAGATTGATACTGGACAGCAAGTCTTGGTTCTTCTACGAGGGATTGTGTTTCGTTGCGAAGTGGCAAGTCCTGTCTCGCCACGGCAGTATCGAATCGAAAGCGAGACCAAGAGTCAGCAGTGGCAAGTTGCTCCTTCTTGGGTGCTTGGCGAACTCGCTTCGCTTGGCGTTGATGTTGATTCCCGCCGAACTTGCACTTGGTTCGTGATCGGATCAGTTTGCTCTGACTTTTCCTTCAAATCCTCCGGTCGTGTTACTAGCGGACTTGTTAAGGTGCTGCTTCAGTGGCAATGTTGAGTTTTCTGGAGCTTGTGCACGCACAGACGCTGGTGCCTTCATCGCATTGCCGTGTTGGTACTCACGCCCATTAGGACCCATTGGTGTCATGTTGAAGTCTGTTGTTGGCTGTGAGTGCTTGACTTGTCGAAGATATCGGTCCATTCGCTGTTGCTTCGCATTGGTTTGATGGGCTGTGAGTGTCTTAATGTAACGGAGGATGCTACTATCCTCCGTTGTGTCTGAGGGTCCTGCGCTTAGCTCAGCCTTTCCTGCATTAGTCATATATTGCAGCATCGTGTTGCGTTGTGTAGTCATCTTCTTCAGTACTGATAGGAGATTGCAAAATGCGGAGTGATGGTCAACTTCAACTTCAGCTTTCATTTTAGTTTCAAAAGTAGGTGTGTTTTAATCTATTTAAACCAGCGTCTTGGTCCTTTGGATTTGTTTCGGCTGTAGACAGCGGCAGCTCGGCGACCTCGTCGAGAAATGGTGAGCGTCGTGAGCGACGAGATTGGCGCGTTTGATGAAGGAGGCTTCCAGGAATCCAACAGCGAATACCGTCGGTCAGAATGCAGCCCACTTTGCCGACTCAAATACGTTGAGGCATCCGATGGCGGCTGATTCGTCGTCGCCTGTGAAAACTGCCGGGTATCTGTGGAGGGTGGGTAGTTGCTGGTCACGGTGCTTATTGGGATATCTCCTCCATTCTTTCGCAATCCGTTCGCAGCCACATCAACAGAATCGGGCTTGGACGGCAAGCTTCCACGTCGGGGTCGACTGGCAAAGATATCACCATCGTCATGATCATCATACTCGGCTGCTTTCCTCGAGTGATACTGGGAATCTATGGGCTCGTATCGCGCTCCCAGCGTAGAATAGCGCACTGACGTAGGTGAAGGCAGCGGGGAATGGCTTACAGTTTCTCCTTTGTATCGGAAGCTACGAGGAGCAACAGCGTCTGTCACTTCGATAGCACCATCAGTGAAGTTGATGCTCTTTGGGGGTGCTTGAACGACCATAGGGCCGTCGATGTCGATTTCACGGTCATCGATTACACGCCCGAGGTCGACTCGAATGGAAGGTTCTCTCTCGCCATCCACGTCAAAACTTTGGGTGCTCCCAACATCAGTGTCTCCTGCTAATCTCCTCGCACCATCCACATCAAAACTTTGTGTACTCAAAGTATCTGGATTTACTGAGTGTTTGCCCTTCATTTCCACCGATTTCCTCGTATCTGTTTTTCCGGAAACAATGGAGCCTCGAGTCATGGATGATCTGCTTTCTAATGTGAAATTGTGCCATCGTCCCATGAAGCTCCGCGAGATCTGCTTCAAGTGAGTTTCTTTGGGTTCTTCAGCATGGATGATGCGTAGTACACGGTTAACGTTGGAAAGAAGAGGTGCATCAACCTGCCCTTTGTTTTCCACGAGTCCTTCTAAGAAGGCCAGCATCTGTGGGTAATACTTAAGGTCCTTTAGCCAAAACGGAGGATCTTCCTTTGTCCCGTTCTCCGTGAGTGCCGTGTTGCGAGCTTCTAACACGCGCCGTAATAATTTTAACAGCGATGGAATATCCGGGTGCTGCATGGTGATGCGGCAAACGAGCAACTCAATAAATTCTTTCGACGTGATTTCAGGAAATTGAACCAGGCGTCGAGCAATACGCAAAATGCATCGATACGGGAAACTTGTTATCAAGTTCTGGTTGCAATGACGAATGAGTTTCACGACCTGATATGGTATGCTGTTGTTGGCAATACTCTCGTCGATGTCAAGTGATGCCCTCAAAATGTGCGAAATTGCCATAGTATACTTGTCGATCTCATCTGCAGTTTCCTTGAGAGTGTCAGGAGGATTCTGCAGATCAAAGCTCATCAGCAAATTTAGCTGCGTTCTCCATAACTGGAATAAAAGTTCCAAGTTGTATGCCGGATTTGTCAACTTTTCTGGGTCCGGTCGGGAAAGGAACCGGTCGATATAAAGGCCAGCCACAAAATTATCGGGGTACGGAATGAAGTCGGTCTCGTCATCAAGCAAAACGGAATCCCGCTTTGCAACTGACCGTTCCATACGATTTCTGCAAATGATCTCATCAAGCTTCTTACGCACTTCTGTTCGTCTGTGCGAGTTCCAAATTAAATCGCTTTTCTCGTGATTGTCATCAAAAAACCGTGTGGCGTTGCTTGGGTCCAAATGGATTTGGTACACGATTGGATACGGAAGGAATCGGCAGAGGCCACTGTACATCCGTTCTCGCAACGCAAAGTCCTTCATTAACATCGCGTAGATAACCTCAAATGCAGGTTCGCGTAGTGCCTCCGCTCGTAGGAAATGTTCGTGGAGAACATGCTGTCTGGATTGAAGCGCTATACCCAAAATTTCAACCCAGAGACCACTTACTTCCACGTACTCCGCAATTACAAGACAAGTGTCGCACAACTCAGCCAAGCATGACAAGGCATAAAATGCCTGCTCGTAATCAAGATGGTCTGTGATAACCTGAAGGCACCAGGTAAACTGGCAAAAGGGTGCCAGCATCCTCTCCAAGCTGCATTCAAAGCCACAGATTTTATTGAGAATAAGAAGCGCGAGCTCCTGGCGGTTCAAATAGTCGACGTTCCCAAATTCAGCTTCCATTGCAGCAGGAATATCCTTGGCATCAGTTTTGTTCACTTTGCTTGCCTTGAATCCGTATGTTGAAAGTGAACGACGAGACGATATTGAAACTCCTTTTGCCTTATCGTCACCGTCGAATGGAAGTAGATATCTGCCCAGGGTTGCAACCGAAATCGAGGCGTTGACTGCATCTACATCATCAACGTGTTGCTCCAAGCACTCAACAATGGCTGACCTAAAGCCTGGTAAGTCGCACAGCAAGCTTAGGCAATCTAAGGCAGGTAGAGTATCGGAATAAATCCCAAGTTTTGGGTCCCTGTTCTCATTTAAGAACAGGAACAGAGACTCCACAAAATCAACGACGGTTGTCGGATACAGCGTATCTTCTGTGATAGCTAGAGGGTTCTTTTCGAATTTCTCCAGCAGAACCGATAGATAAATTCCTCCGACGGATGGTTCTGTCTTTAGGCAATCGTACATGTGATTCGAGGCACTTTCCAGAAAAGAAAGCCCGTCTCCATTTGGATCCGTACAAAACTCTTCTGTCAGCTGGGAAAGTTCGCTTCGCGTATAATCGTTCCAAATACAGGTCGGCTCGCGAATATCCGACAGTAAGATCGTGCAGAAATCATGTCCATTTGGCTTATCCAGACAATCCAGGAAGTCCATCGGTAAGAGGTTAGCCAGAGCATCTAGTCCAGCCGAGCGACTATTACCATCCGGACCTAGCGCTAAAGAACGAAGCGCTCCAAATGCACTCTCTAGCATGTCGCGCTCTTGCTTCTCCAACGCGGTGGTAGTTTCCTGGGTTGTGTCGATACCAGAAGAACTTTCGGCAGACGCTAGAATCAAATAGAGACCCTTCCAAAAACCCTCGATGAAGTCATAATCTGCGACTGGAGATCATGGTTTCGGCAAAGCGACGAAGCGATTTCAAAAGACATCTTTTGGATGTGCCACGGCTGAATGTTCATGAAGGAAAGGATCACATCGTCCAGCAAAGAATACACACGTTGAGCCTGCGTGGTATTGCTTGTTCCATTCTGGGACATATACTCGGTCGCAGTAAAAAATGATGTATCGTCATCGTCACCCAGTGTATCGAAATCAAATGCCTTCGTTGACGGTGCTCCGTTAGCCGCATTGATATCACCTCCCATTAATGATCGCACGGCTTCTTCAGATGAGAGAAGCACTTTGAGAATAGAGAACATGATTTCTTTCGCTGCTACATCGTGTGCGTAAGCACAGCTTTCAACCAAGTCAAGAATCACGTCCCAGCTTCCACTGACTTTAAGCAAAGAGGACCATTCTGTGGTGCAACGGAAAGTAACTGATGCAGCACCTTCATTGCAAGACCACAAAATTTAGAATTCCCTGCTTGCTCATTTTCAGTCAATGATCGCGACGACAGCACACGGAGAAGAAGATCGAGTGTTGACGATTCGAAAGAGAAAAACTGGGAACTTGACTTGCTGAGCAACTGCAACTGGGCCTTCAAAATGCATTCGACTACTTCATCGGATGTTTTCCCACCATCCACAATATCTTTCCGCTCCATTACTCCGCACAAAGAGTCAAATGCATTGCGTACTGTAGTCACCTCCACATCTTGCTGGCATAGTTCACGGTAGCGATCCCGCAAATTAGCTGACGTGAACGTAAAGCTGTCACTCCAGCCAAATATTTTATACGCGTCCGAATAGTCCATGTCCTTTTCCATGCCATCTGCTTGACGTCGTACCAAATGTCGCCACTTCTCCTCAATACTTTTCATCAAAAAGACAGGATCGTCTACTTCTTCTATCTTGGAGTTGGAATTGTTGAGCGTCGAGAGATAGAAGCCACTGATATACACATCGCCAGATAACTCCAAATAAGATATCGGAGGAATTGGAGTGTAATCGTACGTCGCGGCAACGTTTTTCGTCAAGTTCTCTTTGAACTCTTTCAAGTGTTCGTCTAGCATAGCTTGCAGGTGAATCCTCATTGATGATGACCACAGCACGCGTTTGTCAGCCTTGCGTCCGCTATACACTTCAGCAAACTGTTCTGAAGACTCAGAATCCAAAACTCCAATTAGAGATTCTGGAAGCATGTCCATTAGATAACTCTGCCCATTGATCCGCTCTGACGTTCGTTGAATACGATGAATCCGCTTCAGGAGTGTGGCCTCCGGCACAAAAGCAGGTACTTTATCTGCCTTCTTGATGGGCACCGCAGTTGACAGGATAAAGTAGAAAGCACCATACTGGTACATTTCCTGTAATTCGGTATCACTCAGAGATAACAACATTTCGCAAACGTATCTTCGCACGTAGGGGTCATTGACAATCAGCAACTGTACCAGTAATGTTAATGACGACGAATTCGCCACTAACGTATTCACCAAAGGCGGTGGCCAAACGTTCTTGCTTCCAAAAGATGGTGTCAGCTGATCTTTGACCATGAAGTTTCTCAGTGTTTGCAGGGCGTATGTCGCGCAGGTGGGATCTATCGGTTCATCTGTCAGCTCCATCCAGCGCAGTTCCGGGTACTCAAACATCGATTTCCAGGTGTGCTCATCATTTTCAGAGCGCTCGTGGATCGAACAGCAGCATACATATAGGGCATCGATCTGGTTCTGTCTGATAAATGTATTGGCATCCAGATATTCCTTTAACCCGTTGGCAGAAAATGGTCCTCCAACAATCGAATTTGCTTCAGCTTCGTCAGCAGCATTAAGCTTTACGCTCCATCGGAGACTAAACCTTGATTCATCATACAGTGATAGCTCCGCAATCGGCACGGAGGAAGTTTCGTCAGCGTCTGACATTTGCTGCGAGTCCATCATAGGTATATCAGCATGGTCGCTCGCCACATCGCTAGCAATCGGTGCGTTCTGGCGTCTATGAGATAACAGCGATAAGTACAGCAACACCTGAATGTGTACTTTTGTACACAGTTCAGCGCACGCTTCACCAGACAGACTGGTTGCAGCCATCAGCTCCACAATATCTTGAATTTCACTTGCCAAGTAAGAATTTCGTAATAACTCTGTAAGAAAGCGAGCCCGGTGTCTTGTGATAGATCGGGCTTCAGGAAACACCTTGGCCAGTTCAATTAAGATCTTCAACATGGAATGGCCGTGCTGCTCACTTCCGGTTCTCCAACTAAATTGTGGAAATCCATTGCTTCCACTCGCTGACCAGTCATTCGTTCCTGAAAGTGGAATGCCATTTAGATAGAGGTGTTCCAACCAGCACTGGTAGACCTCGTTGAAAAATTTTCCTGGTTCTTTGGCAATATCCATGCTTGCGAAGAAGAGGCTACTCGACTTCTTTAGTTTCCCACGGTGTGCCCCCGCTTCAATTTCTTGAACAACTTTTGCAACTTCTGCAAATTGCAGCGATCCATCTGCTATCCTTTCCATGATAACTCGAAGGTAAAATCGATCAACTTGCAGCTCCTGTAAAATGCTCTCATACTTCACCGAAAATTGAGCGTGGTTCCAAGTTGGTTCGCTCGCTGCTTTTCGAGAAGCAACCAATGATAACGCTTCGGCTTGGTTGATTTTGAATTGATCGAACTCCTCAATAGTCGTCTCAAGGGCGATTCTCAATTCACGTCGAGTTTGTTCGTTCCAGATTAAGTCAGGAAGCAAGAAATCGTTGCCAACCATGCTTGATAGGAGAGCCATATCTGTAGATGATTCCCCAGGGTAGTTCATGTGGCTGGGGTCTTCTTTACTTTTGCCTCCTTTACCGACCCACTTGCAAACAATGTACCAATTTGTAGCTGCATACGGCGAATGAACCACTCCGACCCGTCAACTCGACCCTTGGATAGGTGCTTACTCTTCCGTCTCGTCGACTCTGTTTGCCGAGCTCGTTGTTTCTTTAACAGCTTCCGAACCATGGGGTTTGAAATCATGCGGATAAAACCGTGGGGTAGTATTCGCACAAGCATGTCGTGGGAAGCTTTGTGGTGCGTGACCCAGATACTTGCAACATACTGGTACGTCTCTTTTGCATTGTCTGAAAGGTGGAAAAATGCCTTGTGTAGGTGCTTCACAGTCAGCCCTGAATCCAACGCAGCATCGCAAATACGCCGTCGCACTTTGTGGTCGCCATGATCAACGATCACTTTTAAAGTGCAAACGACTGCAGCTGATAAACCCGCATTCACATTTTGAGCAACGAGCTCCAGCAACAGTTGATATTTTCCTCCAAGTGCTTTTATAATCGCATTGAAGTGATTGTTGTCCGTACTATCGCGAGAAACGACCAGCACATCCAGTATCAATTGCAACATCACCAGTGTAGAGCTTGGATTGCGTTGGTCCAGGAGACCAGCCAATAGCACGATCAGTTTCTTGTACTCGAAAACTTGAAAACGAATTGCCTTTTCAGCTGCTCGGTGAGCATTTGACCGTGACTTGTCGACAATGAGGGAGTGGAAGGCATTAACTGCCCACACCGTTGCAATAGAGTCACCAGATACTAATACCTGCGCAAGAGTAGGCACAAAAACCATAGCACCGCCGTTTGATTGCTCCATTGCAATTCGATAGCAGCCGTCATTTATGCGGCAAAAGGTTTCCAGTACCACACATATCTCGTTTGCGCGAATTGGAGGTCTACAAGAGTGTTCAAGCTGGCATGGAAACAAGACAAGACAGGGTTAGCAATTAATTCAAAGTCAACAAGTAAGAGCAGCACTTCACTTACCAAGACGTTTATCCCGCGTAATAAAGTACTGAAGGAAAGCTTTTCCAGACGTCCACGCATGGATTTACCCGTGAAATCGCCCAGTTCCACATTCATATTCAAGCTCTCCAGCGCAAATGTGACTCTATTCGTCGAGGACGTCACACTGCTGCCTTCGCTGTTCATCGATTCGATTTCCTTATCAAGACTTGCATGGGCTGGGATATATAGTCCGTCATGGTTTAGATAGAGAAATCGTTCGTGATCACCCTTTAGAAGAGTTCTAGGGGACATTCGTGGATTGAGTTTCGGAAACTCGCGGCTGAGTGAAACGTCAAAATTATTGACATAGCGATAGCCATCGTACAATGCCGCGAGGAATTTATCGAAGTCGTATGGCACATAAACCACTCGACTGCAATCTGAAAATTCCAATGCTACTACAGCCTGTGTTTCAGCACTTCCATGACCAAGGGCCACAACACGTCGCAGATCTTTTAAATCATAGGATTTCCTTGACCAGGTCGCGAGCTCTTGTATAGTCCCATCAACAAAGCACAGCTTTTTCTTCCGCAGGCGTGTGAAGCCATGTCGCCCGGTCCGCTTTTGGACATCAAAAACGTCATTCGATCCTAAACCAGGATGATCCAATGGCTTTTTGGCTAGATGTTTCGGAAGCTTATCCTGCACCGTAGAGTGGAGATGGATTCCAATGACCCCAGCAAGAGCTATCATTTTGTCAACGATATCATTGCTCCGGTCGGAATAAAAATACTTGGGCTTCTTCTTCATTGTGACTGCGAACGCATCAGGAAAAGCGACTGCTTGCGTTATTTTTCAATCGAGCGGTACTCAAACTCGTGAGTGTCACGGTTGAGCACTCGAACAGATATCAGAGCCCGTGGTGTTAAATAAAGGGTAGTCTTTTCTCGTTGTCCATCTGCAGTGCCTATGAAACCACTGAACTGGAAACAATCGACGCTATACGAGCGCTTGAATTCATCAAAATTTCCCACCAAATGACTCATGATCTCCTGCAAGAATATGTTGCGGCATCTATAGCGCAACCGCAAGAACACTGGATCATCGTATTGATCAATGCCCATCTTCAGCGAACCACAACTAGATTCAAGAAACTGTCGGTATTGCCGCAGAAGTATCTCTGGATTCTGGACGACCACCCCACCGGCACCAGTCCCACCGCTAGACGATGATCCAGATGAGGAAAGGGTATTTCGACTTGATGCGAAATTATTTCTTCTGGATGAGTAAGTGCTTGGCCGAACTGAGTGAGTGGTGCCTCCACGTTGGCTATTTGGACCAAAATTGAGCGTTTCGCCGAAACTAAGCGTATGGCGTGGAACTTGGCCGTCATGCGATCGAAGCGGAGAACCCATATTGCCAAAATGCAGGAAGGCTGGATTTCTAGTCATTCGACTCAAAATTCCCACACAAGCTTCCACTGTTGCCAGACCAGGAAAGCTAAACAGGATCCGCAACATCATTCGATACTTTGTCGCTAAGTGCTGGTACAGATCCTCCGACAATTTCCGTTGCTTCTCCACATTTGCTTTAATCAAAAGGAAAACAAATTGACACAGCTTCATCGTCGGTAGATCGGACAAGAATGATCCTGTCTGATTGATGAACAAACAAGTGAGTAATACATTCAAATGCATTGCACTGAAAAAAGATCAACTTACTGGTGGGTCTTCGTCGAATAACGATAGTAGTGTCATCGTGAAGAGATTATTTGATAATAGGAGCAGACGGCATTGCAGCTTGTGAGTCTTGGACTCCATAAGTCTACTCAGCACCATGAGCATCCAATAAATCGCCACGGAATTCCTGCTTGCCAAGATCTTAGAAATTGTGCTGATGTACTCTTCACCACGCTAATCAATGAAATTCCCAGTTAATTAAGTGCATCACAATCGAGTACAACACGACAAACATACCTCAGTCAAAATTCGCATGAATTCGTTAATACCAGGGGGCGCGAGCATGAGACGGTAGAGCGATTGAAGGTAAGTGGTCACAAAATCGTGGGTCGCTCCGTGGCGGTTCACGATATCATGGACTTCCCGCGCAATTACGAAAAGAACCTTTTCAAAGGGCTTACTAGGTTGAGCTATCACTCCAGGTGTAGGCGTGTTTGCATTTAACTCCATTGCCAGAGAGTGCATTTCTTCATCAAGACCGCGAGGAAGTTGCCTCTGAGAGCGTGCTGTTTTTCGGTATCCATGAACAGACAGCAGGTGCAAGATGTTCGCCTGCGCAACGCGCAGTTCGCGGTCCAGCACGTTCACATTCGGCACATTGTTGGCAATCTTACAGCCTTCTTGTGCGATAATTTTCCGCGGGATCATTCGCACCCACTCTTGAGCTTCTGTCACCTCCACCCCGACCTGGTCATTGCCCAAAGCATGACACGACGCCAGTAGTTCACATACAATTTTTTCTCGTTGAGCCGAGTAGTATTTGCGTCTGATTCCGTCCACATACACGATTTCAAACGCTTGCAGCGTATCTTGATACAGTATTAAGCTGTAAATCCGCGATAGAGGGCGACTAGTGATCACCGTGTTTTCATCCACGTACTCCATGATATATTTCTCCGAGACAGACAGCATTCGTGGAGCTGCAGTTGACTCATTTGACTGTGAGACTTTGAGCACTTGATACTCGAACGAGACACTTGTTGCGGACGACGCCCCGCCGTCGTCTTTCAGTGCAGCTTCCATTGTCTTCTTCCTGTACTCATTAATCTGCATGCCATAAGCTTTCATGACTCTATTGATCGCTTGAGCAAGCTCGGTGCGCTTCGACACCAAAAAGAGGCTGGAATTGTCCGAATGGTTCAGTGCAATGGCTTCATGGTCGTCACAAATGACGTCAATGGAGACCAAACTCGTGTACGGGATGTGGGACATGAGATCTCCCTCCGTGTCTTTCTGGTAGATGCCGTCGGGCCGAACTTCCACCAGACACGAGGACTGGACGCCGTTCTTGTGGCACTTGAGGCTCGGGAACTTGTGCGTCTGCAGCTCCGGAGGCGTCGGCTGCCCCGTCGGCATCTTGGCGTAGTGCTGACTGCGGAGTCTCATGAGGCACACCAGCACTTCCATCCGGAAGTGGCATCTGTACACCGTCTTCTTGATGCGGTGGCGAGGCGTGTGGATGACGAAATCCGTCTCTCCTTCCAGGACGTTGGCGCCGTCGACGTCTTCGTACGGCCACGTGTTGGTTACCTGCTGGTTCTCCTGTCCAGCGTCGAGAACGAGTACTCGCCGAAGCACAAGACGCGCTCCTTGACCACGAAGCTGCCCACCTTGTGCACCATGAAGCGCGCCACCACGCGCTTCATCTCCATGAGCGATCGATCGGCTTCCCTTTACGTACCAGTTGCAGCAATCGGGATTGAAGCGGTAGATCACATTTTGGTCTGCCACAATCAAAAATTTGGTCGGGTAACGGCCCGCGGCAGAGAGTGCTGGTTTGTGAAATAGTTTTGGCGCTCTCGTCTAAGTAGCGCTCCGTGGTGACTTCGTGTAAGTCAACAAGCGCGGGATCCCGCGAAAATACCGGTTTGCCCATACATTCGCTGTTTGAAATCGGCGCGGGATCCCGCGCGCGTACCGGTTTGAAATAGTTTTGCGCCAGGCTAAGTAGCGCGTGAATTAGCGGTGACTTAGTGGTGACTCGACTAAGTCCTCGTCGATGTGGACACCAACTGCACTGATTGAGAACGACTGGATTTCACAACCCACGCAAATGGCCCAGCGGGATAGACCCTTGGCTGAGTTAGGTGCAAGATTTTGCTAGGCTATCTCTACGGACGCTTACAATATGCAACTGAGAGATCGAGGAGGCTGTGTGTGGAGTCTCAGGAGCCCCCAAGAGGACTCGACAGCTCGTTTAACGTCATAATGTTCAACATAATCAGACGGCACTTCCTAAGAAAAAAGCTAGGATTTCATCATTCTCGCACAGCGCAGCGCTCTCCGGAAGTCTCTCCCCAACATGCAAACAAAACACGCAAAAGATGAAGCCCTCAGCTGGATAAATTATCATCACTCGGATCAGTGTAATTCTAGAGTTTAAGAAATCACCGGGCATACATTGCACTAGTTCATCACACGAAGCCAAACAAAATAATGAGCAGCTCTGAATCGAGAAGTGTGGCCCTGAACAGAGAGAGAGATCTGCAACTGAACGATGCAGCACCTTCGGCTCCAGTCATCTGCCGCCACGTAAAAACATGTTTTTACGGTAAATACCTGTTTTTACACCTTGACTGCTAATTGGTCTAAAATACAGCCAATTGCGTCATTGTTGAAGTTGTACATTCCTCCTAAACGTTGTGTGTAGACGATCGCAATGGAATGCATATTCATCTCGGGTGACTTCAGACCAAGACAGTTCCCTACATTGTCATCCCAACCATTTCCATAGTTGCCCTCACACTAAGAGACTGCTACTTTAAATGAATGGTTTCACCCATCAAACGCCCTAGTAACGCTACGCTTTCCTCGCAACGCTATCGGATACGCCTACATGCAACTCGCCATTCTGGGGTTGCTCTACGATAGCTAGTCGCTGCTGAAGAATGCTGAGGAAGGATGGAGAATGGTGCAATAGTGGCTGTCTTCTTGTCACGAAAGTGTCGCCGCAGAAAAAAAGCTTTTCGATTAAAAATGGCTACAACGGTAGACGCCCTCGATGTTTTTCGCAAGCTAGACGACACCTCCTATGTCAGCGCGGACACCGAGCTACGCTTTCCTCCGACCTCATTTCTTAAAGCGATCTCAAACGCACAAGTCAAAACCAACAACATCAACAACCATCTCGACACTCACCTCATCATGGGCAAGTCCGTCGATCAACAAGTCACCGTCGAGCAGGAATTCGCGTCGCTCGAGCAATCGCTGAACCAAACAGCGGATGAAGCCTCCAACTGCCTCAAACTGCTCAAGAAGGAGCTGACCGGATTCGACAATCGCCACTGCACCCACTTCTCCAGCCCGGCCAAATCGTACTTGCGGAGCGACATTCGCACCGCCAAGGATGCAGCCTCCGACCTGAAGCACGTGGCTAACCAGATTAGCAAGAACATCAACCCGTCCAAAGCGGACGTGGAGTCCGCACGCAATACCATGAACGCGACGGCCAAGGCCATGGACGTCTTGAAGTCGAGGGCCCGAGACTACGACCGTGAGCACGACAATTCGACTGGTATTAAAGGTAAGATCGAAGATGCCGTCGGGAAGAAAGATTACGAGAAAGACAACGAAGGAGGTCTACTAGGCAACAAGGACAACCACCACGAGGACCAAGGCGTGCTAGGAATGGGCGACAAGCACAAGCACCACGAGGACCAGGGCGTGCTAGGAGTGGACGACAAGAACAAGCGCCACCCGGGCGAGACTGAGAAGTATAAGAAGCGCGACGGTCCGCTTGGTGTGGTCGAGAAGAACGGCTACGGTAACCACGGAGGTCCCATCATAGGTAACTCCGATACGGTCGAGTCGCTGGTGAAAGCGGTACTACGCGGCCACTTCAACATCACCCCACTGAGCCGCCAGATCGACGCCGCTGAGAAAGCACTGAAGCCTTCGATCATTGAAAAGGCAAAGGACAAGATCCATCATGTGAAGGACAAGCTGACGGGCGATAAGCACAGCGCAGCGCACGATGACTACCGTGCCGCACACCCGGTGAATCCGTAATTGGCGACATCGAGCGCGAATGGAGACCGGTCATTCTACCTGATAGAAGGGCGTTGATAGCAACAATACACGGAGAAATAAGAGTACATAGTAAGCATGCCTTTGAATACATGCTTTTGTTTGCTCACGGCCAGTCTGTCATTACCACCGTAAGGTCAAGCAAGTTGAAGTGGTTATACGAACTTTACAACCAACTCATGCGAACTTAGCCACGCTGATAAAGTACGGCGCAATATTCTTCATGCGCTGGTACTGCGTGCACCCGAGCCTGCCGCCACAGGCGGAGCTGCGCATCCGCTCAGCACCAGACAGCAGCGCTCCTGAGCGTGCGCGTATCTCCCAGGGCAGAGCAATCGCAGCGTGTTCCCCAGTGTTTGAAGTGCCCAGCGACGAACCAGACGCGGCCCCCGTGCAGTGGCTTCAAGTGGCGTTCCTTGACGCCTCGGAAGAGACGGAAGGAGGCTTTATGATGGCGGCATTGCCCGACGGGATGGCGCTGGTGACTCCGTGGGAAGAGACGGACTTTTACAGCTGCTGTGAGGTGCAGGACCCCAGTGCGAAGCTGTACGACGGGCCGCAAGAGACGGCACAGAGCGTTGGAGCGGTGGAGCGCACCTATTTCCCTTATTGTGTGCTAGAAGAGAGCGGACTTCGAGCCAGAATATTCCACCCAGAACTGGAGAGTGTGTGGGTCGATAAATCTGTGCTCCATACGATCTGTACCAGGCTCCAGCATTGTAATTGCGGCAGTATGTGGAGGTGTTTTAAGGGAAAGCAGAACTTCACTTGAACGATACTGACGCAGTTTGTTGTTGTTTATTTGTGTGAAAATTGCAGCGCCACATTCATTCTATGTGCTGAATGAAACACTGCCGGAGGAAGCGCAGATTGCTATTCGTGCATTTCCGTCCAAGGAAGCGCAGACGGTGGGACTTTTGAGTCGAGGTGAGACGCTGGAGGCGACAACACGCGGTGGCAACTGGCTGCGAATTGTTGGAGGCAGCATCGGTGAGAGTTTTGCCTGGATCATGTGGCGAACAGACGCGCTAGAGCTACTGACAGAGGTACCGACACGCCATGCAAGGAGTTGTACAAGGACAATGGAGACACCGGACTCCGTTGCTGCAGACGAAAGTCCTTTGAAGATTTGCCACGACGCGTTGCAATTGCCGGAGTCTAACAATCAGCCTCCGGTTAGCATGAGTGAGACGTCTGTGCAAGATTCAGCTGAAATCAGCACCATTGACAACAACGTGCACACTGTAGGACTAGTCCAGAAGTCATCCAAGGCGGAAGGTCATGCGGCACCAGCACAGACAGACATTGTTCAACCATCCATCGATGACCCCACTAAAGATGACACCACCCCTTCTGACAAGGGTGCAATTGACGTCAATCCTGAGCAGGCCGTACAATCGTGGGACGACCGACCGATCCGACCGGCCCCGACAGTGCCAGACGACGTGGTTGCTTCCACGGACGACGCCACCGTCGAAGACGAAGCAGCTGACACCGAGCCTGAGCAGGCCGTACAATCGTGGGACGACCGACCGATCCGACCGGCCCCGACAGTGCCAGACGACGTGGTTGCTTCCACGGACGACGCCACCGTCGAAGACGAAGCAGCTGACACCGAGCCTGAGCAGGCCGTACAATCGTGGGACGACCGACCGATCCGACCGGCCCCGACAGTGCCAGACGACGTGGTTGCTCAGACGGACGACGCCACCGTCGAAGACGAAGCAGCTGACACCGAGCCTGAGCAGGCCGTACAATCGTGGGACGACCGACCGATCCGACCGGCCCCGACAGTGCCAGACGACGTGGTTGCTTCCACGGACGACGCCACCGTCGAAGACGAAGCAGCTGACACCGAGCCTGAGCAGGCCGTACAATCGTGGGACGACCGACCGATCCGGCCGGCCCCGACAGTGCCAGACGACGTGGTTGCTCAGACGGACGACGCCACCGTCGAAGACGAAGCAGCTGACACCGAGCCTGAGCAGGCCGTACAATCGTGGGACGACCGACCGATCCGACCGGCCCCGACAGTGCCAGACGACGTGGTTGCTTCCACGGACGACGCCACCGTCGAAGACGAAGCAGCTGACACCGAGCCTGAGCAGGCCGTACAATCGTGGGACGACCGACCGATCCGGCCGGCCCCGACAGTGCCAGACGACGTGGTTGCTCAGACGGACGACGCCACCGTCGAAGACGAAGCAGCTGACACCGAGCCTGAGCAGGCCGTACAATCGTGGGACGACCGACCGATCCGACCGGCCCCGACAGTGCCAGACGACGTGGTTGCTTCCACGGACGACGCCACCGTCGAAGACGAAGCAGCTGACACCGAGCCTGAGCAGGCCGTACAATCGTGGGACGACCGACCGATCCGGCCGGCCCCGACAGTGCCAGACGACGTGGTTGCTTCCACGGACGACGCCACCGTCGAAGACGAAGCAGCTGACACCGAGCCTGAGCAGGCCGTACAATCGTGGGACGACCGACCGATCCGACCGGCCCCGACAGTGCCAGACGACGTGGTTGCTCAGACGGACGTGTTAGCAGCATTGGAGAATGAGCTTGCACTCAATGTGAGCGCAGAGGATGCGAGCAGCAATGCGTGGGATGACATTCCTGTCGGGCCACGACGTCGTGTGAAACATGACTATTCTGCTGCGTGGGAAGACACGCCAGTGGAGTCGTCAGAGGTTGATATCGCCGCCGATAAAGAAGACGCGGCTGCTTTGGAGGTGACAGCGTCGTGGGACGACCGGCCGATCGGGCGAGCGCCACCAGTACCAGATGATATGGTAGCGCCCACGGACAAGGTCTCCATCGAAGAAGGCGCAGTCAATGTCAAAGATGTGGAATCGGCAGCGTCAGATGACCGACAGATCGAACCAACGCCGTCGGTGCTAAAAGTATTGGTACACACTGACAATGCTCCTGGTGATTGCCATGGTAGCGAAGTCATGGAGGTACGAACATTCAAGCAGATAGAACCTGCTCCGGCGGTACAGGGTTATATGCATGATGACATGGCTGGTATACCCATACTAGGCGATGATTCTACCCTTGTTCTGGCATCACCGTCGTGGGATGAAGTCCCGATCCGACCAACACAAGAACCTGAGCCATTCTCCTTGCAAGAGGATACAACCGCCAGCTTTGGCGATAACGAGGGAAGAAACGATCAGTCTCCTAGCGCTAGGAGAGGTAACATCAGTGACGGCGCAGACGGTATGTCAGCTAAAGAAGGTGTGGACAATGCCGACGGACGATTGTATCTACAAAAATTTGGCGTTGGGAAGTACTGTGAGCATAAGCAGGCTCTTGTCGCGCCAAGTGATGATTTGTCCCAAGCAATCTACGAAGCGAGTCAAGATGACTCTGATCTCCTCTTTCAAGCTCTGGTTGGTGATGATCCTCTCAGCGACGATTGGTTTCATGACGTGGCATGGCGAGGTCTCCAGGCAGAATCTGAAGCAGATTCGAAGGATCTGATGGGCGTCTTGTACAACCGTGGTAAAGCATTAAACTCGAGAGCACCTTCGGTGAGCAAGTCACCTGGTGGTTTTGTAGGAGTTACGCCAATGTCCAGTGACGTAGGTCCCAGAACCACGTACGATCTGATCATGGGTGATGCGATGCCAGAAGCAATCTTGGAGGCCGAGCTTTGTAGTGACGACGATAAGGACTATGATCTCGTCGGCTCTTTCAAGTACCCGGTCCCCAAGCGGAGAGCTATTGAATCGCGCACTGGCAGAGCTTCTTCCTTCGTTAAACGAATTCCTAGCGCTCCAACTGGAATGTCAGTGCAAATCGTTCGAGACATCGACCACCAAGACGAACTCGCTACCGGCGATCGGTTGGAGACGCAGCTCTCAAGTCCAGCGAGGCAGAGAATGTCTGTGAGCGCAAAGACGTCTCCAGTATCAGGTGACTCCATGCTCAGGCGGGCGAGTGATATTATAAGTGGTGAACCTCCGCCAGCTAGACAGTCTCTGAAACAGCAGATGTCCTTCTCTGCAATGCCTTCTCCAGCGTCAAGTGCCAAAACAACTACACCATCGAAGAACTCGGCTTCCAGTCAATCCGTTCATGGATCATTGCCTGTACCAGCTACCTCCAAGCTGACAAAGACGAGATCCTTTGCAACTCCAAGTAATGTTGGGAAACCTCCAACATCCCTCATGCGCCCTCGCTCGTTCATACAGCCACCAACTTCAAGTTCAATCTCTGTCAAGCCATCTCCGTCAGGTTTATCCCGACCGGCACCAGCAACTTCCATCGCTGCACGTGGTGGCGCTACTCCTGCCGCGTCACCACCAAAGCCCACACGATCGTTATTGCAGCGCCGAAGCCTTCTGCCGACGCCTAGTCCTTCGAAAGCTGTCGGCACGTCAGCAGCTAGGAACAGCGTTGCGAGTTCAAAAATCCCAGAAGCGAGCGGCTTACCAGCACCCCGTCAATCGTTCGGTTTTCGCCGTCCTTCGACCTTGACAAAAAGTGAGCTCACCTGGGATGCACTGTACCGTATTTATCCCTAGCAGCGCGCTTGCATGGACAGCTTCGAGCCACCCGTTAATGTGTGTGAAGTGCTGGAATTGAGCAATGTAGATAGACAACTAACTAGTACCCGATAAGGAAAGGCAAAATTTGCTCCTTCAACCATCTTGCCATCTTGTCAGCTGCTGTAGTTGATGTAAACTGTACAGGAAATAACGAAAGGGTGATGTGATACATTCAATGGAGATATGACGCAGGCAGCAGCGCCACACCGTTATTTATCCACCTCGAGCTAGCTCTGCACGCGGTAAGGGATGTTCCGGTCCTCCAGGAAGCGCTTGATCGAATCCGGCAGTTCTCCTGACACCGACACAGCGTAGATCCCCGGGATCAAGCGAACTGCCAGTCACAAAACACCACAATAAAAAAATAGTTAGCAACGTCACATTGCGTATAAATCCGCAGTTTTTCTTCTAACATACCAATGCGCTGCCACTTGGCCACCCAGCTCTCCTTGGGCTGCATCATAGCAATCATACTGCGCAAAAATAACCGTATTTCAATTAGAAATATTGCAATATAACTTGTGCGGATAAATCATCGCATTACCCCTCAAAGTAAGCGGACGTGCACTCTGCCACTCGCTGGCGGTTGTCGGCCATCTGCAAAAAGGCGCAGTTCTCGCAGCCAGTGTCGTAGAACTGCGTGAAGGTCTTGATGAGCGAGCACGTCATGCAGGCGCGCAGCTCCCGGAAGGTGTTGGGGATGTCTGCGTGCTGGAAAGACTCGTCCAGCTCGTCGTCGTCGTCGTGCATGCGGCTCATGGTCCACTTTTGCTCAGTGAAACAAAATCCTTCTAATTAAGAAAACCCACAACCTCATCTCAGTATACAACATACTCCTCTCACTACAACAAACCATTTTTTCCCGTCTACTTACTAAACCTTACAACAACAATTTCTGATACGTAGATCTTCATTTCAGTATCCATCGTCGTGTTTTGGTGGTGAGCAGCTTTGTGCGGCGGGGAGCCGCTCAGCACAGAAACGCGTTGGTAGCTTCGCCCCCATTGCCCATACGAATCGATCGCCATGCTCGCGTCCTCCAAGCTTACGGTGCGCGCCACGCGCTCGCTGTTCACCAAGGCCAGCGCCATGCCCAGCGTGGCTCTGAGCGAGGAATTCCCTTCGGTGCCCAAGTCGCAGCCGCAGCCGGCGGCCGCTCCCAAGCTCACGACGTCCACGGCCTCGTCGGGCCTCACGCTCAGCTCGGACGACCGCAGCGCCGCCGTCGCCACGATCGGCGTGCAGCTGAACACCGGCTCGCGTGACGAGACGGAGGAGACTGCGGGCGTGTCGCAGCTGTTCGCCAAGCTGGCGTTCCGCGCCACGGAGAGCCGCTCGGACCTGCGTCTGTACCGCGACATTGAGGCCATTGGCGGCGTCGTGAACGCCCAGGCGGGCCGTGACTTCGTCCGTTACAGTGTGAGCGTGCTGCCCGACCAGCTGGAGGCTGCTGCCGACATCCTGGCGGAGACGACGCTGACCCCCAAGTTCTCGCAGTATGACGTGGAGGAGCAGAAGAAGATCGTGCAGGCCGAGTTCGAGAAGATCGTGAACGACGCTGAAGCTTCCATCATTGAGGGCATCCACGCTGCGGCTTTCTACGACGACGTGTCCCTCGGCCGCTCGGTGGCTGACGTTGAGAACCTCAAGGCTCTGAGCCCCGAAGCCGTCTGGGCTTTCTACAACAAGTACGTGAACGCCTCCAACGCGGCTCTCGTGGGTGCCGGTGTGGCTCACAACACACTGTCCGACATCGCCAACCAGTACTTTGGCTCGATTGAGAAGGGCAACAAGGCTACTACCGCCAAGGCCAACTACGTCGGTGGCGAGACGCGTGTCAAGAAGGCTGGCAAGTTCACGCACGTCGCTCTGGCCCTGCCCACTGCTGGCCGCGACTCGGCTGACTTCGGTGCTACCCAGGTGCTGCGCGCTCTGCTGAACCTGCGACTCAACAACAAGAAGGCGTCCGCCTTCCTGTCGAGCTACAGCGACGCCGCTCTTGTCGGTCTGTCCGGCTACGCCGCTCACTCGGACGCTGGCGCTCTCGTGAACTCGTTCGCGGCTGAGCTCAAGAAGGCTGCTTCGGCTCCGGCCACCAAGGAGGAGCTGGCTGCTGCCAAGACCACGGCTGCGTTGGAGGCTCTGGAGGCGTACAGCACTCAGGCGGGTGCTCTGGGCCGTGTGGGCCTTGTGGCTACTTCGAACTCTGCGGCCAAGTCACCGTCGGAGCTTGTGGAGGGCGTGTCTGCGGCCAAGCTGCAGGAACTGGCGCAGAAGGCTGTGAAGGCCACACCGTCTGTGGCGGCCATCGGCAAGCTGTCGACGGTGCCTCACGTGGACGCGGTTGCCAGCAAGCTGCAGTAAACAAATCCCAAGACGATCGATCAAGAGTGAGGTACATACATCAGCATAAAGGCCTGAACTTCTGGTGAGCATGTTGTGGTGGTCTGTAGATGAGCAGGACAGCGTCGAGTGTGGAAGTAACGTAGAACCCCGGATAAGGAAGGGGACAGCAAGGTGGATAGGATTCAGACTCATTGACAGCTAGCCTAGTGCCGAAGTGAACGGACCGTGTGATGGACGCACTAATCTCAAGAAAAAGCAACAACTTTTTAAATCATTCGGTCAAGGAAGCCGCCGTTCGATCTCGCATTTGTGGCTGTTCAGTTTAGTTATCCGCAGCAGAACGTCTGCTAGCACAGTGGATTGCTACTGCTGTAGGTTGGATACACGTAGATCATGCCAGTCGGCGTGAAACAAGGAAGTGCAATTTTAACGCGCACACCTATCCATTTTGATCCGCTGGTAGCCGTCATCTACGTCTATTACGGCGTGGCGGAATCGCAGATCAAAGTCTTACTTGTCCTTGTTGCTGAGATAACTGGATTCGTCAGCGGGCCACAGAGCCCCCAGTGCGCTTTGCGAGATGCACGGTATACCTCACGAACGGCCTTGCCTCTGGTAACACTACGGCGCTCCAGCTTACCCTGCCATAACATGCCACATCTTGTTAGTCACATGCACCCTGGAACACAATGTCACCAAATTCACATACCTCTGGAGTGCAAAGATCTAGATGAACATGACGCGTAGCAAGCAGTGGTCCTCGGAGCATCCGGGCTAACGGCTGCTTCTTTTTCGCAGCCTTGTCCTCCTCGCTGCCCTTGCTAGTCTTTTGCATGATTGCGTAAGAAAACTTGGATCCCTTCTGTCCATGCCAGCGCTTCGTTGTGGCCTCCCGGGGTTTATTGACGACAGGAGAGCGCTGAACGAAGTGACACCACGTGCTTCCAGCTGCTGGGCACTGCGAATATTCGCACAGATACATGAGTGGATAAGAGGAGCAAAACTAGATACGAGAGGTAGAACAGCGATACGCACCTCAAAGTGATGTGGGCACGGAGCGACGATGTGAACTCCTTCTTTTGCGTCTTCATCCTCAGCCACCGAATCCAACACGAACTGACGTGCTGAACGCACGTTATGCGATCCCCACGGACTTCCCTTGTCCACGATAACAAGGCATCCGTTTTCGCTCAGCAGTTCCCAGAGCGCTGAGGTTGTAGCCACCCGTTCAAAGTCGTTGGTAATGTCCGAGAACACGAAGCTCGCTACAATGAGATCATACTTGCTACCAGTATTAATATCTCTTGCCAGGTCTGCAATACTGCGACGCATACTGAGGCCAGGAAAGCCTTCCAGCAGCTCTTCTGCGGCATCCACCATCGATTGACTGGGCTCCACCACTCGGTACTTGTCCACTGTCTCACCATAGAACTCCTTCGCCACCCAAGAGCTCGTTCCAGGCCCTGCGCCAAAGTCCAGCACCGACTGGGGCTTGAACTCTGGAAGACGGTTCTGCAGCTCGGAGAACACGGCGTGGGTGCTGGCATACGTGCCTTCCATCTCATAGGCCAGGTAGGCGAACGTCTCCGACGGACCGTAAGAGAAAGGAGGGATCTGTTGGTTCTTGTCCATCGTCCAGCCTAGCGGCGTCTTGCTCATGTCCAGCGGCAGCTTGCGAGTGTTCCGCGGGTCGCCCACGTGCTTTTGACGCAGCGTCTCGAGCTGAGAATGCGTGCGATTGCGCACGACAGACGTGAGCCGGTCTAGCAGGTCTCTTGGCATCTCGACACGCTGTGCCAGACCGTTGCGAGAGAGCTCGTTGATGTCCGAGAGGATGGCAGAGCTCTGTGGGTGAGGGACGCCACCGATTCAGCGCTAGCTTTGGCTCTACGCAGACGACGAGCGCGGCGATTGGCGGCGGGAGAAGCGAAGCATGCCGAGAACATCGGAGGCGTAATTGCAGGCACCACACGAAAGCTGGGAGCCACAGAGAGCCCGCGAGCGCGAAGCGGCTGCAGCATCATGGCAGCTTTGAATGTGTTGGTGGTGATGGCCAAAAATTCAACCAAATTAAACAGTTTTTACGGCCCTAAAAGTGTTTTTCAGTCGGTCCGAAAAATGTTTTTAGTTGCATGCCAAGGAACTTCATGACGCGCTATCCGTATTAAAACTGTTCTTGGGGCAAATGAGTCTCATTGCTCAACATGCTTTCATGATCGCACCCATGGAACGCACGGTATCCACCAATATGTCGGAGCGGCAGGCCATCGTGCACGCGCTGCGTGACACCCTGCGCGGTACAAACACAAGCACCCCCAGCACCGGAGCTGTCGAGATCGCTGCTACTACCTTTCAGCGAAGACCCATAACAATCCGCCGCGTGTGGGCTGCTCGGTTTGATTAGGCGGAAGCTCGCACGCCGCGAAGACATCCACTGTCCCAACTTGCGGAAGCACTTGCTGCGCTACCGCCCAATGTGTTGAGGTACCACTTCAACCATAGCAGGACTACAGCACCGTACAGAGATGTCTACTAGAGCTGGACATTGTCAGGGCGGAACCTTTATTCGAGACTTGGTTCCGATGGAGACCTTCATCAGTTGGAAACCAAGTCTCAAATGAAGGTAAGCGTCTATTTGATCATATTGACAGTGCTACAATGACGTTCGACATAACAATGTACATCTTGGTAAGCCTGATTATAGGTGCTGGGGTTCGTATATTTTGTAACGGAGTTCACGTGTACATCGTGATCGACCGAGCTATGACACAGGAATGACCTGGGAGACCATACAGTCGGGGATCCCCTGTGTACGTGGGACGGGCAACCATTCTGATGCACAACAAGTTTACTGTAATCAACGAATGACTGATATTGGGTAAATCTGCCAACTGGGACACATTTGCTTTCAAGACAGATCAGGCTGCTTGGAGAGCATATTTGCTGTCAGGGACTACTTGCTGGTAAGCGGGGCTTAATCTGTTTTGTGCTTCTGATAACATTGACTCTCTCACAGTTTTGGTCTTCCATCAAGAGTCGCACTTTGACATACTGATCTCTGAGCGACTTCATCTTGGCGGGATGAATTTGCTTTGTGTTGGATTTAAGTGTACCGTTAAATATATTGTTCCCTTTAACTTGATGAGATAGTTGACCTCGAACAAATTTACAACAAATCATATCGTTACCTTTTATTAAGTTCTGGACAGGTAAAGTGTTTGCCAAAATGTTATCGGTGGCAAATGATCTTCCGCTTGCGACTACGAGGTTTGGACATGTGACGGGCCTTGCTATAGCTCGTCCCACGCCACGGTTCCGATTAACTGATCCGTGGCCAATCAGCACTATTTTATAGTGCATTGGTTGTGGCGGATCCAACGCCGCCACCAATCCTTGACAATCAACTACAGAGCTTTATTTCCTTCAATGTGCGCTAGTGTAAGCCCGTAACGGAGTGAGCCCCGTAACAGGAGAAGGCTCTAAGCACTTACTTCCGCCCATACTTCACGAGCTGGTGTGCTTCACGTTCTTTTATCTGATCAAGACGGAACTGGGCCAGTGTATCCCTGGGATGACGGTGGTAAGAGCGATAACCGTGCAGCTGATATTTAATCAAGTCGAGAGCCAACCCAAGCTGAAGTAGCAAGGCAAGCTCGCTTGCTAAGAGTATATTGACTAAATTCTAGCAAGAGGCGAGGTTAACTTGACGTTTCTGGTTGCCCGAAGGTCTGTAATGAGCTCTGGGCTCGATGGCAAAAAGCAAGCTAAATTGAAAAGTTAAGTACCAGATTCTGCTGGCGACAGCTTAAGTTCAACGGCTATGCTGCATTTAGACCTTGAAGTTACACGTCTTGTGATAATCTTACTTTTCTGATTGTCTGAAGGGTAGAAATGGACATTTCCATTCGGAGTTGTAAAGTTTCTATCCAGAAAATCTTGGTTCAACTTGACGTACAAATGTGTCACACGACCTCCATTTCAGAACGAACTACTGCTTGGAGCTGGCGTTGCGACACGTAGGGTAGCAGAACTACACGAATCGTACATCAGGGGAGCACAATTGGTAGCAGGCCTCCCGTGTGACGATCGTCAGCGGCGGGTGCATTACCATCGTTGCCATTGGTTGCAAGAAACACCTTTCTACCAATGAGACGTGTGCATGTGGACACGACGAGTGAGGACCACCAATCTCTCACTCGTGTTATTAGATAGCTCATTCTTTTAGATAGGTCTGCTAACAGCCGTGCGGCTGTTATGAATACAGTGTTCCATTCTACCGATTCTTGCTAATTTCTTAGTGATACACTTCGTCGTGTATCACTGTTTATTAGTTGAGGAAGACTTCTTTCTCAACTGTACACTGTGCAACAGAGTGGTATCCCGCCCGGTTTCAGTTAGGGGCAATGTGGCCGATTTGGCACCATTGTTGGCACGTGGCCATTTTTTCAGTTATCACTCAGAGTATCGTGTTGTCCAGGGGTCCACCCGTGATTGAAGCAAAGAGCGAGCTCAATAGCCTCTTTCAGGTTAGCCGGGCGATGCTCGCAGATGTGATTGCTGGTTTCTTGATGCAACCATTGCTGGAAGTAGAACCTTAGTTCTAGTGCGGAAATAGGCAATTGACACTGAACCAAAATATTCTGGAATGCACCAATATAGTCATGTGCTGCTTTTTAAGTAGGACTGCACAAAATTCCTCGGAGCTGAAACTCGTTACGCGGTGGCACAATGCGCTTGCGTAGCGCAGTCTTGAACGTCTCCTACGCACGTGTGATCTTGTTGGGTTCATAGTTCGTATACATCTCCAACGATTGAGCAAGACAGTCATTGTATTAGCAAACGTGCTATATATAAGTATACCTCCCTACATAAAAAGGACATACGCAACTACAAACTAACAAACTAATTGCCAACCTGCCAGTGTTGCCAACGATAAGGAATCCACAGCGCAATCCTGAGGGCTCTTCTCAATCAAAGGAGTCTTGATTATTCCGGCTACTGGCAGATCATGACAAGATGTTTATCCAAAATCCAAAATAATGAAGCAAAACTAAAACGCTTAAGATCAATGCAACCAAACTTGTTCATTTATAAAAACAACCTGCAAAGAAATGAGCGCACGGTTCTACAAACCAAGCGAAACAATACCCTGCACCCTTGCACTCACGTTACCACGGAGTGATTGAAGTGTTGCAACGACTGGTAGCGCATTGAGCTCGATTTCGTTTTCGACGTCAGCGAAGTTCTTCATTGACACTGGCACACCGGTGTCTAGAAAAAATTCAACTTGATCAACAGACCGATCGACCGAGAAATCCTTCTCATCGTCGATTCTTCGACCAGTGTTGTAAGGACAATTACTGTTAAGTCGTCGAACAAGTCCGATCCAGCCTTCCCGTGCTTACCTGCCAGTGTCGTCAATGATGTGCGACCCGCAGCGCAATCGTGAAGGGGTGTCGGTCGCAATCGCTTTGCCGGCGGATTTTGTCCTCTTCGTCCAAAGAAATCTCGATAGCTTCGGCTGTGTGTAGGTCTTCATCGTCAGAGGAGGAGAAAACCTCGATCACGCCCGCTGCCACATTTCCACGAGTCCCAGCTCGGCCACTTTCTGGAGTGACTGCGTTATTTCCATGGCCGCGAAAATTTTCACAGCTGCGGTTGTCATCTGCAGGTCGGTCTGCAATTTCGTCTTGAACATCTTCGTAATCTGCTTCATTATCATTGTAGAAATCGTCATCGAAAAGTCATGGCCGTCGTCGGAATCTTCACTATCGTCGACGACATCGTCGATTATATCTCCGTCAGCAGCAGTATCGCTATTTCTTGGACAAGCAGACGGGCGAGTCGCAAACAGCAGCGACAGCGCAAAAATCCACACTTGATAGCGAGAAGCAGATTATCTCGCACTGCCACATTTTCCTTCCGAGAAGAACCTCTAAGGTCCGACCACGACATGTGGATTCCAATGTTGGTAAAAACTTGACCAAGCCAGCGCTCCGCTCTGTAGTCTCGAGCCTTGCCGATGACGGACAGCAGAAAGATGAAGGCCAGATGCTCTGAATAAATTGCAAAACCTTCCGGGCCTTCACCTAGCAGCTTGTTGCACCTTGGCTGGAAATTATCGGCAAAACCGTAGTTGAAAACAAGAAACTGGGACCGGCGACGGATGTTTCTGCTTGGCCTCGATATTTTCATGTGGTTTGTCTGCATTTTTGGTAAAACAATAAACGTTAGAGTAGGCAAATAATTTCAAACTGAATAAAAAAACAAGCATGCCATATCTTACCTCATCAATTCGGCCGAATCCAATCAAATAGACGCAGCTACCATAGCGCTGGGCTTCAGACATTTCTTGCGGGTACACCAGAGGATCAGCGTCCTCTAGTCCTGTCCTGCGGCGATGTATCTCGATCGCTTCCCGAAGCTCTGGGACTTTAACGATATCCCAGAGCGACACGAAAGCTTTTCGGGTTCGAGCGCGGTTGGGATAATCTGCAGTCTCCAAGAGAATTGGCTTGGGCCGACAGTACAAAAAATCTTCAATCCGGCCGAGATGAGCGCACAATTCCTCGTAGTTGGTTTGCCGTTCGCAGATTTTGACGAGCTTGTGCAGTCGAACGAACGGGCGGTGTTCAAACCAACGGCAGTCGTTGGTGCGGAAGGTCCACAGCAAGTTGACGAGGCGAAGGGTAGTCGGCCATGACTGAGTGAGCCGCTCGAGAATATCCTGTGGGCTACTCTCGAGCAATGCTGTAAGCTCAGCGTCCGGAATTGGCAGTTGCAACTTCCGCACCAATCTGTCGTATATGACCTCTGTCGGTCTAGTGCGGACTGACGGCGATATCTGTAGTGGCGCTGATGGTGGTATCGCGGTCAGTGCTGGACGCGGCGCGATCTGAACCAGCTAGGTTTCTTTGCCACACGATGTGACTTCTAGTGCGTACGAAGCAGGTTTGTGGAAGTAGTTAATTCTCTACTAGAGCCTCTTGCACGTGAAGGTGATCTCCATTACCACTTATGCATATGTTTTGTATCAAAATTTAATGTACATTTTAATTATGTTGCCCTACCCGGGAGAAGATGTTGAAGCATGCTGGCAGTTTATTTTATTTTTACCGACTATCTACCAAGTCTACATGCCGCCGCTAAATGCACGACAACGTGATGCCCGGACCCGTTCGCGAAGATTAGACGGGCCCTTTTGGATGCGGCGGCTGCAAGGTGAAAATGACCAAGATTTGCCCGATGAAAGAAATTCATGCCAAGGGTGAGAGGTGGCGGGTTATTTGCCACCAGGACCGGTGGGGCTGAATACGAATACGAGATGGAGAAACTTTGGGCAAAGAAGTGGATAAACGATGCGGTTTTCTATTTGGTGCAGTGGGTGGGGTACCGTGAGTTCACCTGGGAGCCCACTGCCCACATCCCATGGCAAAGTGTGATGCGCTTCGAGCGCGAGTGCATTGACTCTGTGTGGTCATACCAGTCCACTCGTGGGCGACGACGACAACTTCCTGTTGAACGTCCAACCCGACAGAGCGCACGCAATCAAGGACAGTGAAGGAGAGTGAAAGCTTTAACCAAAAATATATCATGTTTGTTTTGTTTTTACAAGTACATCTGCTTTGATCTTGCTTGTGACGTTCCTCGTTGGTCTGCTTAAGCTCAAATAACTTAGCCAACATCTACGTGTGATCTAGCAAACTGCATGATGCCATCATGTTAGGCGCCAAGACCCAGCTACGCATCACTAATCATGCCTGTACTTCCTTGCCAAAAATATTTCCCTTACACGGTATACGGGTCAGACAACTTGTTTACACTATGCTAGTTCAGGAAGTCTTGCTACGACTTTTGTAAGTGTGCTCCCACGAGCCCGGATCGTGGAAAGTCTTTGGTTTTAAAGTATGTTTAAATTGGGTTTCAGCTAAATTGGGTAGCTTTCAATAATTAGATCGGGTAGCCTTTATAAATACATGATTATAAGATAGAGGGATTTAAGACGCGTTTTTGGCTCTT
Source organism: Phytophthora boehmeriae (assembly GCA_011947355.1). Classification (NCBI taxonomy): domain Eukaryota; phylum Oomycota; class Peronosporomycetes; order Peronosporales; family Peronosporaceae; genus Phytophthora; species Phytophthora boehmeriae. Next base: position 206,658 of record JAAVTJ010000210.1, on the reverse strand, counting down.
TCGAAAAGTGTCAAAACTGATTTGGGCGTGTTTTTCGCCTAAACCAGAGCTCCCACTATGCTTGCTCCAGCTGGGGCAGGTTCCTGTGCTGCTGGTGCCTTCGGAAGCTCCAGGCAGTTCATCTCCACAAGAACGTAGCGGATGGTGGTCTGGAAAGAAGCATCAGACGATAAGTGCCAGGCACGGTACGCACGCTGGAAGCTGCAAAGAGCCCACCACACGCCAACGTGTTGAGTGTGGTGGGAAGAGCGACTGCAGGAGCGTAGCAGACACTACCAAGACAAGAAGCAGGCGATGATCTTTGAACAATTCGGTTGGGTTGGAAGACTGAGCCTCAATCGATGCACGCGATTGAATTTGTTGGTGTTGATGGCGGTGGCCAACAAGAGAATCGCGAATCAACACGGGGCCAAATACCAAGGCAAGCGTATTGACGAGCTTTTAGCAATAGGAGCTAACGTGGCGTTTATTGTCCTCCCCAGGGTCATACTCCGTTGTCACTCGACAGCCAAGAAGCGCATGCTGGTACTGTGGTCAACGGTTTAAGTAACCAAGCTAACTAATGCTTCTATCGTGTTGTTGCTGCTTTCAAACAGCGCAAGGTCGACGGATAAATTGACATCATTCAAATCAAGCGAGCAAGTGCTTCAATACGTGAGAGCGCCGGTAAACCCGTCAAGTGTTGTTCACCACGTTTAAGGTGCAGGACTTGGTAACATTTGCTTTTGCCTTGTCGATCTGGACGTAACCTACGTTTTTTACTTCGAAGCATTTTAAGTTTGAAGACGTGGCGACGATGACAAGCGATCACAATCTCCGTCTTCGCACGCTTTCCTTTGTTTTTCGTCTGGAAAAGGAAGAACTGCTTGAGTACGTGGATCAAGTGTCGTGTGAGGTTCGTACGCCTCGAGCAGTATCTTCACAGTAGCCAGTCACCATTGGTCGTTGCCGTGCCCTCCATTTAGCCAGGGCTGTTAACGGCAACGAGGTCACCACGTCGCCCTCTTTTAGGGAGCGAAGGACTCAGTTTATTCGGCGCTCAGTTCCACCGCTCCATTTCCAAGTGGAATACATCACTGGTGATCATCATCACCACATACGTGGTGATGATCGATCTGAAAGAGGCGGCAGAGTTGCTGGGATGAACGTGACAAGGAAAATCGGATCCGTACGGACGTTCCGGTCGGGAGAGCAGGGTATTAACTGCCAGCGTGTATAATAACGTGAATCCCCAGTGGAACCAGGCTCGTGCTGTCATGGGATGGCTCGTCGCCTCTTGAAGTCAAGTTCTACGATTACAACGAAGTCCGTAACGATCATCCCATGGGCGAGAGAACACAACGTTGTACTTGGATGTAGCCATGGGAAGTACTAGGATACCAGAAAGCAGCATCCCATGGTTGCTGAAGTAGACCTGCATACACTGTGCTCGAGGAGTGCGAACGCAGATTCACTCTAATGTGCGAGTTTCCGCTCGGCAAGTCGGTGGCTTCAAGTCACACCCAACACTGGAGGCAATTCACTGGCACACCAAGTGCTCGAGGCCTAAGAATCATGCTTTACTGTAGCCACAAGCACCGGCAGGTCTGCACGATGGCCCCATTGAAAGTCTCGGTGCAGTCTCGGTGGTGCACACTCTTGGCAAGTGGTTTTTGAGATTCGCTCGCGGTGAAGAACAAGAGCGAGGCGATGGAGATGGAGGCACGAGTCCTCGCGGCACCACCGCCCGCTGTGTGAGGGAACGGTGCGTTGTGCATGGGTCTCTGCAGTACGAAGTCTACGACCGGCTTTTCTCGTGGCATGGTCCGCCCCAGCGCTGCTCGGGGCTTGAAGCATGTTCATGCTGCCAAAAGGCTCCTCCTCTCGCCTCCCTTCTCTAACATTGCAAGCCGCGCCACGCGAACGGTATGTACCGAGCCAGGAGCTCTGTTCGTCACCAAGATCGCCTCGCACACCGGAAGCAAGCGCATGGCCAGGCAGAGGCAGGTGGCGACAACCTCCATTGGTAATTGTTTGCCACGGTGACTGCAATACAGAGTCGAGGTGGCATTATTATTAGTGTAGGAGAAGCAAAAGGCTGCGTGTGCTCCGCCTCAGATATGCAAGACCACGACCGACGGATCCCTCGCTCGCATCCTGCGACTCCGCGCTGGAGCGCCATGATGTCACGACGCGCCAGCGCTTGCACATCAGTCGACTGCGCTTGCACATCGGCGCCTCGTTTTTCAAGTCTCCAGAAGCAACTGTTCGCTATGCGATACGCCAAGAGCCGGGTCAAGTCGTCACCGCATCGCGGACATCCGGCTGCCGTCGCCGACAGAGCTCGAGGAGCTTGCAGCAGGTGTTGTCTGTAGCGCGTTACGACGCGATGCGCAATGCTACATCCACCACTATGCGATGATGACCACTGTATCAAGCTGCGGCGGCGCGAGTCCCGAGTGGCATCCAAACGTTGGATGAACGAGATTTTTGAAAGGTGTGGCCACGCTATCTGAGCCCGTACTCCACTAATGAAACCGGGCCCGGGCCTTGCACATTAGTCTCGGCAATTGTTGAGCTTCCTCGCCTCTTTGTGCGCGACAACGCCGCACACACCGTACAGTACATGCGAGGGAGTCGCTTGCAAGCGCGCAAAGTGCACTTCTGAAGGTGCGTGGAAGGGCGTGCGCACTGCACACGAGCCGTCCAGCGGTGGGTCAAAATGCATGTTGCCGTGAGCGCGGACGAAAGAAGAGGCGCGGCCCGATTTCCACACTGCGGGGCAAGCCACGCTGGGTGTTTCTGCGCAGGCTGCTACGGGCATTGACGTTTTGCCGGTCAGCGGACGGGCCATGCGGGCACTTCCATGGATCTTTGGCAGATCGCCCACGAGACCGTAAAGACTACTGCAAGGCGAACTTCATACACTCCACACAGGCAACCGAACGGCCCTGCTTGAAGAAGCGCGCTCCGCTTTCTTGTGGCCGGGCAAGTCGGCGAAGCTGCCCCCATCGTGGAAGATAGCAGGCTGTTATCACGGAGCCGACCCGGGTAGCGAAGCCCTTGGCTATGCAACAGCGTGTTAAATTGTGCCTCAGACGAATCAGACTTTTTGTCCTCCAATCGAAATGATTGGAACGCAGTTTCTCGCACCACCATTGGTTGATCCCGATTTCCGTGCATTCTTTGCGCATCCAAGAAAAGGTGCGACATGCGTGAAGGGATCTGCACCGTCTGCTGCACGCCTTTGCGCCCGCAGCTGGTTGGTTCGCGAAAGGTCAGCGGTCACACTCCGCTCACCGACTGCGGTTGAAGCTGCTTTTGGTGAGGAAGACTTGTCGGTGGCGGCAGTGCTCGGGCTCGGCATTACGATGCATTTAGCTCATTTGGCGTTTGTATGGGGGAAGAATTGTCAAGTGGGGCGAGTGTCTCAAGAGAAAAGCCAGTTGCTCCGGCTGCGGATTGGAGAGTGGTCCTTTGTCGTCGTGACGCGCGCTGATTGGCGGATTCTGCGCCTCCCGCCCTTTCTCCCCGTCCCCTCGCCCCGAAGGGAAATAGCCAGGGCGTCTTGTCCGGCCGAGGAGAGCCGCGGCCGAGTGACTGGTCCTGCGCTTACCATTGTGTTTCCTACCAGCCCGTTGGTACTCGCTCCGTTCTCCCTGTCTCCCCCATAGTATTTTTCTGCCGGAGTCGGGTCAGTTAGTTTTATGGCCTCCACGTCTTCGTCCTCGGCCTCTGCTCCTCCCCCGCCCACAGCAACGCCATGCAGCCGCAAGATCCCGCAGCGCTGGACCCGACCTTCAACTACGAGTCGTACCAGCAGTACGCCCACGAGCGCAGCGTGCACGACCAAGCCGTGCACAACGCCATGGCCTCCACTGCCTCGAACGGCGCCCCCGCGGCCTCCAAGCCCACGTCCTCCTCCGCCTCCACGACGCAGCAGCCCAAGCAGGAGCCAGGAACGGCCGGCGCGGCTCGCCCCAAGTTGACCACAAACTCGTCGCCTACGAGCGTCGCCAAGGACCAGCCGGCGGCGGCTTCGGCGGCTGCCCCTGCGCGCAACGAAGCCCTCAAGTCCAACCGCCTGTGCACGATGCCTGGCTGCAAGAAACGCGTCCGCTCCAAGGGATTGTGCAAGGCCCACGGTGGCGGCCGTCGCTGCATGGTCGACGGCTGCGAGCGCAGCAGCCAAGGCCAGGGCTTGTGCATCCGCCACGGCGGAGGCAAGCGCTGCACACAGCCAGGATGCACCAAGGCCTCCCAGTCCAATGGTCTATGCAAGGCCCACGGTGGCGGTCTGAGATGCCAGAGCCCAGGATGCACCAAGTCTAGTCAAGGTGGAGGCTTCTGCCGCGCCCACGGCGGAGGTCAGCGATGCGAGAAGGAAGGATGCAACAAGGGCGCCCAGCGCGGAGGCTTCTGCGCTGGCCATGGTGGCAGTCGCTTCTGCCAGCACCCAGACTGCACCAAGAATGACCGTGGCGGAGGTTTCTGTGCTGAGCACGGCGGTGGCAAGCGCTGCGACCACCCTGGCTGCAACAAGCCTGCACGCAAGAAAGGCAAATGCTCCTACCACGCCAACGCTGCCAAGGGCAAACTGCCGAAGGACCAACTGGCTACGGCTGGCGTCTCGGCAGCTTCCATGCCCCAGCACATGATGGATATGCGACAAATTACTACACCCACGTTCGCGATGGGTGTCAAGGATCTCCGCGATCCGCACGTAGCTGGTCAGGTGGAACCGCAACGCGCTGCAGCATACGCTCAGCAGCAGCGAGTGGAGATGGACATGCGGTACAAGGGCTACGAGGCTTCGGCCAACGGTCAGTACCTGCAGATCCACGCCGACCAGCGGTCCTACGAGCCCATTAGTCTGCAAGCTGGCGGCGCCGCTCGCCACTACATGCCTGTTGATAGCAATTCGCTGCCCCCTGTATCCGGCAGCATGTACAAACCCGCACCCGCAATGGACCGTCATGCCTACGGCGCGCGCCCCACTGAGCAAATGAAGAACCCGTACACGCAGCACTGGGCCACCAAGTCGGAGATCCAGCAGCAGCAGGCACACCCGGATGGACGCGTGGACTACTTCGAAGTGAGTAAGGAGCAGCAGGCCGCCGGCCACCACCTCCCGTATTCTACGCAATCGTCGCAGTATCACCACCACTTGTCCGCTGCGGATTCGGCGGCTGCGGCCGCTGCTGCGTACGGCCAACAGCAAGCACCACCGCGCGGCTATTACAGCCAGCAGCACGCGCAGGCCGCGCCGTCTGGTGACCAACCTGCTCCCCAGCAGCAGCAGCAAGCAAACATGATGTATTACTCGGCCAACGGGTACCCGCAGCACCAGATGCACAACCTGCAGCAGCAACAAATGCAAATGTTATAAGTCCAGCGAATTGAAGTGCAGTTGCTGAACGGCTTGCTTGATTGCACGGTGCGTTTTCTGATGACGAAGGTAAACTGACCGAGTGCAAGTGCAAGGTGCCCCGCACATGAACTGCGACGCTGTATAGCTGTTATAGAGATAGAAACTCCCCGCTTCGGAGCGACGCTCCTCGTAGATGGAGCGGCAAAGGCAAACAAGGACTTGTGCCGTCGGATTGGGACGTTCGGCCTTCCTCCCAAACCAATTTTGATCCAGCCTAAAAGATCTTTTGAGTGAAGACAAGCAACAAAATCACGTCAATATACGTTGTGTTGGAACGGGAATAGTGTGCGTTGGGGCCTGTGCTTGGTCCTGTGTACACATGCTGCGGCTGGTCTTTTGACACGACATAAACGAACAGACAGCAGCAGGCTAGAACGGTTTCGGTGGGGTGTGTGCTCATAAAGTCGTCTCTGCTAACAGTCGGAGGGCGTTCTACATCTCACTTTGATTGTAGTCAGACGTGGAGGCTCTTCGTGCAGTGATCTCGTCCTCTCGATTGCTGGTGAGCCCCTCCGTGTGCTGCAGAGTGGCTGAAAAACTGATTGCGCGTCTTCGAGGAACAACCGCTGCAGGTCGTCGTCTACTAGAGGTACTGGCACTTTCTATCCTCTCTGCGTCTGCGGTGGTCGGTCCTCGCACATCTTCGAGCTTGGCGCCACCTCGTCTTGACTGCAGTTTGGCTTGGAGATACGTCCCAATTGCGGACGTCGGGAGGTGCAGCGGCCCAGGGGACGACACTCGTGGGGATCCTGACTCCTGGTTGTCGTCTAGAGCCACGCGGAAGCTCTCTTTGCCGGCGTAATAGTGGCGATAGCACTCGACGAGCTCATGCTCCATCCCTGCGTACGCCTCCAGCAGTTGCGTCGCCGAGGCTTCATTCCCAGGCTCGTAGGTGTGCAGTAGCCGCTCCAGCTCTGCTCTGTAGTCGGCGGAATCTCGCTGCTGGTTGTGGCTATACTCACCGCTAGGACTGCTGCTCTGCGGGTGCATAACTAGCAATAGTAGAGATCCGGAAGAAGCAATAATGAGCCGAGGCCTTGGTCTTAACTTAGACGTTTCCATATTCTTTTTCCACCCTTTCGTGAATTCTATTTTTAGCAACCGAAGCGTCAAAGACTGGGCTCGACTTGCCGTGCTTGACGAGAGACGAGCGAGAGTTGTGGACGAACGGCTTCAAATTGGCCCGGTTGTGTTTTGCATCGCCCATTTGGTGACGACTATGTTTATTGGGCCTGGACTTGGTCAAGCAGCGCCTGGAAGCACTGGAGGAGCGTGGCGATGCCTTTGCGCACACCTTCGTCGCGCTTGGGAGGATTTGGTTCAGTGACGTGAGCAAAGTCGATGAGACGGATGTCGGCGGCGTAAGGGTCTCCATTGTCGGACGCTTCCCCGTTGTACAGGAAGAGGAACGAGCTGGCGATGAACTCGACGCGTTCTTGCTCGTCAAACCACGCCTGGAATTGCTCCAGACGACGGAGGAACTTAACAGCAAAATAGGTCAAAATCAGACAGTCTACATTGATTCAGTACCATAGCAAGTACTTACCGCCTGCAGCAGTGCAATGGCCTTGGATGCGTTGTCTGTCGGGAAGTAGTTACGGAAAGCTGGTGCAAGTGCATCTGCAGATTTGATACTGCGGCCAAAATGCTTGTCGAATTCGACATACTGCCCCTTTTGGGGTCATACACTTTAATGCCTTGAATTCGAAAGCCGATCTCTTCTTGTAGAGGGAACTTGGACTTCTCGTACACGATTTTCTCGGCCGTCGCGTCGTCCTCGTACGACCGAGTGCCCATCTTGACGTCCATAATGCATGGCCATTGCCGCTGCCACGTCAAATCCTCCAGCACCAAATACTCTACACATATAAAAACATTAACAACATGAATTCTTGGCCTCTCAAGCAGTTAAAAGAAGTATCAGCTCCTTACGCCCCGGTAGCATCCCTTTGGCTTCTTCGTCTTGGCTTTCAGACACCAGAATTGTACCATGATACTCCGGCAGTAAGCCTTGCAGCCTCTTGAATTCTGGCACTTCTTTCTCCGCAACAAACACTCTCTCATAAAACTCATATTCCCGCTCTCCACGCCTATTGCTCTGGAACGGTTTTATAATACGCCCCTTATGGGACTTCATACCTGACGACAACATTAATTTAAAGGTAAGAAGCCTACAGTAGTGCATAACAATACTTAGATCTAGCCTCCTTACTCGTAACGTGGCCGCCCACTTGGTGCTCCATCTCCACGAAGCCGTTCAAGTCCATGGTCTCCACTACGACGAATGGAATCTAAAAGAATTTCTCAGATCTGAGAACAATTCAATTATCAGATTTGAAGTCTTCGTGAAAAATGGCTCGCGTGCTTGTGCTGGGAGGGACGAGTTACGTTGCGCAGTTCTTACTGCAGCAGATACAGCAGGGCAAGACGCTACAAGTAGCAGGAGACAGAAGCAATGCTGCTGAAGAGGTCTCAGCTGTGGCGTGTACGATTCGCAGTTCGCCGTTCGCACCACTTCCCGATGGCTTCGTGACGGCGGAATCAGATTTGGCAGTGGAGACCAAAGCTCGCAACGTCTGCGTGTACTGGGAAGTGGACATTGCGGATGTTGGAGCTTTGCGAACTTGCATTATGCACTTCCGACCGTCAGTTGTTATCAATTGCACAGGTGATACAATCATTGCAGTGCGTGTTATCACTGGCAAGTGCTGAGTTTGTGTGTCAATCGCAGCGATATCATCACCTGCGATGTGTCAGAGGCATCCAGATGAAGCACGTTCTATCAATGAGGTATTCCGCTTTAATTTCAGTACGTAGATACTTTAGAATTCAAGGGAAAGCTGATGTCCACCTCGTTGTTTGGTGTAGCCTCGGGGTTTGGTGAATTTATTGGAGGCGATGCCGTGGCGACTTCGATTCGTGCACTTCTCGACGGCAAGTGTTTGGCGATCACAGCCATAAGAGCCGATGTTCACTAATTCTTTGAATGTATGTTAGGACTTCGTGTATGATGGACTACAGCAGTCAGGTGAAAGCTACGGAGAAAATGCTGCGGTGGCGACGCCGTTGCTTTCGGAGTACGGTGCCAGCAAGCTACGCTTTGATCAATACTTGCTGGGTAAAAAGACCACAGCAAATTTACAGGTGATCATTCTCCGCATCGCGAATGTTGTTGGGCCGCAGGCACCTTTGCTACCAGATCGCAGTGCACCCAAGTTCATGCAATGGCTCCACCATCAACTTTTTCCCGATGACAACACCAATGATACGCCTCAGCCACCTCTAACATTATGGTATGACGAATACCGCTCGTACCTGTACGTTTACGATTTAGTCGCGGTAACGTTCTTGCTGCTGGCGATTGAGTTTAAGGCAGGCACCAGTCTCTTCAACGTCGGTACGTCTAGATGAGACGATACTCGACTCTTACTTCATGCACGGCAACTCATTTTTTTTTCGACTGTCTACAGGGGGCGAAGATGCTCTCTCTCGAGTGAATATCGCGGAGCGATATCTTGCTGCCTGCACGAAGCTCCATCCCAAAACTACTACTGCTGTGTTGACAGAGATGGTGCCAACCTCGCGGGCCGAGATAGACATGGGGTACCCTTCGCCACTCAATACGCGTCTAAACACGACACGACTCAAGCAACAACTGCCGAAATTCGCGTGGACGCCAACAACACGATTCCTGGAAGAAATCAGCTGCAGCTTTCTTTGTTGACATGTTATTTGTTCAAGGAAATATCTCTGTTCCTACTCCATGGTGCCAATCGAAAAGAATAACAAAACGTTGTCGACACATACTATGTAGTAGCCAACTGATATGAATGAAGAGATTCCCCTTCGCGTGCCACTGCATTTACTGGATCTCCATCACTTCGCCCACGCCCTTATGCGCGTTCTTCAAAGCTTCGACGATATCACTGTCATCTTGGCTTTCCACACCGGTCTTCGGAGGGTACACAAAGTCGGCGGCACACAAAGAGATGGCATTACATGCCTCGCTAGGACTCTTGCCTGCTCGCATGAGTGACACCAACTCGTCGAACTTGGAAGAGAGTGCATCGCAACGCGCGCGAGGGGAAGGATTGTGCACATAGTCTCAAGCGTCATCTTTGCTTCGCGCAGAGCCTTATCACTGCCCTTCGCAAGAGACAAGAGCTCAGCGATATACTCGCAGAACAAACACCCCACTGACATTGACTGTTCCACCGGGATCTCTTCCACTGGCACAGATCCACAAGCTGCAATTCGTGTACAGATCGCATCCACATCCTCCTCCTTCTGAAGCGACTCAATAATCGTGCCTTGGTGTTTCATTAGCAACTCGCACTACAAAAAAGAAAGGGTTAGCATCGATTTATCAGCTCATCCCAACAAGCATAAAATTACCTCGTCTGACTCTGGAATCAATCGGCAAACCGAATCAATCGTTCGCTGGAAAGTGGCCAAACTGTCAGGACGGGTGATTAGAGATGCCAGAAGCAGTGTATTTTGCTTGCACGTCGCACACCGCGATGGAAGAACGTCTGCACCAGTTAAGTCCAACACGCCTGACTGCAGTAACGAGCTGGCGGCGTCTTCACCTGACAAACAGAATTTTAGTGCCTTGCAGATTTCTTGCGGTTCTTTCCCAGCTTGCAGGTCGGTCACAGCTTCGTCAAACATCTTTAGATCAGCATGGCACTGTGCACAAACATAATCAGCTATAACAGTCACGCCAGAATACCACGAACGTCACGTACTGTGTCGTCAGCAGGAAGTAACTGGCATACAATACCAGCAGCTTCACGCATTTCCTTCACTTGCTCTGGCTTCTGGGCAAGCGCGAACTTGAGAACGGTGACGACGCCACTGCAATAAGCGCACGTGCTGCTTGTCTTGCCATTGTTCAGGGAAGCGATTGGGACAGGTGGGGCCACCTCGAGCCTCGCCAATGACGGGTTCCAGTCTGCTGTGCAATACTTCAGGTCGTGGCAGATAGCCTTCGGCTTCTCTCCCTTCTGCAGAGAATCAACCACAGTATCAAACTGCTTCACGAACGAGTGGCACTACAAAAGCATACAACAACCGTTAAAAATCCGAGCAGCTAAAGCAAGGTTGTACGCATATCATACCTGGTTATCGCTCGGAAGCATTCCGCAGACGACGTCAGCAATTTGACGGATTTCAGTAATTTTACTCGGATCTTCGGCCACAGCAATCTCGATGACAGATGCAGCTTGCGTGCAGAAAAAGCATCCATCAACAGAAACCGCCATAGAATCTCGAACCATTTGCACTAATGTCGGGTTAAACATTGATAGATCAGTATTCTTTGCCAATGACACAGGCGAGATCATTGAGTTCTCCCCGGTGCAATATTTCATGGACACACAGATAGCGTATGGGTGCATTCCGTTTTTCAGAGAATCCAATACAAAGTCCAGCTTTTTGACGTACGGGCGGCACCCAGACTCCTCGCCCAATAGAGCACAAGCGGTATCTGCCAGCTCTTTAATCTGGTCGATCTTTGCCGTTTCTTGTTCATACGCAACTTGCACGAGCGTCGTGACATAGTCACAGAAAAAGCACGTTTTCGTGTCACGAGCACTGTCAGGATGACTTGCTACAACCAGGGCTGACACTGTATTTACCAACGATGTTTCGTCGATCATTTCGTCAGATTTCTTCTTGCAAAGGTTAATACTCTTGCAAATTTCGTGCGGGCGCTTCCCTTCTTTCTCCATTTCCACAATCTTGTCGAAATTTTTGTCCACTTCATCACACTTGCAATCGGGCTTCGCCAACATACACACATTCGTCAGAATAGTCTTCACAATCGGTAACTTTTCTGGTGATGTTTTGTTGACATGGTGAATGGCAATAGCAACTTTAGAGCAGAAGAAGCATGCAGGATTATGAGGCGGGCGCTCCTCCGAGATGGAGACGATGGCGTTTTCGTCACTAGCAAGGATAGCAGGCTGCTCTTCCAGTTCGGCTGTGCAAAACTTTAATGACGTACAAATTGCCTTGGAGCTCATTCCCTTGGTAATCGAATCAATCACGAAATCGAACTGCTTTACGTAGACATGACAAGGATTTTGTTCGCCAAGCATATCACATATCATGTCCGCGTATGTGCGAATCTGACGAATATCCGCGCCATATTGCTGAAGCGCAATTTTAGCTACGGTAGTGGCAAATTGGCAATACGAGCACTGGGTAGCATTTCCAGGTGGCCATTGTGATGCAACAACCAAGCCCTTCATTTCGTCTGCGATCGAGGATTGGCTTTCTTCCCAGTCTTGCGGCTTGTTGCAGACACCAATAGACTTGCATATTTCATGAGGACGCTTTCCTTCCTTTTCCAGTTCCACAATCTTATCGAAATTTTTGTCCACAACGTCACACTTAAGCTTTGATGGCACCAACTGGCACACATTGGACAAGATGTTCTTCACAATCGGTAACTTATCAGGAGACGTGTGGTTGACATAGTGAATCACCTTAGCGACGCGCGAACAGAAAAAGCAACTACCATGGCGAGGCGGACATGGACGCAAGGGGTGCGGAGAATGACTGTCGCGATGCATCACACTTCTCTTTCCACGCTGGTGGTGGCGATCCTGTCCAGGTCCCATCATGCCGACATGGTGATGGTGGCCGTGGCGTCCGTTTCGCATCATACCCACCCGACCGCTAGGGCTATCCAATTGCTCCGCTAAACAGTATCCCAGTGCCTTGCAAATATCACGCGGGTGTACCCCTTCTTCAACGAGTCGATCACTGTGTCCAGTTTGCCAACATATTCGTGGCACGGGCTATCGTCACCCAACACGCTACAAATCATGTCAGCGTAGTCACGAATTTGATCAATCTGTTCGGGAGCTTCTTGCATAATGACTTCCACAACAGTCGTAGCAGCGTCACAGTATACGCATGTCCTATCATCTCCAACCATACGCTCCGACAGAGGCAATCCACGAGGCATATCTGACGACTTTTTAGTACAAGATTCAAGCACCTCACAAATCTCGCGTGGGTATTGACCCTGCTGCGCAAGCGCCACAATCTGATCGAAATTATCTTCCACTTCCTGGCACTTGGAGCCTGGAGAAGCCATCTGACACACACTTCCCAATACCGACTTCAGCATCGGAAGTTGACTAGGGAACAAGCTGTTCACTTGGTACACAATCCCAGCTACACGCGAACAGAACAAGCACGACTGGTCATTGTCTACATCGACCAAGGTAACCATAGTCACATCATCAGTCTTTTGAAACAAAGCTGCATCATCTGGCAGCAAGTTTCCATCACTACTGTCCAGCGAGCACATAGCGAGTTGAGTGCAAACCACCAATGGGTCCGTTCCGTGCTTCAACCAGTCCACAATAGCATCAAAGTTCTTCAAGAACGTGTGGCACATGGAGTCCGCCGACATGGCGTCACACAAGTCTCCGATGATTTCTCGAACCTGCTGCACCTGCTGGACTTGCTGTGCCAGGGCTTGATCCACCATCTCCACAAATCTCTGGCACATCTTACACGACAAATTGTCGCCTCCTTCCAACTCAGCGACCGTCGTCATGATGTCACAGACTTCTTCGTCCGTCTTCCCTTCCTGTAGGAACTTCTGTACCACATCTTCTTTGCTTAACACTCGATTGCACTCTTCAATGAGCTCCGGTCGCTCCAGATCGTCACACGAGGCTTCATCGAAGAAATGCACCGACACCATCTCGAACATGGAGCGGAAGTGCATCATCAGCGTCTCCTCTTCCTCCTTCAGCTGATCCTGTTCGTGAATTCTCTTCACAGCCTTCAGACACGCCCTCTGATGGTCGAGGGCCTCAAGGTCTTCCTCCTCTTCAATAACCACAATCTTCACCACAGGGACGCTCTCCTGAGTCTCTCCGAAGTTGAAGAAGCGCTGTAGGAGCTCGCTAGAGCGCTGGAACTGCTCGTTCAGCACCGCCATGAGCCCCGCAGTGGCGTCGGGTTCTTCATGATGGCAAGGCATCTCGCCCTCATTGTCGGGTGTCTGGCGGTGGTCAAGGCCATGACGCACGCCATGGTCGGCGCTGGCGACGGCCGACGCGGCTGCCAGGCAGAGCAGCAGCGTGTGCAGAGGCCGCATCGTTCGTCGTTTCCGTGGAGCTTCTTCTTCAATCTGGATCCTCTTGAACTGAGAGTCACACAGTTTTGGCCAGAGGATGGATGGCACGATTGGTTGACCTGTGTGCATTCCTCCATGTCTCACTGAGTTTAGGTCAAGAATACAAGCAGAAAGGTCTTAAGTTGGTTGGAAAAGTTGAATCTCACTGGAATCAGACAAGAACAAAGCTGCTGAGATCAGTTGGAAGACGGGGTGTCACCTTTAAGGGAATGGCACGTGCCGCTCCACCATCATTCAGCAACGATCACTTCAACGACACGCACTTCAACTTGTCCACCAACGGCAAGTGCGCCAGTTAAGTCTATTTCTTCCCAATTTAACTCTCGTTGAGCATCGCTGTGAGCTCGAGATGCCCGCCTTGTGTCGACCTCGGCACCCACAGCAGCAAGGAGCCGCCCCTGTTCCAGGCAGACCCAAAAGTCTGGGCGCGAGCGATCCAAGTACAACGTTTTCGCTCCTAGAGTCGTGACATTAGAATCCCACACCACTGTCTCCCCTGCTGGGACTGCCACTTCGTCGATCTTGTTGCCTCCAGACTTGATGTTCACCCGCACGTCTTCCGAGTCGACACTCTTGAAGGTGATCGTCACTTTGCCATCACCTTCTTTCATCCAGCTGCCGGTACTATCGCTGAAGGCCTCTCCGACTGTGTGCAACCCCAATGCATCAGCTGCAGACCCATCGTCGACCTCTCCAATGAATTTCGTGGGACCACAGGTTGTCTGGAAGTACTCGGCGACGACGCCGGCGATATTTGTCACATCCCACACTGCGTAGAACGTGACGGCCTTGTCAGCGATCGTGTAGGCGTACTTTTCGGCAGTGAAGAGTGTGCCGTTGCTACTTGTTCCTGCCTTGATGAGGTCTTCCAAGATGCCGCCGATCGTTTTGCGCAGGGCGTCACGAGTTCTGTAGGCTGCCTCGTCGTCTGATTCAGCAACCAGCTCCTCCATGCAGTTGTTCGTCATGATAGGGATCTCATTGAGCACCAAGTTTGACTCACTCATAGCCACGCGAATATCGTCCTCTGGAATCTCTGGATCCTTCTTGCGGAGGTCTGCCACGGTCATCCAAGTGCGGTCAAGAAGACGCTTCATGTCGTACCCACAGGTCGAGTTAGATTTCAGCGCGGACTTGAGCGAGGCGATGTCCATCTCGTCCAGTGAGTCAATGGACTCGGCCAAGGTGATTTTCTCCATGAAGGCTTTGAACATGGCCCAGCTGGAAACGATCTCGTCGCTGTTGGATACAATTTCCTTGATTAAAAGCTCGACCGCGTTCGTGATCCGGTCAATTGTCCGGATGGTCTCCGACACCCTCATCCCGAGACATGAGGCGATAGTTATTGGCAAGCCGAAGACCACATTGTCTGTATGATACAGCGTCATCGCCAGCCACTCTTCTGTGCTGTCTGGATGGGACAGTTTGATGGCACGAAGGTATTTGTTCAAGTTCTTGACCAAATTCATCACTTCTTTGCCGCATTTGTAGGAGGTTCGAACACTTTTCGCCATGAGCTTGAATTCACCACACAATCCAAATGTGGCTAGGGAAAATGCTGACTGGGCAACGACCGAGATTTTTGCCGCGACTTCGTGTTCACAGTCGTCATTTTGCCGGATACATTCCAATCCACACTTGACAGGATACGGAAGTGGGCATTCTGCCCAGCAAGTGTGGTGCTTTGTATGATGCTTGGTTTCGAATTCTACGGGGCAAGTCGTCGCGATAAGGGCTTCCCGGTAACATGCTGAATCTGAGGCATCGCCCAATGAGAGGCCTACCCAGTTGGTGTACGTCGACTCGATCGTGGAAACGACGGATCCTGATGTCATTGCTGAAGGTCTGCTATCAGCACTGTTGAACGAACCGCTGTCGACGCTATCCAGAGAATCCTCGTCCTCGTTCTCGTCGTTGAAACTGCGCAACTCTGTGAAGGATGCGGTAGTTTCTATTGCAGCACTTGGCGAAACATCAGATAGTTTAGTTGTTTGTGCTCGTGGTGTGGCGGCATCGTTGAACGTGTACACTTCCGCTGATGTAGTAGACATAATGGCCGCTGTCAGTAAAGCAGAAATCCAGAGCAACCGAGACATTGTGAAGTAGGTGCACGATTGTGGTAATAGCAGCGACCTGAGTGGTGAAACCAAAGCAAATGGAGGAATGAGTCAGATAAAATCTTAACTGGAATACGTGAGAGCGACACCTCATACTTTGTTGGTCACGACGGCGCGCTGCTGTTCGTAGAACCGTAATCGCGAATTAACAGATCGCTCAGAAGATGAGTTTTTACGCGTCCATGTCTACAATAACGCGTACAAATGTTTGGAGCACTGCCGTTGGATTCTGGCTCAAAGCACCCCACACGACACCAATCACTGGATGCTGTGATCCCTCGCAAGACGGCGACAAGACAGCGTCGAGATCATGCAGACCCTTGATGTTGTCCGACGTGTTGTTAGTATGCCAGTTAGATCGTGATTACTCACAATGTTGACCACGTTGGAACGTCCTCCACACTCGAACAAGTTGACGATTCAGCTTATAACCCGGCTGCTTGCACGAGTGGAGCGATGTTGCCGGATCTTTTAACCCGGCAAAATCGCTCCATTCGTGCTGGCAGCCATGCTTTTGTAGTGTTGGCTAGTAGCGTGGAAGCACTCATCAATTTCCTCTTGTAAAGCTTTTTGATCGTTTAGCTATGACGCTTCTGGATGGTTGTAAAGCAACTACACTCGAAGACACAACGCCCATCCTCTTAGTCGTGCTGCAACTAAAAATGCATAGTGTTTCATCGGATGCGCGTACAATGAGCAAGCATAATGAGCACAATTTACTATAGCTGACACCGGTCCGATTGTAGTCACGAACGTGGAAGTGAAGTGTTCCTGCACGAAGCTGAAGGTACAAGTGCTATTGAAACTCCACAATCACAACGGACTGCAGCACATACTCAAAAAAAAGTTTCTGGTCGTCACGAATTGTAAGTCACAGCACAAATCGTGCTTATGCTGTGCTGCACGATTGAAACACGATTGAACTCGTGGTGTTTGTGATACATATCATTCTGCATTGTGATAATAATTTATACTTTAGAAGTTTTAGTCTGCGCACACACTTCACAACAACTTTCTAAACAACTACGGAGGACATCCTCCTCTATAACTAAACTAGTAACTAACTCACGTTTAACGTCGCCTCGAGATCTAGATGGCCGCCTTTTGTTGACCGCGGGACCCACAAAAGTAGGGAACCACCACCGGTACCAGGTAGACCCAGGAATCCCGGACGCCACCGGTCCAGGTACAGCGTCTTGCCTCCTAACGCTGTAACATTGGACTTCCACGTCACCGATTTCCCAGCAGCGACAGCGACCTCGGCGAATTTATTTCCGCCCGATTTAATGTTCACGCTCACGTCTTCAGTGTCGGTACTGTGGAAAGTGATGGTGACGATGCCATCGCCTTCCTTCGTCCAACTACCAGAGCTGTGGTTAAAGGCTTTACCGACCATCGACAGACCCAGAGCTTCTTTTGCAGTACCGTCATCAATTTCACCAACGAATTCTGTCGGGCCACAGATAGTTTGAAAGAACTCAGAAACGACACCACCAATATTTTTCCGCTCCCACACAGCGTAAAACGTGAGAGCCTTGTCCGCGATCTTGTAAGCGTAGTCTGCAGCAGTGACTAGTGAGCCATTCTTGCTCGTTCCCGAGCTGATGAGGTCGTCCAAGATACCACTAAATGTCTTGCGAAGTGCATCGCGCGTCTTGTACGCTGAGGCCTTGTCAGATTCCTCGATCAACTCGCCCATGCAGTTGTTGGTCGCGATTGGGATCTCATTCAGCACCAGATTTGACTCAGCCATAATAACGCGGATGTCGTCCTCTGAAATGCCGGGGTTTAGTCTGCGGAGTTCTGCCACAGTCATCCAGGTCCGATCTAGAAGTCTTTTCATGTCGTACCCGCAAGTCGAGTTGGACTCCAGTGCGGATTGCAGCGATGTGATCTCCGTCTTGTTCAACTTTTCGATCGATTCACCCAGCGTGATGTTCTTCATGAAGCCTGTGAAAGCGGTCCAACTGGAAAGTATTGCGGCTCCGTTAGCTATGATTTCCTTAATCGCTAGCTCAACGGTGTTCAACATTCTGTCGGCAATCTTGTACATTTCATCGACTTTGATTCCGAGGCAGGCGACGATGGTAATGGGGATATCAAACACCACGTTGTCGGTCTGGTACAGCATTGTGGTGAGCCTGTCAGTAGTAGTGTTGGGGTCGTTCACTTTGACAGTGCGGACGTACTTGGACATTGACTTCACCAATCCCATCATCTCTTTGCCGCACTTAAACGCAGTTTGGATACCTTTAGCCATCAGTTTGAACTCACCGTACGCACCGTACGTAGCAACTGACAGCGCGGACTGTGCAATACTTGCGACCTTGCTCACAATTTCCAAAGCACAGTCGTCGTTCTGCCGGACGCACTCCATTCCACACTCCACCGGATACGAAAATGGGCATTGCGCCCAGCACGTGCCGAGACTCTTGTCATAACCCGTTGGACACGACTTTGCGATGTGAGCCTCCCGATAACACGCAGTGTCAGGAGCAGTTCCGAGTGCCGAGCCAATCCGATTGGCATACGTCGACCTGATCGTACTGGTGACATTGACGATACTGCCGAGGGTGAAGCGGCCATTGAGAGGCCCCGAGTCTTCGCTGTCTGAAGAATCCGTGTCGTCACTGTCGTTTAAGTCATCCGAGTCGTCGTCGCTGACATCGTCCGAGTCATCGTCGACACTTGAGGGCGTGACGGTGGCTGCAATGAACGGTCTGCCAGTCGTTCTGACATTGCCTACAACAGTCGGAGTTGAAGCCGCATTTGCGTCGAATGTGTATGTCTGCGCTGAAGCTACTGCCCAACATGCGACCGCAAAGATGGCGAGTATCACCACCAATCTGTTCATGTATGGACTTGATTCTTGAGAATGGACGGCCTTGAGGCCGTAAAATGAAAACTGAATGGCTTAACCGAAGTGTCAAAACATCGGGCTTGAGGACTCCATGACTTTAAATGGCAGTAAATGGATCCGTTACCGTCTCAGTAGATTCGAGCTCTTTTAAGCTCAGCGTGGGATCGTGATGCCGTGATTAAACTGCCAATTTCATAGTATTCACAAATCCTCGAACCTCCTCAAACCCCTTCCGACGTAGCGATGAATCTCTAAAGCAAAGCCGCGGAGAGGCAGATCATAGCAGAAACAGTATGCCGAACGTTGCCAGGCGCTTTCCGGTGTACTCGTTCGCGAAAACCCGAATCTTTACAAGACTTCCAGTCGGACAGATGGCAATCAATTTATCACTACGAAGGTGAATTGGCCTCGCTCCACGATTCTGTTGGTCAATTTCCCCGGGTATTGAGAATCTACCGCACCACACAATCCAAGGCGCGGTGTGACGTGTTGGTATCGCCGATAGCCTATCGGGACAGGGACGAGGGTCGCTGTTACTACGAAACGATGTTACACTTTGGGCGGGGACTACATGTAGATTGCAGTAATTAGAGAGCAACCACGCCAAAGGTTCCTGACTACACAATACTCGAGTATTGATGTTTCCCCACACATCTAGGCTATTTCAGTTACCTTCAAATTCTATAGCAGTCATTTCGTTTTTCGCCATTTGGATAACGCATATCTTACCCTGACCATGACTGTTTCCAACAGTACTTGCCCTCACCCCACCCCATCCCTGCCAGGCGTCCTGGGATTCGTGAAGAATGTGCAGTGCCAAAGCTTTTCATTTACTGGTAAGTGAAGTCGGGCAGACACACAACCACTTGGGCAGCTTTCACACTTATCTCGCGTTGGCATCGAGTACTATCAGACAAACAAGTACCCACTGCGCGTACCAACCTATTGGCTATCAAGTCATCGATGAATGACTTGATCCACAGCTAGTGTGAGCACTCGAAAATTGTTCCAACAAAATTGAATACGAATCGCACCGCTAAATTGAATACTAGTGTACAGTGCATGCCGTACTTCTATCGGATTCAGCTGCAATACAAGTTGAATTTCAGCTCTGACTCCAGTGGAGGTTTTTAGCTCGGCCCAGCGTGATGCCTTGCCATGAGGCAATAGCCCACACTCTCTCATGACAACTCAAAGCAGCATTGTAATATAAGTATTAATCTGTATGGGAAAAAAATAAACTCTTAAAAGATTTAGACGACAGCAAAACGAGTGAATCTATGTACTTTTGTTGCAAATCACTACCCTCAATCCTGCACGTACGCACACTCTTCAGTTTGTCTATTCGCCTCGTTTCACGCTGAGACCGGACAGCAAAATACCGATCCGGGGTTCGTATCTCATGTCGAAGTTCGCATTGCTCTTGGAGGGAGCGGCAGATTCGAAGGACCCTGCTTCGGTATCCTTCGTCAAGTAGCGAGGTCCACGTCTGTTGTGGTGATACCTACGACCTTGTCATCTGGTCACCTGGAACACTGGCTGAAGATTCAAGACGTCGCCATGGCAACCACTCGACGCACCTCATCCGTTCCCGTCAAGACCGTGCAACCTATTAATCCTTATCTCAACATCTTCTTCCTCGATTTTTTAATCAACTTACGTTAAGCATTGCCGTGAGCTCAAGGTGTCCACCCTGAGCTGCGCGGGGAATCCACAACAACAACGATCCACCACCTGTACCTGGAAGACCTAGAAAACCAGGTCGCCATCGATCCAGGTACAATGTCTTGCCTCCCAATGCCGTCACGTTCGACGCCCACGTCACTGCCTCGCCTGCAGCGACATTTACGTTGGCGTATTTATTGCCACCGGATTTAATATTTACAGTCACATCTTCTGTGTCGATGCTTTGGAAGGTAATGGTGACAGTGCCATCACCAATCTTGGTCCACGAACCAACACTGTTGTTAAAAGCATCACCGGCCATCGATAAACCCAGTGCATCTTCCGCAGTACCATCATCAATCTCACCAATAAATTGCGTGGGGCCGCAAATGGTCTGGAAGTACTCAGAAACAACACCGGCGATATTTGTCACATCCCACACAGCGTAAAGGTGAGAGCCTTGTCTACAATCTTGTAAGCGTATTCCTCAGCAGTCAATAACGTGCCGTTGCTACTTGTTCCAGAAGTGATAAGATCGTCTACAATTCCACCAAAAGTTTTACGGAGAGTATCACGAATAGAATACGCTGTCGCTTCGTCCGACTCAGCAACCAGCTCTTCCATGCAGTTGTTCGTCACGATTGGGATCTCATTCAGCGCCAAGTTTGACTCAGCCATGGCAACACGGATGTCGTCCTCTGAAATACCGGGGTTTTGTCTGCGGAGATATGCCACAGTCATCCAGATGCGATCTAGAAGTCTTTTCATGTCGTACCCGCAAGTTGAATTGGATTCCAGTGCAGACTGCAGTGAAGAAATATCGGTTTCGTTCAGCGAACTAACTGAATCGCCAAGCGTGACGTTCGTCATGAACGTCTTGAACGCATCCCAACTAGAAACAATTGCAGCTCCATTTGATATGATTTCTTTTAGAGCTAGCTCAGCGGTGTTCAACACTCTGTCAGCAAACTTGATGTCGTCTGATACCTTTAGTCCAAGACATGACGCAATAGTCACGGGCACATCGAAAACCACGTTGTCAGTCTGGTACAGCATCGTCAGCAACTCATCTTGAGTAGTCTGTGGATCGGATACCTGGACTGCACGAATGTACTTTGATAGTGATTTCACCAACCCCATCATCTCTTTGCCACATTTGATCGCGGTTTGAAGACCTTTAGCCATCAACTTGAACTCGCCGTACAACCCAAATGTAGCGAGAGACAATGCCGACTGAGCTACGACCGAGAGCTTGGTTACTACTTCAAGTGCACAGTCATCGTTCTGCCGAATGCACTCCAAACCACAAGCAATGGGATACGAAAATGGGCATTGAGCCCAGCACGTCTCAACGTTGCTGTCGAACCCCAAAGGACACGTCTCCGCGATGTGCGCCTCTCGGTAGCATGCAGAGTCGGAGGCTGTACCAAGAGATGAGCCTATCCAGTTGGTATACGTCGACTCGATCGTAGTGGAGGCATTGGCGACGCTACCAATTGTAAACATTGAAGATATAGACCCTTGTGGCGCCATCGTTGCTCCTGATCCGATTTTCGACGGAGATGTTGCCATGGCGCGAGAGTCTTCGTCAATACTATCCAATGATCCGCCATCGGCGCTTTTCGAAGAATCGTCATCACTGTCCAATGAATCGTCACCAACACTGGGAGACACGCTTACCAAGCTGCCCTCGTCTGTGGCCACCGTAGCTATTGGTGTAGATAATAGAGTTCCGCCTTTGCTAAACGTGTACGTCTGTGCTGTAATCAAACTGAAGGCCGCCGCCATAATGGTTAACACTAGCATTAGCTTGATCATGTTGTGCGCAACTTCAGACGTTTGCGACGGTGGTGGCAATCTCGAGCGCGTGAAATGAGGAATGAGCTCCTTCCAACAGGTATTAACCTTCGGACCTAAATCTCGTGCACCTTCAGCATAGATATCATGTCATATCCGGGTTACAAGACAAGACGACCGATAGGCCCATTGAGTGCTACCAAGCATCTTGGCACGTGTTTAAAGGGACGGCGGATAGCTTCGCAATATTTGAGCCGAGCCGCTGAATCTTGAGTCGATGCAAATCGCTATCATTTATCCTGACGCAGCGCGACTAACGATTCGTAATGTATGTGCTTCACTTTATGTCATGGTGAAGATTCGACAACACCAAGCAGGTGAATCGCTCTGCGAGGTCCAGTAATGTGGAGATATTCACACTGCCCAGCTGGTCACGTAGAAGGTGTGGAGATTCGAGACGGGTGAAACTCCAATGGCATCTTGAATTCACCGAAAAGGCTGGACAGAGTGGATCGAAGAACGCAAATTTGTCACTGTTACACTGGAGTCGATTCCAATGCGGTAGCTCTGTCGCATTCGACCAACCAGACACAGCTGTCGCTTGCCACGAAGTACCAGCATTAAAAGTAAGAACCACGATTTGGAATTATCCAGTTTCAACACCATAATCGAGTTTCTCAGCCATGCCTATATTCGTTTTTTTAAACGAATATAAGATCTCTGATGGAGGTTATCCACACATTTGCTTGGTTGAACAAGCTTTTTTCGCAATACACGCAAAAACTCTCGTCGTGACAGCTCGTCACGGTAATGGATTGACCCAGCGTCCTCTTGTCCCTCGCCACTTTCCTCACAAAATGAAACCTCGCAACCCACATCATGCTGTGCATGTCCTTCATAATTTATATCATCACCACTCTGGTCATGTGACAACGCATCCATTTCGTGAGCCAGCAGAAACCCTCTTATCTCTTCAATCTGGTCACGCTCACGAACAAACCCACTCTTCGTTCTCTTTGATTTATTTGCATTCTCAAACGCACGTAGAAATTTTTTCGACGTCTGTGGCAACACCAATTTCTCCACATCTATTTTGCATCCCCCAGCAGCGACAGGATCAACGACAGTGATCACAGGCACCAGCGCCGTCTTGTGCGGAAAGTAGTTGCAATTACTTGGTACATCAACCTGCACTTGTTTCACGGAAACATTACAGCCAGGTCGTTGAAGATCCAACTCTCGAGCCAAATATCCAGAAATCCTCGCTCCAGGGGCGCAATGGCGCAGTGCAACGTCCAGAAACTCGTGCCAGCGAGATCTAAAGCATCAGGCACAGCAACTCAGTACATGATTAACACATCTCAATACAAATTGCAACATACCGCTGTCTGTTGCAGCTTCTAGAGAAATCTACCGAGTCTGTGAGCAGCTCCGGTAGCGGATAATCGTCGAAGAACACGCAGTCGAACGTGTCCAGCGTGTGCAATGTCTGCTGCCACACTCCAGACACAATTTTCACTCCTTCATGTACATCCGCGAACTCCCTGGCGCGCTGCAGCGTCTCCTGGTCGCACTCGATGATTGTGTGACTCTTGGGCTTGAACGACTGGATGTGGGAGGCGGAATAGGCCAAACCGAAGCCGATCTCCAGCACGCGGTCGGTCGAGAGGATGCGCAAGGCGTCGACGGTCACGTGCATGTAGTTCTTCTCCCACTGCATCATCACCTGCTGGCCCAAGGAGCTCCATAAGACTTGGTTCCCGAGTTCATCCAGCCCTTTGACGTTTCCCTGTGTCGTCATGCTCTATAATAAAAATAATGTTGTGCGAAGGTTTGAAGAATGTTGTGAGAATGTGACGAGAAGGTTGCGTGAGTGGAGATCCGTGACGCCCACACATCAATCAATAGACGAAGCGTGATGGTGCTCCTGCTTGGCGCTCTCCGTGCGGCAGGCCGCCACGCGGTCGCCGTTAGATTCTTGGCCTCGCGTGGTGTCCTGAAATACGCGGCGTTGTCTACGCAATCCAGCGGTGTGTCATTTGCTTGAATTCGTTACTTAGAAGTGAATATTATTGAGGTGTAACAAGTTGATGCTAATGGTGTAAACGTTTTGGTAAACTATTTGGTAAACTATTATTTTAGTGTACACTTGGGGCAATGGCACACTGGGGCAATTGGGACACGGCCCCGTGGTCAAGTCTGGCATCCGTAACGCGTATGAGGAGCTCACACCCAAGCTCCTTGAGGCATTCGAGGGCAAATCCATCACCCACTTGGAGTTTGGTGCAAGCCACAGCGCTGCAAGTACGTTTGCCTGTTTGGTTTACCTATGTACACTATTGTTGAACTATTATTTTACTTAATGGCAATTGTTGCAGTCGATGACCAAGGTAAACTGTTTGTATGGGGCTCCAACGAGTACAGCAAGCTTGGACTGGGCGAGAGCGTCGAGACCGAAGAACTTCCGAAAGAAGTGGAGGCTCTTCAGGGCATCAAGATCGTGGATGTTTCGTGTGGGGACTATTTTACGGCTGCAGTGGATGCTGAAGGCAAAATGTACTCGTGGGGCTGGGGAGGCTCGACGATGAAGGGCGCAGGAGGTCTAGGCCATGCTGGAGGCAAGGACGAGCCGACGCCACGTCTGCTCAAGACTTTGGTGGACCAGGGAGTGCCGATGTCCACGGTGGAGTGCGGTGAATTCCACACGGTGGCTCTCACCAAGGACGGGGAGATCTGGGCTTGGGGCAATGGAGAGTACGGACGACTGGGCAATGGCGAGTCGGATACCTGTGAAGTGCCGGAGCCGATCGAGTTTTTCTCCAAGGACAATGTGGTTGCGATTGCTGCTGGACGGGACTTTTCGTTTGCATTGACGGATAAGGGAGAGCTGTACAGTTGGGGTGGCAACAGTCGTACGTGCTGATAAGCTGTCGTTTGAGGTTGACGCTCCTTGACATTGATGGTCACTGATATGTGTGTGTTTTGTATTGATAGAGAACCAGCTGGGTATTGGTGGTGGCTTGGCCATGGACGTTTACAACATCGAGTCAATTCCTGTTCTGGTAGAGGCCTTCAACGGCATGCAAGTGAAGCAGATCGCTGCTGGCTACGACCATGCTGCTGCTGTGACGGAGGACGGGCGTCTGTACATGTGGGGTGCCAAGATCTGGATTGAGCCGCATGAGATGACGGCTGTGAATGAGCACAAGATCGTGCAGGTCGCTTGTGGGCATAGATACACCGTTGCATTGACGGATGACGGCAAGGTTTTCACGTTTGGCAAGGGTAGCTCCAACTGTTTGGGGCACGGTGACCGCAAGAACCAGTTGCAGCCTATGCAGATCCAGGCTCTGGCCGGCATTAACATCACCTCGTACGTATCAGATATTCTGCCGCATTATTTTGTTTCTGACTAATTGGTTTACGCCGGTTGTTGTGATGCAGGGTATCATGCGGCGACTACCATATGGGCGCCATCGCGACACCTCACTCCGAGGCAGCCGACAAAGACTTTTCCTTCCGAGAGTAGGAGGCAGGATTGTCGGAGCAAACGCGCGGTCATTGCAGGAATGTAAGCAAGAATGAACGTTAACTGCTGTGTCCAGAGCCACCTGTTCAAAATGGACCCTTTCGTGTTGACGTAACGATTTCTATGAATTTGAAAAGACACATCGCGATCTTCTGCAGTCCCACAGACATATCTTGATCGTCATGATTCGCACAGTGTTCGTGTTCGCGTCCGTCGTGGCGTGGGTGCTTCTTTGCGGTCCATTCCAGACATCGGAGATTGGATGGTCACGTTTTAGCGGTAAGAGGTCCCTAAGAAGTGTGTCAGCGCTCGGGTCAGCTAGCCGATTCAAGCTGCAGGATCTGCTACGGTGGTGGAACGGGAATCGACAAGTCACATCGCTGGATACCTGGCCGGAACCCGAGCCCATTGTGGACGAGTGTTTATCACTCTATCGCGATGCCAAGCGCAATGAGATCTGCGTCATCAGTCGTTAGAGAATACGTGGACAGCACTTCTGACGTCATGAACGATTCTAGGAAAATCTATCGGATCTATCGTGTTTGCAGCACTTGGTTTGATTTGCTTACTTGCCGTCACGCTTGCGTTTGAGGTTATTGCGACTCTGCATGACGGATGATCCAGTGCCGTCGGAGGCCACGACATCCGTCACAATGTACGGTGCTTGAACGGGTTCACTTGCAGATAACAGCATTGTAGTGAGCGGGATGCTACTGCGCACCAACAAGTTGACACGTTTCAGCACGGAGATAGGTAGTGGACTGAGAATAAAAAGTAGCCGCTTTTCTGCGTCCACAGCACGAATGATTCCAACACCAAGACACGGAGGATGCACTGGTTGTAATATCGTGCGCGGTGGCCCAGTTGCAGCTTCGACTTCATCTCGCTTCAGTGGCTGCTGTTCGGTGTTGATGCATAACCCCACAAGAGACGCATTCAACGAGAACAGTAGCTGGCTCGGTGGTACAGATGACCCGGCAAAAGCAATGTCAACCTGGTCGAATGGCACGACGAAAGGAGTGAGTTGGGTGTATGCACGGTAGATATCGCTATCGAGGCGATTCTTCTCCGAAAGCACGTGGAGATTTTGTAACTGCGTCCGCGTGAGATCGCACGGGGTGCGAGCCAAAAAGTATGTATGAAGACGATACAGTCGCAGTTCTTTGGAGCCCCGTGGGGGCTGTGATACACCTACAGGGTCCCATGGCTGGACACCATGAACTCGCCACCTTCCTCCAGTTGGGACATCAAATTGCTTGTTTTTCGTCGCTGCAAGCATCTGCACGACGTGGTCGGGATTCGTCTCCTGAATCACATTGCACAGCAAGTCGTGGCCCATGCTCTTGATCCACCCATCCGTATTTATCACCAGTGGAACACAAGCGCGTTGTGCATCCTTCTTCGGACTGCCATCACTTGCGTTCGAGTTGCTGCCCCACTTGCGGTCATATAACCGAAGCAGGCTTTTCACAGCTTTCATGTAGTACAGCGGATCGTTGCCTGGATTGGTATCACCACAGAAAAACGACCGAATGGGATTCTTCATTTGCGAGAATCCCGGACCAAGCAGCGGCGTCGTCAAGGCATGGAGAGCAACCATACCCGGTGGTGTCAACTCAGACTGACCTAGGTCCGTGTCCAAGAACGCCACCGTCCCAAAATGCGCGAGTAAACGGTTCACCAAATACCGACAAAAGGTTGATTTCCCCACGCCCTTGCCGCCACAAACCACAATCTTCTGCGTGACACAACCACCTTCACCACTCTTCAACAAGCACGCTTGCAACCTGTCCGCCGTCGCTTGCCAATGCTCCGTGACTTGCACCGTCCGAAAGGAATCCACGACTGCAATCTCAGCCAAAACACGCTCCGGGGTCTTCCAACTATGGTCTGAAAGCTCTGCATCTCCAGTTGCAGCAGCCATCGCGTCACAATTTCCCGTCGCTTCACTCAGTTCCTTCTGGGCTTGTTTTGGCACCATCATCTTGAAACCAGGCAGCACCGCTGCCAGTTCCAGAGGCCGAGAGTTCTCATAGAAACTCGTGACATTGCCGAAAGTCACTGGAATTGCCCGCAGCACCAAAACAATGGGGAAATCGGTGACCAACTGCATGGCCAGTCGATCCACAGCGATCTCCTCGTCCTCGTTGAGAGCGTCAGAAGGCAGTGTTGGCTCTGTAGCTTGCAACAGACTGAGGTTGGTGGGTCCGAAAGGTGCTTGGCACTCTTCATTTCCTGTTCTTCCTTCAATAACCAGCAAATTGTTCCATTTAGGCGAATAAAGCGAGCAATAGACACCCAAAGGAGGGCGATAGCCTAAAATGTCCACTGAGCCTTGGAATACCCGCAATAGAGTCATCCCAGCGCAGTTAATAGAAGAATTGCAACGCATTCCAAGAGCCACGACGTTGCCCGAAGGTACACAGAGCGCTCGGTGCAGCGGCGCATTGGTGCCAACACCATTGGAGCTGCTCGCCATTGCAATAATTGCTGTGTATGCTGCACGAAAGGTGTTATTCTATCTAGGGTTGAAAACGAATTAACCTATTCAAAAAAATGTTTTAACCAATCAAAAAAGCTGCTCACTACTTTATCCCACTAAAGCTACATGGCCGACGCTAATGCCGACGCGATGACTTCAAATGACATGACAATTGTTGACCAACTATCCATACTGGACCGATTCCTGACGCTATGGATTTTACTATCAGCTGCAATGGGTATCGCATTGGGCCAACTCTCTGCGGTGCATTCGTTCATCGAATCGACCACTATCGGCAGTATGAATGTATTGGTGGGGATCGGTCTCTTGGCGATGATGTACCCGCCGCTCGCCAATGTCCGCTGGGAACTAGTCGGTGCAGTGTTTCACGATTGGCGTCTACTGCTGCTCTCGACGTTCCAGAATTGGGTCATTGGGCCCATGACCATGTACTTGTTGGCTGCAGGGTTCTTCCAAAATGACCCAGGCTTCATGGCAGGGTTCAGTCTCGTCGGATGCGCTCGGTGCATCGGGATGGTCATGATCTGGATCGCTTTGGCTCGAGGGGACTTGGAGTATGGCGCGGCACTCATCGCGGTGAACTCCTCTGGACCATGGCGCTGTATTCGCTCTACGCGAGCCTCTTCCTCAACACAATGCCCAGTGCAATGGGCATCGACGACGCGCGACAGGAAAATCTTCACATTTCAATAGGAAAAGTGGCGATCAACGTGGGCATTTATATGGGCATCCCGTTCCTTCTCGGTATCGCAGGATGGGTCTTCTTGCGCCGCTGGAAAGGAGATGCATGGTACTTTGAGACGTACACTCCGCGGACGGATGTTGTGGCAGTTCTGGCGCTGCTGTTCACGATTGTCGTTCTGTTTGCGTCTCAGAGCCAGCGGATTATGACTACCATTGGGTCGGTGCTCTTTGCGATGGTGCCGTTCGTCGTCTATTTTGTCTTCACCTTCACGACATCCTTCTTCATGAGCCAGAAGTGCGGTGCAACGCATGCGCAGAGCGTGACGCTGGCATTTACAGCTACCAGCAACAACTACGAGCTGTCGCTGGGAGTGTCTGTGGCCACTTTTGGACTTGATTCGGATCAGTCCATGGTGAGCGTTGTCGCTGCACTCATCGAAATCCCCACCATGCTAGCGCTCGTGTATTTCTCGATTTGGATGGAGAAAAAGCAGCGGGAAGTCAAGACTGCTATGAACTCTCGCAGACCTCACCAAAACTCGAATCACGCGCTGCTGGTCAATGTTAATTCGTCCGACCTGTACAGACAACTTATTGACTTGTAGCTTCATGCTTTCCAAGGCCTGGCATGTCGATGTCGTATCGTCTAAATTCAGCAGTGGGCGAGTCTTGCTATTTTCGCTGTTTGGTGCCACAACGGAAAGCGCATCGGTCTCGGTTGTGTCGCCCCTCACCGACCAACGCAACGGACGCAAGGATGTTGCCGGCGCTTACGACCAAACCCAAGCAGGCGGTCCGCCAGGTGCAAGGCTTGTCGAATGACTCGATCGATTCGTATTCCAATACATCCCTCGGTGGTGGCGCAATTGGTGAGGGCGGGGTGGTGGCAGCGACTTACGTCGATAACACCGAGTCTGGTAGCAAGACTGCTCGTCCGTCACCCCCACAACAAGTCGATCGACAATCAACACCGGTCGCACCTCTTCCATGCCAAAAACGACAACCGTAGCGACTGAAGGAATGACGATGGCTCGAGTCGTTCGTGACCGCAAAGCGTCCGGTGAAGAGGAGCTGTCATTAACGACAGGCGACGTTGTGAAAGTTTTGTCGATAAAACGGACAGGTTACCTCAAGTGCGAAGTAGGAGATGAAGTGGGTTACGTACCATCGTCATATCTCGAGTTTCTAGACAGCAGCAATGGTGGAGGTGGGGAGGCGAACGGCACCGCTGTCACCGATGAAGCGCAACGTGCAGCTGAAAAGCAGCGCAAGAAACAACTACGCAAGGAAAAACGTCGGAAGGAGGCACGGGACGCCAACGAACTTAGTGATGCAGAGGTAGGAGCACCCGTATCTACGCGGTCTCCCCGCAAAGTGCAAACAAACACGGTCGAGGATGAAGTTGCAGAGTCTCCACGTAAGAGCAAGAAAAGACTCGAAAACACCGTCCGGACCGGGATGAGGAAACTCCTCGAGGTGTTACTGCGAATTCAGAGGAGACGATTAGCACCGCCAGACGAGAATCCACTGAGCGGACTGATCGCTCTCGGAAAAGCAAGCACTCGAAGAAGACGCGTCATCGACATGCCGACAGTAGTGATTCTAGTGAAAGCGACGGTGGGAGGAAAAGTGGTCGTCATGGACGTCGTCGTCGCCACCGCCGCGGATCTAGTGAGAGTGAATCGGACTCGACATACTCGGATGATTCGGAAGGAAGTTACCGACGGAGACGGCATCGCCGCCGCCACAGACACCGTAAAAACTCTAGCGATGACGATGACGAAGAGGACGACAACAAACGACGCTCGCGGCGGAGCAAAAAGCGTCGTGATAAAGATGATGACGATTCTGAACCCGATGAAGGATCTCGTACAGCTCGGAAGGCAGAGAAAAAGAAGCAGGCAATTGCGGTGCAGGAAGTGGAGAAAGGAGTAAGTCAATTAGATGTGAAGGCTGAAGCAAAAGAAAAAGCAGCAGAGCCTGTCCAAGCGAAAGCTACTGTTGCTTCGTCCAGTGCAACCAAGGATGAGACGGATCGGAATAAAGGGAAGAAGCTCGAAACAGAACGTAGTGAGGGATCATCTGAAGGTCGGGCAAGTGGGTATTCAACGAGCCGGAAGGATGATGAAGGACGTTCTACCACCACCACATCAAGTAACAAACACCAAGCAGGGAAAACGACGTTGGGCAAGCAAATTGGTGACAAGATGCGATCATTCCTGGGCGGTGGCAAGAAGCAAAATAGTAGTAAAAATTCGAGTGGCATCCTCAACGCATGTCCAGGCACTGTGCAGGGTGAGGAAGGTTGGTATGAGCATGGTGAAAATGAGCGCTATTACTTTGTGCTATTAGAAGGAAAATGGAGTTTGCTTTACGGGCCTATGACTGAGGATGATTTCGAAACCTATTCCAACCGGGTAAGTGAAGTGGTGCCTCAGCATATGCTTACATGCTTTTGACAACGATCTTTTTGCTATTATCCTAGGTGGTGGAGCAAAATCGGTCAGTTGAGTTGCCACCAACGTATCTGCACAAGGCGGGATATTTTCTCAACCGCGAAATGCGTGTTCAGAAGGAGCAGTGAACAGGCAAGCAATATCAAATATATTAAGCAAGTCCAATTTGGACTGACTGGCAGCTCGTAGATGTCTTGTGCACGTTGATAACCTCAATCTCTTCTTGCCGATAACCTTAAGCAGCCCATTCACCGCAAACACTTATCATGCAGCGTACAAAGCCTAGCTCATCCATCCAAGTTCTCACTTTGATTGTCGTGGCAGCGTTAACCTGGTGGCTTTCTGAGTGACTTCCCGAGGATAATAGTGCTCAGGCGTGATTTTCTCTTCTTGAGGCTTCCTGAACAAGGTTGTCGGTAATCGCAACAACTCCTTGAACTCTTCTCCAAGTGAATGCTTGCGTCGGGAATGTGCCTGAGGTTTAGGCTCAAGCTCCACCTGTATCTCGCTGTTGATCGATCCTGTTGTCGGATTTGCGTTTCTCACGAGTTTCCAATTGGTTTCTTTGCCGCGAGGTGACAGTGGGGTTCCAGCTCGCTTGATAGGAGACAACTCGTTCCACTTAGGCTCGATCATCAATCGATCCGGCAAACTCTCGCCTGTGTTCATCCCGACGGGGAGATCTGATTGTTCCTTGCGCTGCCCAAAACATACTTCGTCTATTGTACAGTCCGTGAAATTTGTCGGGAGCTTTATGTCTAACTTCTGAGCAGGGATTAGCGCCTTATGTCGCGAAAGTTCCTCACTTTCCGCTTTTCCTTCCGTGTGAAACTTCATCTGTCCAAGAAGCTCTGGGATGCGGGAAATATTAAAACACCTTGCATTTGCATTTCCTCGAGCTCCGTAATGTGCTGGCGGTGTTGCAACCACTGCGTTGTCACCACGTGAAGCGCTTCGCGGTGGCGATCATTTAGCCCACTTGGAACGACGCATACTTGCTCTAGCTTGTGCAACAGCACTGGTGTATCTTCCGAATGCATCTTGCGTTTGTTCAAACAGCGCTCGGCACGATTCACAAGATCTTCTAGAAGTTCCAAGTTAGATTGATACTGTTCCTCTAGTTTTGCTTGTGCTTCTTGCTCTTGCGGAGGCAATTTGTCACATTTGTCTCGCACTTCCTTTAGTAGGGCCTCTGTCTCCACCATGTGCATTTTGTCCACAGCCTCAAGGCTACGAAGACGCTGGAGCAATACTTTCACACCCACACCCTGTCCAAAAGCATTATCACACCACCCGTGCCCCCGTTGAAGCCATCGGTTGCGAAGCGTAAAGGCAGCAGAAGCCAAATGTAATCGCTTTTCTTGTATCTCGATAAATTCCGGCCCATCTATTGACGGTAGCCCGGGTTCTTTTGCTGGAGTCTGCCAAAATGACAATAAATTATGATCTTTCGGGGCGGAATCATTGCTGTACTGCTTGTATGGGAAAGTATCGAGCAGTTGCATCGTGCTAGGATCCACTCGTGACCGAAAGCTGGTTGCCTCCTGATACGCATTTGCAGCATAACTTACAGCCGCGTAGTACGCCATAGCAGGCGCATTTCTGCCACGTGGGCAACGTTGCAGCACTTCTTCGGTTGGATCTGGAATGTGCCCTGCTCGGGCAGCTTTAAGCAGCTCGTCGCGTGTAAATGCCTCAACCGGAAGTCGATAGTTAGCCCACACTGTTTTATCGTTGAGCTCTCTTAATCCGATCGCAATGTCTTCTTTTGTCACAACGTGATCACGCGGTACGTGGAGTAGTGCACGCATGCAACGGTCTTGAGCTGCATACTCGCCAAGCCGTTTGATGTACGCTTCATGCACTAAAAGCTGCTGGAATCGCTCCAAAAGTGCCAAATAATCGCCATCACTCACGCCTACGTCTGTGTTTATGATTGCAGTACCCAGGGCAAGCTCGTCAACCTCACCATCGAAAACATCCGTCACAACTGGGTACGTATGCGCAAGGGAAGTGCGTTTGCGCAGCGCTTCGAAAAGTAATGTTTTCCGTAGCATTTCGACATGCGTGTCGATAATACCAAGTCCTACGTTGAGTGCTCCAAAGGCTCCTGGCAGTTTATCAGTTGGTCTGTTGGCGACGCTAGCTGCCTGTGTACCTATGCGAACTCCACGCAGCAATACAGGCTCTCCCTTGCGATCCATTCTCCGCTCCTGAAGCAACGTCTGGATACTGCTGATGTCTTGCGGCAAAGTTACTTCCTTCACTTGGTATTGGTGCATAAGTTGAAGAAGCTCTGCAGTAGTTGCTGTAGCCGAAACATTAATGCCTCTCTGGATCATTGACTCTTTCTGGAGTACGAATGCAAGCGATTTTACAAGGTTCTCAACTTCCGTCGTTGGAATCTGTCGTATCGTCATCTCTCGAAGCAAACTTTCGTAGCTGTCAGGGACTGTCAACTCGCAGTTTCGTGTTAAAACGTGGTCCACTTTCTGCAGTAGGTCAGCTTTACCCAAGCTTTCAATCATCAAGTAGAGCTCCACTACACGTTCAGGATTATTCACTGCGGAAGTTCGTTGATCACTGTTACCATGCTTTTCAAGCAAACCCTCAAGCTCTTTAATCTCATCGAGTAACTTCTTCGGCAGAATATTCGAACCGCTTTTGGAGTCCAAAGTCGACCATGAAATCCATGTACCATATGTAGTGCCTTGGCACTTGAAACCACCAATTGTGTCAAGATAAGAGGTTTTTGGAATCACTCCGCGGTCTTCCAGCGCGAGTCGAACGTTCACAGGAGAAAAAAACATTTCGGTCTGTGTCATTAACAAGCGTGTAGCAGAAGGTGGCAAACTCTTGTTCTCTGTCTCAATTGTAACACGGTGATATGGTTTGCGCTCCAGCTCGTACTTGGCCTCTTTAATCGCGTACCATTCCAACATCCCCTCTAGCTGACCAACACAATCGGATCCAATATCAAAGAAACAGTTCACTTGTGATGATGCACTGTTAGGCACAGGGCTGGCATCACTTTTCGTATTTGTATGCGGATGAGACCTCGGTAGAGGCTTGCTGAGTTCGCCTAGTCCGCTTGCATGTTGAGCGTTCCACATGTTAATCTTCTTCAGTATGAACGGTGTGTACTCGCAGTCAACTGTGTGCTCTGACTCCATACGTGTGACATCTTCCAGAAAGCCTTGGACTTGTAACCAGCGTGTTCGCACTACCTCGAGGGTGCTCAAATCCATATCCGCAAGACCTTCGTAGTGCTCGTCTATAAGCAACAATATTTCGTGTGTGCGACTCCAGTGCAATGTATGTATCTCCATTAAACGCAGTTCGGTAAGAATTCCACCTTGCTGTGTCATAGCCGTCCACCGTAGCTGTACATTGGCCACTGCGTCCGCGTATCGGGTACCCAGACCATTGCTGCAATGTTGATCTACGATGTTCAGAAGCTGTGAAGCACGGCCAAGATGCAACTTTTTACGCTCGTGCATGGCAACGAGCTCCTCCAGCGCGGTAAATAGTATCTTCCACTTTTGCTGTACCTGCTGCCATGCTGCACCAAGGCCAGCATCAAGGCCATCCACTTCTTTTTCAATTTCTTCCAACAAGTGAGGTGTGCGTTGGGCGTTCATTTTTCACATGCCTGGAGACTTCTGAGCTCCTCGAGCATTGGCTGCAAATTCACCCAGCGGTTGTGAACTCTTACGACAGAATCTCGATATCCCGCCACCTCCTGGGCAATATGCTCTGAAACTTGCTGCTCGTCATCATCTATCTTCCCTAGCTTCTTGGAGGATGAAACTGGCAAGCTTTTACTTGTGATGAAGTTATCCCACACAAGATCGAGAAGAAGTGGTGTTCGCTCCCAATGAAGCTTGCCTTTTGACTGAGCCGACAGTTCATCTAAGTAACCCTTTGTCATCGTCCACCTATGGTATTGTGTTGACACGACAACAGCGTTAATACGCCTACGTGCTTCAGCATATTGTGCGACACACTTTGCTTTCTGGGCCTTGTACACATTCACAGCTTCTTTGAGAAGCGTAACCTCAGAAAACTTTAGTTGAAGGCGCAAACGCACGTTGCCCATATTCGCTTCTTTGACCTGGTTTTCAGCGGTGCATAAGATTGAGTCTCCATCACTGGGTATATTCAGTAGCTGATACATGTTGTCATGCGTTTGCTGGTCGAGGAGATCCAGTAGTGGTATACACGCAGTGCCCAAATATTTATCAGCCTTGTTGCTGTTAGCCTCCATCACTTTTACGTGAACTGTCGCCAGCATAACTTCCTCGAGCACTTGACTCAGCTTGATAAGTCGGGAGCGCTGGTAAACCCGTTGATAAACTTCTTGGTCCTCGGCTTCCAAGTCTTCCACTTCTTTACTAAAATATAGTACGAGTTCCTCGCACGCTGCGACATCAACAATCTCTCCTTGGGCATCCAATTCGTACAGTTCTTTCAGCTTTGGAAGCATGCGAACTGCAAACGCATCGTGGAGCCTTAATACAGTATGGCGAATACGAGATGCGCAGGTGTTTATATTAGCCTCCATAACCGCAGTATCACCTTGGCACCCAGCTTCATTTTCTTGATGTGTGGGTCGGATGCCCACGACAGTTTTCGAGTCATCTTGTCTCCACCAAATTTCAACATTTGAACGGCTTCTTCAACAAACGACTTTGCTTGATGCAAAGTGTGCTGCAGACCATGAGGGGTTAATGCTGTTGCTGACGCGTACGTGTTGGTCGCAAATTCTGGCATCATTGATGGATCTACCTTGGCTGTAGTTAGCAACATCAAGGCGTCAAAGATCAGTTGAACGGTTACCAGCTTTCGCAGTTGTAGCTCCATCTCGCTAGGTTTTATCCGCAATATTCTCTGTCCGCCAGCAATGGATGCGAGCAGACTGCGTTTCGTAATATTTTCTAGTTGTTGAAGCGACATTGTTAGCAATTCTCGAGGACAGATATTCCAATAATCCATATCCGTTATCAATCGCCTGGCATGCACTTCAGTGCCAATTTGAAAACGTTGAAGTCGTTCAATCTTCAGAGAGATGTTTCCAACCACTAACATTCGCCCGTTGTCCTTCCGAAGCACACTAAAGCTTTGTTGTAACTCGGTATTGCCGCTTTTCACTTCAGAATGTGTCGCAGCATTAATTTGACTAAATGGAATACTCGCAGTTCCGACTATCAACTTTTTGTTCTTGTCGATTTTATCCACAACTGTCAGCTTTATCTTTATTTCCGAAACCCGGTCAAGATCAATGGACGGATACGTAAATTCCACTGTTTTCGTGCTGAATCAGTTGTGTCTACACTCCATGCTGTTTGATCTCTATCGTACAGCAATGTGAAGGTCGAACTTTTGGGATAAGCATTGTTGCCCATATCTTTAATGATTTCCCCAGATGAAGACAGAACTAGGCCAAAGGGATTGGCGCAAGCTTCGCGTTGGAAGTCGCTTGACACAAGTAGGACTTCTACTGCAATCGAGTTTACCGTTCCCATGCTTTCTTTGAGGGCCAGTTCATTGGCCTTTAGCACTTGCACACAGAGCTTGTCGAACCTGACATCAGATTTTGGTACGCGATACACGTATGATTCGTTCGTGGGATCAGTAGCCACAAATTCTACGCAGCAGGTAGATAACGAAGCTTCATCACCACTACACCTGATATTCGGTTCCAAGCACACATTTCGTGAACTGCTTGGCAGATGCTCTGAAGGTTCCTGAATCACCCTTGCTTTGACGAATGGGGAGAGCTGTCGACGAAGTTTTGCTTCGAGTGCAACTTTGTGTATAGGGAAATGCAAATTGTGGACATTATCTGTGTCGTCCTGAACACTGACACGGACATCATCAAGCGTCTCAAGTTCGACGGACACCACAGGTGTAGAATCATGATCGCCGTTCTGGTTTGTGAATTGAACCGATAATGCCATGCTGGGTCTGATGTCGTCGCCCGAAGTTTCAAAGCTCCACGGTAAGGAATCTACGCCTCCTTTAACCATTGAGGGCACACGTCCATCACTCAT
This sequence comes from Phytophthora boehmeriae, assembly GCA_011947355.1. Classification (NCBI taxonomy): domain Eukaryota; phylum Oomycota; class Peronosporomycetes; order Peronosporales; family Peronosporaceae; genus Phytophthora; species Phytophthora boehmeriae. The sequence continues at coordinate 169,420 of JAAVTJ010000210.1, read as the reverse complement.
CAAGATTAATGACCGTATCCGTTGAAGTCTGTTACAAATGTTAGTGCCCTCTGCAAATGCATTGCTCACCGCATCTGCCAGACTTCCTTGGTCGTTGTGCGGAATGAACATTTGAAATTTGACATCAAGGCTCACGCTACACATTGAAATCCCTGTGCAGTCTTACGTTTTTGGTCGTTGACCATCCACTGATTGTTTCGCATTGGAAGCGTAAAGTCCAGCACCACGTCTCGTTCTGGTTGGTTTTAAAGCGTACGCTAATCGTCTCAACTATCACTCGGCGCTCCTTGCTCCGAGGTGGGAGGTTTGCGTTACACTCCATACGTAGCTGTCGCTGAAAGAGTTGCATGACTGATGCTGGATATTGATCAAGAGTCGCGGATAGAAGCGTCTTGAAAAGCGACACAGATTGGGAAAATGGACTTACACGAATAATCCCACTGAGACGGGTGAGCGGCGGCGGTGCTATCAAAAGGGAAAAGTAATTATTCTTCATGAAGGATGCTGCGCTTACAGTTGAATAGCTTGTTCTGCATTTGCATATCGCTGAATAGGCCTTCCGGAGTTTGGTTGCTACTGCTTCATCCAACGTTTCACCTTTGATATATCCATGATATTGTCCAAGAAACCGTGGCTGATTTTCGCTTCTCTCCATGATATTCCCATGAATGATTTGATTCGTTGTCGCATCTCGTACTTGAACAGATTTCACGTTGGCTGGAAGTGTTACGTATACCTTTATGATTTTGTCGTTACCGCACCAAAGTTCGGCCAATCTACTAGCCATAGTAGCGGCCATTTCGCTTCTTTGTCCAGCATCCAATATGTGTAGTTTGGGAATAAACGTAGCACCAATAAGTGCTGCGTCAGCTGCAAAATATTCCGTGCGAAGTCGAAGTTGATTGCGCGGAAAATTATCCACCAGCTCGCCGTTTTTAAGGCGCACAACATAATTGAGAGTGGCTGCAGAAGAAACCGCTTGTTGTGATGGTAGGTGAATCCCCACAATGGTCCCGTCGTACATCACACGATCAGTAACAGGAACCAATCGCATGCGTTCGACGAATGTTTCGTCACTTGGTAGGTGGCCATCTAGGTATGTGAGGTCGTACTTCGCGTTGCCATGATTGTAAACGATTCTACCAGGGCGCGAGTTCTTGGGTGCATCTTGAGTTTTGTTATTTGTGTGTTTGCCTGAAGTATTGAACGGCAAATGAGCTAGACTATTGTCGGGCGTAACAGCTCCGCTTACCCACACATTGTCTTCCTTCCGCAATTGCATCTTTAAGCTTGATCCGTCTACATTGGAAAATGTAGTGTTGATGGAATCACTTGCTCTCCACTCTTCATGAGGCTCCAAATGATCAAAATACTTGATCAAGCACAGAGCTTGTGGGTGGGTTTTCTCATCGTAGTGCTTCACGTACCCAATACGTCCGCGTTTGATGTCATAGATCCGGTTATGTTGTCCGGATTCTGATACTTCTAAGTCTTCCTCCCGGCTAATTGGACCAACGAAGACAGTCACATGATTCCAATCACTTGCTGAATCGATTGGTGCGAAAACATTGACCTCAAAGCGGTCATCTTCACATTCTCTCGCAATCGTTGCTGCCACAAACTGCCCGTTGGATAATTGCAAGTCCACAGGCACTCCACAATGTTTAAAGAACGAAACAGATGCATTCACCAAATCTCCAAAGCGCAATTGGCCCTGGCGTTCATCGCTATTGATGGATACGACAGGACAATTGGGATTAGTACTATCGCCAGACGTCGTCTCGTTACGCAAAAACTCAAATCCCGTCCACTCACACTCTTCGAACAGAGTACATATCAGTCGTGGTATTTTTTGCCACGTAGAATTCCAGCCAAACAATCCTTTGCCTCGCTCAAATGGCCAAGTATCCGTGACCAACGGTCCATCACAGCATCCAATGCGACCGCATCGGTATAAGAAAGCCGATCGTTCTGTCCGCGTAAAAGTATGAATTCAAATACAAACGCCAGAAGCATAGGTGTGGCCTTCCAATGAAGCTTTGTTGCCTGACTCATGTTTTGCACTTGACCAAGTAACTCATTCCTTATACCAAGCCTTGGGAACAAATTTGCTCGACAAGTATCCCACAGAAAAACGTTAACGTCACTTTGCACTTGCGTAAGACCGTGCCACTCATATCTTTGATGCATCGTCCTGGAGTTGAACACTAGCCCAACTATGCAGAAGGAGTCAGCCAAAACTTTTTCAAGCGGTCAGCTCGGTGAATGCCAATCAGATTAAGATCAACAGTCATCAATACTTTGCGATCCGGTTTTTCTCGGTCTGTCAGCATGACACTCTTGTTTCGGAACGTTGCACATTGCTTCGGAGCTCTAAGAATTGACTCCTTGCTCTTCACCTTTCCAAGTTGCCCCTCAAAAACTTTCCCCAACGCTTGCGAAACCAATGACACCTCGAAATAATCCACATTTGCCACGTTGTACGTGCACCCAAGAATTTTGAACGCCCGCTGGTATACCAAAGCATCTGTATCGGAATCACTCGCCACGGCACACATACCATCTGTCAAAAGCGATTGCCTGAGATTGATGAGATCACCAAACTTGCATGAATTTTCAAGCCCAAGGTCCTCAGATACGGTATCGTACTGGATTCGCTGGTCGTCTACGCCGTGAGGACGAAAATGGCAAGTATACTGACTCCAGTCAAAAATGTCAGAGCCGTCAGTCCTTTCACTAATCAGAGACGCTGCACTTTTGATCGCCACCTCCGCCGAATAACTTGGTTCACGCATTTTAACGCCCGCAGTTATTTCCGCAACGTTGGTTACAGCACCCAAATCAACGTAGCTGTCGTTGCGCATAAGCTCTATTGAGAAGCGTATCTTGCCCAGCACTCCTTCAGTTGTTGGCGTTTTTCTCGCCTTTGGTTTCGGTTGGCCGGTAGCTGGAAGCAGCCTCGCATCCACCCGGGCACGATTGTGTTGATCCAATAAGAGCTCTTCGGTCATAGATTTTCCGAACAGATCGGCGTGCTCGAGCACTAAACCTTTAATGTATCCTGTCTTGCTTCGCTGAAATTTGATTTTAACACAGCCTAGTGGCTCATTTACCGATGTGGCCTTATAATCCATCACACGTAGCAGTATGCACTTCTTGTCACTGAGCGCCGTAATTTCCGTTTCGCCTAGAACAAACTCTTGCTTTTCCCACGTTGGATTCAGAGTTCTCAGCTTTAGGTCAGTTTTCAAGTTGGTGTGATGCTCTTTGATCGAAAGGCCTTCGTGCACTAGCAAAATCTCCACGAATGGATCACCCGCTAGTACGTCTGCCACGCGAAGCTTTCGGCACTCTACGATAGTTATCTTGACGAATGATGGCTCTCTCACCACTGAAAACGACATTTCCGGACTTCGTGACTTGTCCGAGTAAGTTTGATCTGAATCTGGTTTGGAGGAAGCTACACTCTTTACCGTTTCAAGTATTGGGGGTTCTTCTTACTACGATTCATCCCTTTTTCATGTATTAGCTTGAGCTCCACTCTCATCTGTCCCCGATTGGCTTTCTGAAGCATGTTTGGCGCAGGAGAAAGTGGGTACCACGTATCGATGGTACGATGGGTGGGTATCGTCTTCATAGGAATGTTAAGGATACCGAGCAGCTTATGCTCAGATTGGCCCTTCACGATGCGCGTCACGCAATTATCCAGGTCGACGGATTTGAATAAAATATTCAGATTTGTACACCTTTCCTTTACTTTTTGAGGGTCCAGATCGCCATCGTTCGTGCGAATATGCTCGCGCATTAACCCCTCCTCGATGAATGAGTCGCCATCATGAACGTATTCAACGTCATAAAGTAGGAAAACATCACGAAGCGGTATGGTCAAGTTCATCCATGACGCCTTGTCACTCACTTGGTACTTGTTCAACAATTCATCAACCGCTGCTGGTGCTTCCGTTCTGCACTTTCGATCGTATAGAGTGGTGAATTTGTACGTTGGATCGGTATATGGTGTGCGAATACGAACAACTCGTCCAGCATAAAGCGAATCTCTCCTAAAATTGCCGCCATGTTTAGGTTTCCCTTTGAACCGAACACCTTTGCCGTAGTATGCCATTACAGTGTCGCCTGCAACCCCAGTTTTCTTCAGCTCATTCCGTATTTGAGCACGGAGTTGAAGCTGCCGATTCTCGTGGTCTTTGTGCGAAAAATCCTTGTCATGCCCAAAAACGCGGTTCAGAAGCCGGTGATAGCTCCCTTCAAGATCATGGTGATCAAATTCCGCAGCACAGTCGATGCACTTCTGCTCCAACGCCTTTGGATTCAATTGCTTAACAATAACTGCTTGCCCTGGGCACAAATTAACACTTACACCTGCACGAAAAAACGACTCGGCCCAGCGCTGGGGTTCGTTCGTCTTGAGCTTGATCACGTTTTCGCCCTTATCGTGAAAGCTCATCGTTTGATCGATTAGTTCAGAGCTGACAGGAAAAATATCTTGAGAATTTGGCTGTTTCACGCATACTGAAGCATTTGTTACTTCCAGCCATTCACCATTGGCACTTTTCGAGATGTCGTACCCAACTCGGCACCCAATGCATGTCATGTCAATGATGGTAACAGGAGCGACTGAATCAGTTCCTTCATATATGTATAAACATTTCCGAGATGGCACAAAAGGGAGTACTTCCAACACCACGAGACATGTTCATCGACAGATCGGTAAGTCTTGTCCTCATTAGGTGGCAGGATGGGCATCTTCTGTACATCCGAAGAAAACACCAAGTTGGAGAGCTCTGCACGCACACCAAGTAATCCATCGCAATACTCAGTAAGGCTTTTCGAGTACGTTTTGCTTCTATCGAAGCCAATTACCGGTAGAGGACGCGCTAGCTTGTTTCTGGTGTCTTCTGGAGAACATCCAATCGGCAACGCATCAGAGGTACGACGGATGTCAATTTCCTGAACAAGATCCAACGGGAAAACACTATTCTCACGTGATTGCTTCTGCATCCACATTTCAACCTCCCGCAAGCGATAATGACGATCCTTTGTATCTTGCATCACCGTATGCTGTTTCCTTAAGTTCTCGTTGCCAGAAGAAATAAATTCAATAAAGCCAGCGGCGCACAATGCACTAAGCCATTGCAGTGCGTATTCTCGCGTCCGTGGTGCTTGGATCGCATCAGGATCAAAATCTAAGCTTGGATCATCCCAACCCAACCGACACGACGACAGCACTGTGGAGTCTTGGCAATATTTTGTCCACTTGTCCGCCCATAGTACAGGAGGTGAACGTAAGATCCAAGAGATTATCCCTTCTCCTGTGAAACTACGCAGTACAGGAGGCATTCGTGCTGTACCGGTCGTTTGATCGTGCATAAAGAAACAGTCGTTCTCGCGAAGTAGGTTTTGGCGTGCGGTCCGAGCACGAATCCATTCGTCTCGAGATATATTGGTTGCCGGTGACACCCGCTCTGCAGGGATTGCTGCGATGTCTAAAAGCTCCAAATCCAACTGAACAATTATATCATTTCGAGTGTCATTTGGCAGTTCAGTAATTGGTTTACCAAGCCATTGGCTATCCAGATCTGCGTTTACGTTGTGCACTAAACGGCACTCACGCTTAGCATCATCGGGAAGTGCATCATACTCCTCGAACTGACGGATCTCGCGTAATATACTCACGATTCGCTTCATAACTATCACTAGCACAGTATGCAATGCGCCAATTTGCATGTTTTCCGTTGGAGAAAGTGATAATCGCAGCAATTCCCGGCATTTGATTCTGGTCTGAAGAGTACAACTTGGTGATTCTTCATTCACTAACTGACGTTGGTACCAGACGCTCAACCCGCATTGAAACACTCGACGCTCGTTCAGCTCATCTTTAGCGGCAGACTCTTGCTCTTTTGCTCGAAGGGTTTGTGGTACTAACACGTTCTGGCTGCGAGTTGTTACGCAAGTCATCCTGACGAACAGGGATCCTGTAAAAGTGTAATACGGGACACCAGCCTCGTCAGGAGGAATTACTTGCAAATGAAGATCTTGCTTGCCACTTTGCAGCGATGCGAGGTCGAGTTTTGCCATTCCTATGACTGTCTCTGCGCCACAAATGTCTGTGTTATCCATCACGCGTATTAGTATACTAGAGATGTGGCTTAAGATTGCCTTTTCCTTATCCATCTTATTTTTATCCGTCGAGAGTTGATCCACATCATCCGCCGATACACTGGTAGCCTGCACTGTGCCAAATATGATGGGGTTCGGCTGAAATAAATGCATGTCGTTGCTTTGTGCATTTGCATGATGAACAAAAGCCTCTAAGCGATCGTTTGCCTTCCAACTCCACACGGATGACTCCATTGAGTCATGCACAACTAGCTCACCGTCACTGTTAAAGCTACTAAAGATCGTGGGTTGTGAATGGGCTTTTCCGAGCAGAGTAATTAAGCAGATAGGCTTTTGGGGCTTGATAAGTTTCATAGGAATTCCAGGTTCCCTTACAGCCATCACGAGGTTTGACGCCGACAAAATGTCGATCACAAATCCTGTACACTTGTGTTTCAGCTTCTCCCATCGATCGGTTTCCTCTCTCTTCACATCAACACGTCTTGCCATCATTATCTCTACCTGCTTCGTAAGGCTGAATACAGGGGTTATTTGGCTAGCTTTAACAGTACATCGTGTCTGGTATGTAGGTGGGGTACAACTCGTTGACATATCATCGCCATCAAGGAGTACATCGACACGACCATCACGACGGATCACCCACACTTTCCCCTTTACATCAATTGAGAGCAGGTTCCAGAAATCATCAATTGTCTCGATTTCATCCTCAAAGCGAATGTCATATTCGTTGAATGGGAAGGGAATGTACTTCTGGACGTGAGCCGGATAAAAACGTCCACCATCGTAACATCGGCGAAAGGCCATTACGCGTTGGCCGTATTGCAATATCTCAAAACCATCATCCTCTACTGCCCCAGATGAAGAGAGTTTGTGAAGCATAGAGCGCTCTAGGCGCACATCTAATATTTTTCGTCAGTACTAAGCAAATTCGACAATGATTGCTTTACGTCACCTTGCAATTCGCGTTCATATACGTAAAGAGAAATATGTGAGATGGCAGCTATGTCTTTAATTTTCCCGAAAACAAACTCCTGTTCCGGCCAATGCGGATTGGGAGTGCCATATATCGTTAGGCTCTGTTTCCATTCGGTATGGTAAAGCTTTCCATCATCCAAAACTGGGATCACTGTGAAGAACGCATTTGTCATTGCTCGTTGTTTCTCGATCTGTGGCCCCGTAGCTCGTACAACCGCGCCTACATCAGGATCGGACCGCAAATTTAATGACCCAACACTGATTCGACGTTCAGGTGAAGAAGAAACAGCTAAAAGTCTAGCCTCGTAGACGCGTAAATGAATCGAGATTGTACCATTATTTCCGTTCTTTGCATCGTTAAGCATTCCAGCATATGAAAGCAAATATTTCTCCTTACGAGATGCTGCTGTGCTCATTGGTGATTGAGTTCTATTCACTCTGGTTTCCGGGTTCTTGTTTTCATGCACTGAATCACCACAATTTGCCATTAACACTTCTTCCTTCTCAGCTTTGCTCTGCGTATCTGAGCAAAAGCTTAGAATACTCAGTGATTTCTCTGAAGGGTTGGTAAGGGACATTTTCTGAGGATCTCTGGCAAGCCCGATAGCATCGCGAGATCCAACCACGGCCGTCGTTACTGAAGCCATACTCGTTCCTTTCTTCGGCGAAATGAGTTTACTAGTGTGCCTGCACTCCTCCATGCACGTAGCAGGATCAATGGCAACAACAGCATATGGTGATGGAGAGCGTGAGTTATTTCGTTTGCTTGGAACAGAAATTTGCATTATTGTCACATCCAGAACCGCTTGGCTATCCAAGCCACACTGAAGCAGGACATCTCCTTCGCACGTTACCTTCTGATGACGTGAACGATGAATTTGGGAGTTTAGGTAGTTAATACATCCATTTATCCCGTAAAACCGCGGGTCACGTCTTTGATAATCGGTCAATGCACACGGGATTCGTGCGCCATCCAGTTTGCAAGCAGCATCATTCAGCTGATGTCGTGCTTTCTCCAACTCAAGTTGCTCAATCGACAAGTTGTGCGTTTTCATGTTCACCTCTTTGTCAATCTTTTGTTGACGAGCTCGCTCGCTAGGCCTCTCCCCAATCATCCAAATTTTAAATTCAATAACTCCGAGATTTTCACGAACTTTCATTCCTTCCTCTGGCTGCAACTCGTGCAGCTCAGTCCGTTTATGGGCCGAAAGCAGATCCAGATCGACACACACGAACCCAAGCGGTATTATCCGATTGGAATTATCATTACCAACCACTCTTATTTTGAGACTGGAAGCGTATTCAATTGGACAAACAAAGCCAAAAACGTGATGCTCATCAGCCCAAACTGGGTTGCACGTCTGATACAATGTGGCTGTTTTAGCGCACTCACCTGCAATAGGATGTCCATGGACATCCAGTAGTATCATCTCGCAGTAACATTTAGTGGCATCAGTGCTAACAAGTCCCCTTGCATCCATAATAGTAATCTCCAAGCGATGATCTGTTTGATTGAAGATGGCCGTGGTTACTGGAGTCGTCGCTAAAAGCTCTGGACTGAGGACGAAATCAGCTAGATTAGGCCCGGACATGCTCATTTTGACGCGCAGCTCCCCAACTTTGTATGGCGTGGTTATCCTCTCGCAATTTTGCTCTGTTTTTATTGAGAGGTGACGGCACATTGGTTTTAAGAGGTGGCTCCACACAAAACCAGTCGTCAATAACTTCCGATTGATCTCTCTTTACTGGTGACAAGCGGAATCGGGATAATGGAACTTGAACAGATCCTAAACTGCCATGTTTTCCAAACTTGTCGTGGTCCACCAAGTCAAACTGGATAGCATTTACCGAATTCAGGTCAACAACTTTGCCAAGAGTGAACGATTTTTCCAAACGGGATTTAGCGTCGAATTAATCCATTCCGTACGCTTCTCTTCAGTGTTGACAAACAACCCTTCCTTACTCACGAGCTTCACGATACAGAAAGGGTCGCTTTTCTTGTTCGGGTCAGCATTACGAAGCTTGCGAGCTTCCTCCACAACCACGTTTAGTAAAATACGAGTTGTTGCAGTAGCAGCAGGAGATGTAGATGGCGTAAAGGTTGCTGGTCTGTCAGTAGCACGAAGCTTGCGAGCCTCCTCCACGACTAGCTGAAACAAAACACGAGCGGAGGGGGCAGGCTGGGCAGGAGGCACGAGTGGCGTTGGGGCAGTGAATCCTACTGGAAAGACTTGTTTCACATTCGATAACTCGGAATGTTTTGTCCCTGGGAGCACCCCACAAGTGCAGCGAATCGCATCCTGTAATGCCGTGAGCCATTCATGTTTATCCACCTCATTTTCAGTCTGGAGATACAGGTCAGGTTGGTCTGACCCCGGCTGAACAACGATCCACCGGTTGTAGCCTTGGTCATCTACTTGGTGGACCTTAGAATCTAGTGTGAACTTGTAACAGCGTCGTGGCGCTGCTTCCTTCGGTATTTTAAAGTACAGTAATTCGGTGCGCGACAAGCGGAAGTATCTCCGCCGCCAATTTGGCACGACTCTTCCCACGCGGCTACGCTTCATCAGCCAACCCTCCTTAATGTATAGCTGGTCGCTCATCGCCAACAGTATTCACACACGATATAGTGTTCTTCTTTGAACGGTGTTTGTGTCGTCCTTGGCCGCACATCGATCACTACGCCAAAAAGGTTGGAATTGGCACTCTTCCTAGCAAAGAGTCGCCGTGCTTTTTGAGTTCCCCAGAGGTTGGTTTTGCGGACGAAATATTGTGTCCTCAAATGTCAACGACACTTCTTCTGAAAGAACAGCGGTGGGGGTAATTCTCGGGAGAAAAGCAGCTCAGTCTTAAAAGTTGACGTTTGAGGGCGGTATTCTCTGCTCTGCCCTTCAGATAAACGGCGTCGTTCTGCATTCGCCCGGCTCGCCTTTTGACACGCTGTGCGGCAGGTTTTTGACCTCTGGTTCGCATTTCTGTGTAGTTTCCAAGTAGGCAAATGCCGTCATTGCCGTCTGACTCCATCGATTCAGGATCCACCTTTGTGCCAACCTCAAGCAACATATCCTCGTCACACTGTACACCTGAGTCCATCTTCGCCTTTTCTTCCTCTTTTTCACTTTTCGTCACCTCTTCCTTCGCTACTTCAGTCCCCAAACGAATCTCCTCCGCACCGTCGCCAACCAGAGCTCTTGGTACAGTCTGCTCGGTCTGTAACTTTGCATCTGGCGATTGCACACAGGGACTCGAAGGCTGAGATTGACTCACTTGAACACCCAACGCATGGGCTAAATGAGGAGCCAGCGTCTTCCCCAAACATGACAGCGTGACAGCTCCATCCACATGACCTACAGTTTGGTTGTGATGGTCCTTGAGCTCCCACCGTCCACTCTGACTCGCCCACTCGCACACGCGATGCAGCAAGCTGCTGCTTAGCACGTCAGTCTCCGATTCCAACAGAAGTCCGACGTGAAGAGCCAACGAGACGCTCGCGAAGGCTCCGAGTCTCGCTCTGCCGTGCTGTTGAGTCAGTAGCAACAGCGTCAACGGGGCGTCTCTCTCCCGCTGCAGCTCGCGCACCAAGTCGTCGGGGTCTGCTTCAAACAGACAGGACTTGCCATGGCGCAGCTCCGTCACTGCTTCTTCACTGACAGCGGCGTCTTGGCACTGCAAGGACGTATCGAAGAGAATAATGTCATACTGTAACAACTGAAAGGCCAGCAGTAGAGCGTCAGTAGACGAAGCTGGAGGCTTCACTGTGGCGCTTAACGACACACGATCGACGTAGAGTTGAAGTGAGAAGAGTAGCGCAGCAGGACGATCCACAGCAGGCGCGGTGGGGGCGCTCTGGGCCGCAGAGAGCAGCTCTTCACTTGTGTCCTCGACGTCGGCTTTTGCCATTTGAATGTTGGTCACAATGCGGTTGTCACAATGTCGAGGGTTTCCAAATAGTGACCTCAACTTCAGGACCGCACATTCATTCTACTGTACGGCTTTAGCTTGTCATGATGCTCCGTCGCTTCTTGAGCTCCTCCAGCTCCGCCTCGGCGGCGCACCGCATGGTGCAGCAGCGTGTCCAAGGCCAGCTGTCTCTCCTTCCGGAGGCTGCTGCGACGCCCAAGACCCGTGTGGTGTTCGTTCCCCGTGCGGCTGCGTCGGATCTGCAGTCTTCCCTGCCGTTCCCGGTCTCTGCAGCTGCTCTGCGCGACTTTAAAGCCAAGCCACAGCAGAAAATGTACCTGTACCCGAGCGTAGACGACGCAGAGTTCGCTGACCAGCGCGTGCTGCTCGTGGGACTCGGAGACGTCGACAAGATCACCCCCAACGTGCTGCGAGACGCGACGCACGGAGCTCTCAGTGCCTTGAAGACCAAGCGAGCGAAGGACGTGGTGGTGCAGGTGCCTCAGCTGGAAGGCAGCAAGTTGGATGCCGCGCGTGTGGTGGAACTGCTGTCCCAGGCCTCGGTACTGTCTAATTATCAGTTTGACAAGTACCTGAGTGAAGGCAAGGACGCCTACGGAGACGAGAAGCTCCGTCTGCCTCTGGAGCAGATCTACTTGGACGCTTCGGCAGAGTTCCAGAAGGTGATGGATCGAGGCGCAATGTGGATGGAAGTTGCCGTGCTAACTATCGTTCTGGTTTTGAATACTGCAGAATGTCACGGAGCAAGCTACGGTTGGTGAGGAGACGGTCTTTGCAAGAAACCTTGGTGTGCTACACTACAATCGTATTTTTTACATTATTCTGTGGACTTATTGACGCTGTGTGCTGTGTTGATTCAGGTAACGAGCGCTCACACATTGTGAACCCGGAGTTCATGGAGAAGCTCGCGCGCGCTTCAGCTGATCTTCCTAACATGTCGATCCGTGTGCTCCAGAACGAAGACTTGAAAAAGGAAGGCATGGACATGTTCGTGAGTGTCGGTCAAGCAGCCACGTGCCCGCCTCGACTGGTTATCCTTGAATACCGTGGAAACCCGGGTTCAGAAGAGAAGATTGCACTAGTGGGCAAAGGCATCACGTTCGACACAGGTGGTTTAAACCTCAAACCTACCAACTCTATTGAAACCATGCACACCGACATGTGCGGTTCGGCAGCAGTGTTGGGAGCTGTCCGTGCCGCGTCGCGTCAGGGATTAAAGGTGAACATCGTTTGTGCGCTTGCTTTGGCGGAGAACGCCATTGGATCTAAGGCAGTTAAGCCGAACACTATCGTCAAATCTCACAAGGTATGCAGTACATTGCTAGACGCATGTTTTAGATGGATATTGATGCATGTTTTACTGCAAATCAGGGTATCACTGTTGAAAACAACAACACCGACGCAGAGGGCCGCTTAGTCCTTGGTGATGCGATGTCGTACGTCCAAAGGAGTACAGCCCCAAGAAGGTCATTGATGTGGCAACGTTGACTGGAGCTTGTTTGGGTACGTATTTTTCTTGGTGTAAATGGTGACATGTAAGGCGCTGATTCAACTTGTTCGACACGAATGGTTTTGTAATACTTGACACAGTTGCGCTGGGTGAGCACTGCGCTGGCTTGTTCTCCAACTCTGATGAATTGGCCAAGAACCTGCAGGTATGGATCTATGGTAGATGAATATCACGGTACAATGTCACTCCATTCGATTGCTAAATAGTATTCCGCTTGTGCAGGAAACGGGAACTGAGTGCCACGAGCGCTGTTGGCGTTTGCCAATCCTCCCTGAGCACACTGCTGCCCTAAAGGGTTCGCAATCGGACTCGCGCAGCACAAGTCGTGGTCGCTATGGCGGTGCCTGTACAGCAGCAGCATTCTTGCAGCAATTTGTCTATGAGGGCGTCGACTGGGCGCACATCGATATTGCGGGGCCATCGGACTATAGTGCTGCCAAGTCTTACTTCCCTAAGGGAGCCACGGGTTTCGGCGTGCAGCTGCTTTACAACTACCTCAAGGAACACGAGCAGCATTAGATGATGTGATATCTGCCTCATTCGCTTCCTAGCATAAAGGGATGAAGACAGCAAGATTTTTGGGATCGCTATCATTGTTAGTGCGCGCTAATAGATATGACGGTGATTGCCAACCTGGCTGATTCACCACCTTACTGCTCTGTGTAGACATTCCACACGAAAACGCAACCGTCGTCACCGACAGACACAAGCTGTCGGTCGTCAGGACTGAAAGCTAAACCGCGGACATTACCCGAGTGCCCCAAACCATCCATAATCAATTGACTTGAGTTGAAGTCCCAAAGTTTTACCAACCGGTCGTTGCCACCAGTGGCAAATATCGCAAGGCTATGTGCTACGGCAATGCAAGTAGCTTCTTCGTCATGGGCCTTTTGAATCACGTTCACGGGTGTGTCAATGCGCAGATCCCAGTACGAAATTCGCTTCTCTTGGCCAGCACTCAGCACTAGGCGCTGATCGGCAGACAGCGCCACAGTGTTGATTCCTCCCATACGTTGGATGTGACTTGAAATTCTGCGCTCGTTGCGTAGATCCCAGCATAGCAGACTGCGATCCCGACTACAAGAAATCAAATGCTGGTCGTCGCGATAGAGCGCCAAACTCGTGACGGTCATTGAATGCTCTTTAAGGTGTGCGACCAAGTCGCGCTTACGAACATCCCACACGCGAACTTCGCCACTTACTCCTGCAGACACGATAAAACGCTGGTTGTGGCTTAATACGAGAGTTGTGACGCCACCTGTGTGAGCATTGTCAATAGACCAAGCAAACTCGCCAGAGTCGCTCCCATGGGAACGTATGCAGCCATCACTCCAACCCGATAAAAGCACATCCAGCGAAAACTGAAGGCATGTCGGAGCCCCTGCGTCTCCAACAAAACAGCGCGTTACCACTGAGTAGTCAGAAGCATCCCAAACGCGAATAGTGCAATCTCGGGAAATGGTGGCGAATCTATCGGACACTTCAGGTGCATAAGCAACTTGAACGGCCGCGTTCGAGTGGTTCTGTGACAGTAGCTTGGCCTGGAGGCTGCGCTGTGAGGCACCAAACGCAAGACGCACCAAGAAAATACTTCCAGCCTGGGTACCGACAACAGCCTCGGTCTTAGTAGCGTTGAGCCCCACACCAACAACACCGCTATCAAGCGCAACGTGGCATGTATCTACAAAATCGAGGCTATAGTGCAGCACACTGCCGTCGCCACCTCCAACCAGTATGCCCCCGTCGAAGTATAGCATGGAGTTCACACCGCAGGAACATGCAGGAACGACTTTGAATAGTTGCCGTGTCTTGACGGTAACTACACAAAAGTCGCCGCTGGAACTGCCAGCTACAAGGGTCTCAAAGTCGGGAGAAAACTGCACGCAAGTGTAGTCACGTATGAGCGTCTGCTCGATTTTGCTTTGTGTGAGCTCCCCAGTGGCTGGATTGAGAACCCAAATCACGAGCAACCGATGACCCACGGTTGCGAACTGGTAGTTAGCTGTATCACGGCGTTTGACATCGCGCGCCATGCCACCGAAAGCAACTGCTGTGACGATGTTTGAGATCTTCTGGTGCGTCGCGCAAATGTTGCCAGTCATCATGTCCCAAATGTACAGCCGTGGTCCGTCCTCCGGTGACCCCACAGAGCACAGCAAGCGCTCATCATCGGAGAATGCCAATGCAGCGATACCTGCGTCGTGTTCTGACAAACGAAGAGCCAATCTTCGAGTCGAATAGTCCCATACGAGAATGTCAGCTCGTCTACCACGTTCACCTGACGCTAATAATCTTCCTGATCGAGACATTGTGATGCACATTACGTGACCTTGATGGCCGCGCAGAAAGAGCTGACTGTGTGCATCTTGAAAAGACGTTAGAATCACCGATCCGCCGGCTGGATACACATAGTCACGTCCGGAGGGATGATAGTGGATTGAGTTTGGTATAGCTGAGAAGCCGATCGTGTGCTCGAGTTCGATTGCTGAAGAAGACCGAGGTTGCTTGTTGCTTTGTGGATTCGATTCGTTCGGTATACCAGTGAGGCCTCTGGAGACTGGTTCTCCATCCATCGCATGGGCGCTTTCGTAGCCACACGAGTTGTTGTCTCCATCGTACTGCATTGTATCGATTACACTTGAAGTGGCACCGATCAGTTTCTTGTTGTGATCACCAGGGAAGTGAAGGGACGACTCAATTTGGACAAAGAAAAAAACTGTCGAACAAATAAACCTACACATACACATTGGTGTATAACAACAATTGCTTACTCGTCAAATGCTGCTGACTCGCGTAGTCCTGGAGCACCCACATAGCTCAAACATGTGTAATATGGTGGTAAGTCATTGTCTTGCATCCATTGCGCAACATCCAAGCCGATATCCTCCTGGCGGTCGAACAAATTCACCCGCAACACACCTCGCGACATAAAGGCTCGAATAGGCAGGTTGAACGTTTGCATCTGCATCGTCGATGTCGAAGTAGAACAAGACATAGTAAGCACCAGCACCCGCAGACAACCCGTTTCTTCAACTTTACCTCCATATCTTTGACGACATTGTATTCCATGGATTCGTAGACCAATGTGCCAAGTTCTCCATCGTCACCCAACTCGTACAACGCGAAAGACAGTCGCTTTGGGGAGTAGGTTGGGCTACCTGGGTACCAAAACACTCGATACGGTACAACTTGCACACTGGCCACGAGGGAATTCTCCCACAAGTTGTAATCCAGATAATCCGTCGTCCTATGCGACCATGTTGAAGCACTACCATGACATCACAAATTCATATATCTTTAGCAGTAAAATCTCAATAAAGGCAAACTCGTCGAACTGATACCTGCTCCAGTAGCATGGTCGACCGCTAGCACAACCGCATTCCCGCTGCAGCCTGTTAGCGATTGCTTCAAAAGCCAGGGGTCATCAGCCACCACAGTGTTGGTCAGTAACGCCACTCCATCGCCGCAATGCGACCTGGTGAGTGTGTTCTCCAACGACTCGTTCGTATGATCGGTCGACGAACAGTCTGCAAAACGATAACAGCAGTTAGCACATAAAATAAAAGGCATTAGTAAGCTGAACAGCTTGTGGCAGAAAAAAGATCAATCTTGCAGACCTCGTACTTGACGCAGTACAGAGAGTTCTTCCCTCACGGAGCTCTGCGTCAACAGCGCTAGACGTTTCCAGTCTGTGTGGCTTCTGGTGCGACAGTCGCCTCCGTACAGCGCATAACGATGCGTCAAAGTCTGCCACGTGTCTGCAGTGCGAAAAACAGCATAAGACAAGAACAGAAAGCATAGAAAATGAACGAAAGAGCATACCGAATTGCACAATTGCGTCCCGTACATGGCGACAGACGCACTCCAGTTGCAGCAGCGTCGAGTGGTCCGCGAACTGCAGCGTGGCGGCCAGCAGGTCGCCAGGCAACTCGCACAGCCCCATCGTCAGACCTACTTGACTTTGTGGTGTAGGTTCTGGTCTGCAAAGTTGAACCTAAACTATATTTAAATTTAAAAACGAACAATCTGTGACGTGTGTTGTAGTTCAAGCAGCTTGTGGCTCGAATATCTCCATTTTGTCATTAACGGACCTAGTACACTGTTCGTCTTTATACATCCTGAGAGTGTTTCTCTACGGAGGACCATCGTCGGTATTCCACCGTTTCAGCTCCTTACGCAGCATGCGCTGGAATTGCGACGTCGCAGCTCGCTCCCTGTCGATCTCCACGCGAAGCCTCTTCATTTCACCCACGGCTCGATATTTCCGCAACGACTCGTCCACCACATTCGGGGCCTTGCTACCGAAACTCTTTTGAAACTCTTCAACGAAACTTTTACTGGCTGCTTCATCTTGCTGTAATCGCGCTTGATGCTGCGGTTGACAACAAGCGGTGCCGCCAGCCTTGACGGCAGCGGGGCATCCAACAGACCAAATGTGCTTGGGATAGATCCCTGCCAATCAGCTGGATAGTAGATTGTGATGTCGTTCACTGTCTCAAAGAAAGCAGTGTATACTTCCTCAAAAATCTTCCGCCACGGAAGCAGAGAGTCTGTCTCTTGCAAAGTCACTTGGTCCTCCACACCACCATTCATCAATTGCTGGTGAACTGGCAGTAGACTGCTGTAAATCCGTTTCTTTAGTTCGTACGTCGACACCGCCGTAGCTGCGGGATACGAGTGGAATAGACGATCGACGAAGTCAACGATGTTGTTGAAGTAGACATCGCAGATATGCTCACGTTTCACAGCAAGCTGTTTGCTCTCGACTGTGACTCGAGTGACCTCCAACGCTGTTAATACTGTTCTGATTTCATGGCGTTTTTCTTGCGAGTTCCAACCAGGTAGAGGCTCCAAACCGACATGCAGCAACTCAGGAGGCAGGTATACAAAGTCCATAACACCGGATGACAAAATATCCTGTCGTACCCGGGGAAACACAGCGCAGATCATGCTCTGAATAGACACCGATGACTGGTACTGGTTCATCATGGCCTTCAAACTTGTCTCCAGTAGCTCTTTCAAGCCAACACTTTTGAAAAGGCGGACAGGAGGGGATAGAGCTGCAGCGTTGGTAAGCGCCAGGGCAAATTTTGTCGGTAGAGAATCCTTTGCACCGATCAACTCGAAACCAATCTGAGTCAGGGACGAAGCGTATCGACTTTCCAGTCGTCGGACACAACCCTCAAGACTAGTCAATAGCTCTGAATACGATGACTCAATTTCCGCTGAACCAAACGCCAGCACTACCAAAGCCACTCGGTGACCTGAGGTTAACGACGCAAGCAACCCTGCCAAGCGCTGCTCCCATAATCCACAATTCTGGAGTTTCTTGAACAACTTGAGGTCAACAGGAAGGAGAATCGCTGACGTCGCAGCGAGCTTCTCTTGTTGCGTTTCACGAGTGTTATTCTGCGAAAACGTTGAATTCAGATAATGGCAGCAAACAGCAACACCTTGAGACGTTACTCCATCGTTTGATTGAAACGTACGATGACACTCCTGCACAGGCGCTGTGGAATCTTGCGTCCCAGCTCTAACGGCGCACCACAAGCCGAAGGTTGAATCTCCATCCAACAGATCGGCAATCACCAACTTCCAAGCTATTGACGATGACGCAGTGTTTTGTCGACGAAGATGAGGTGTGACGATTCCAAGAATGTCATCGGATTTCCAAAACTCAGGTGGTTCTGAAGGTTGCTCTGTTTCCTTGACCAAGACTTGCTTCATTCGTTTCGTGCCGATCGGCACGCCGGCTTTTCCGTTCGGTTCTCTAAAAGCCATTGTACACTCTCTTTTGCCTGTTGATGAGGTCGAACAAGCCGAAGCTTTGCTGCGTCAATGGCAACTGGCCCCGAAGCATTGCGAGAAGCTTGGACATATTTTCGCCAGAGGTGTAGTCTCAACTTCAAAACTGCGAGCCTCTGTTTGTCAGCGCGTCGAGCACGTTTCTTCTCAGCGCGTTCCTTGGCTAATTGTGCTTGCCGCTGCGCTTCAAGAGCAGCCTCACGCTCCTTCCGTGCTCGAGCCTCTGCTAATTCTTGCTGCCGCCGTCTTTCAAGCTCTTCAGCAGCCTTTCTCCGCAGCTCTTCTTGTCGTTTTTCTTCTTGTAGGCGTCGTTCTTCTTCAGCTGCCTTTGCTTTAAGAGCTTCCGCTCGTTGTATCGCAGCTAATCTTTCCTGTTCTGCTTTACGAGCTTCTTCTTCAGCGCGTTTGCGCTGCTCTGCGAGCTCACGCTGTTTCCTCTGTTCCTGTAGCTGTTTCTCCAGTTGTAATTGCTGCTGCTTTGCCTCCTCGGCCTCTTTTTCTGCTCGAGCTCGTGCTATTGCTTCCACCTTCGCCTGCTCCTGGCGAGCTTTCTCCTCCTTCGCGCGCTGCAGTTCCTGGATCCGTTGCTTGACTTCTTGCTGCTTCTTTTCCAGTTCGAGTTTCTTTTTGCAATTAACTCCAAGTCTTGCCTTCTCTGCTCAGTTTCTGCTGATTGCTGACCAACTGTTAGCTCACTACCAAAGCCAGTGCTTTTTGTGTGTGTTGGCGCAGCAGTCGTAGGAGGTACAGCTGACTGCCCTTCCCTGTAATCAACAAAGTAGGAATACGCGTCTTCGTATGGAGGTCGATTCGGATAGAGCTTTGCTCGTTCGCTCTGCTCAAAATCTTGGATCAGCTTGCTTAGGCCTGGGTATTCTTTCGAAGGATGCTCTGTTACCCCACGGCAAATGTCCCGTCGTAAATAATTGCTATTCATACAACAGAAGTAGTGAGATGCACGAACGTCTACATCGAATTTTATACAAAGCGTAAAATCAAGCATACCCTTGCTTCATGCCGACATAGATCTTGGAGGCACAAACCGCTAAGGGATCATTGTTGCGCCGTAATTGAATATCTACGCACAAGGCAGTGTTATCAGTACTTCAGTTTAAATTCACCACACAACCCATAGCATCGCACTCCCTCACCTGTTTCAAAATCACCACCAAACTTCACCACAACTGCACTATCGTCTCCGGCTCCAGGCCTACCCGAGATTCTCAGTTTATGATGTTTACACACAGAGTACGCATGCTCCATGTCGTCAAAGCATAACAGCTCCACCAGGTCCTCCAACGGATAAAGTTGGCCGCGGTAAGCACGATTCATTCGAAGCAGTGCTGACGATCGGGCGCTAGGAATGTATCGAAACATTAGACACGACTGCAAGTACGTCGCTTGGCGCAGCAACGAGAAAAACTGATAGTAGTCACCAGTGTGACGGGCCACAAACACTCGCATCGCAAACTTGACGTGACGGCTTTCCAAGATATACTGCGGCAAATTTTTCACATACTTCAACACATCCATACCACGACCGTTGTCTAAGGTACAGAGGATGAAATACGCGCGGCATTCGGCCTCGAACGGACTTGAGTACGCAGGATCTCCCATCTTATTACTCTCGTCATACATCTCGTTTAGAGACTTGAGAGTTTGACCAAGTTGCTCCATGTTTTGCTGTGCAACAAAACTTGGGACTCAATAAGTTCATGTTCGCTAAGAACATGATATCGTGCAATACGCTCATGGACATCAAGCGCGATAGGGTGTACTCGACCACCAGCTCCTCGATAATTCTGTAAAACAAAATCCTTTCGAATCATTCGAAATCGATCCCAGCAGAAATTATACAGATCAATCAGTTCAGGAACTCGAGGCGGTTGAAAACGAGGATCAGGCCCGAACTGCTCCAAATCCATAATTTCCTGCTCGATGTAGAGTTGAGTTCGTCGAAGAACACCAGGCGGGCGGATCTCTTCAGGAATATCCAACTTGTGATCAGCTGAACTGCGTTGAAATCGCTTGATAATCATATCACTCTCAGTGCCTGGTCGATCCGGAAAACACTTCTCGAAAACGCTTAATTCCTCCACACGAATGTGCAATTCGCGTTCGGTTGGACTGCACATATCAATACAACAACCGTCTAGATTGGTCGCCGCTGATAGTTCTGCCTTGCTATTGTCGTCCTGAGCTATAGAGGCCGTAAATGGACCAGACTCCACCTCTGCTTCATCATTTGCGATTGGTGGACTCTTCTTTATTCGTTGCTGGCGGTGCTTGCCACTGGTTCCATTTGTTGGACTAGACTTAGGCGCTTTTGTACCACCAAAGACAACATCAGCAGTAGATATCCGGCTATTTCGAGTTGCCGATAGTTGCCCTTGGAAGGGTTCCTGCTCTAGCGGCGCATTCATTCCTGTTGCTCGTTTTCCTTTACTCGTTTTCTTTATACCGCTCATTCGGGCTTCCATTGATGACAATTTATCAGAGTTTCCAAAGCTGCTCACAGAAACTTCAGATCCAAATTTCGGGGTAGTTTGGCGTTTCTTATCCCCGCCAAACGTGGTCGCAAGTGGATCAGCAACCTGACTTGGCCCTCCATATGACGACGACTGGAAAGCACTGTTGGATCCAAATGTGGTCTGGGTTGTTGGGCCATTTAAAACATCACCACTAGATGAAGCAAAGGGATTGGCTTGCTGCGAAGTGGTGGTCGCGTGTGGGGTAATCTGTTTCTTGCGCACTCGTACGCCACCTGATTGGCTTCCAAAGAAGTCCCCGACGACGACGCCGGTCCTGTTCCTCCTGAGCTACCAGCTCCAAAACCACCAGATTTTTGCATAAAAGAACTCTGTCCACGCTTAGGCGCACCGAAGCCAGTCTGCGCTTCTCCAAACGCGGCATCATTCCCTCCAAACACTGCTCCACTCGCGCTGAAAGGCGTACTATTTACAAATGAGGTACTCTTCCCGCTAAAAGCATTGTTACTTGCACTCTCGCCGAACGCAGGCGCTCGATTCTTGTGCTGTGGTCCTCCACCTGAAGCCGATCCAAACGTCGTATGCGATCCTGGTGTTGTTGAAGTAGACGAAGCAGCTCCATTCTGCCCAAAAGGATTCGCTCCAAATCCAGTCTTGGAGTTTCTTCTCGAGTTCTTGCTGTTCTTCTTCTGTCCAAACGGGTTCCCATTGTCCGGACCTCCACTAAAGCCACCTCCTGGCAGGGGCGGCGCACCACCAAGACCTCCAGGTGGAAGAGGCGGCTGATTGCCAAAGCCAGTTGTCGGCAACGCAGGGGCGCCAGTCATCCCGCCAGGAGGCAGCGGAGGCTGATTGCCAAAGCCTGAGCTCTGTCCGAACGCAGTCTTGACGCCTGCCCTGGGCTGGAACGGGTTCTGGACAGCTGACGTTGGTCCTGGACACGCGACGGGCATCGATCAATACACGCGAGACTTGTTCAGACTCTGAGACGGAGCATCAGCATCGTAGCGAGCGCAGGGAGAGCCCCGCCCCATCCGTGGCGTTCGGCGCATCTAAAACGCTCGCAACAGCACGAGCACTCCCTCCCTCACACAGACACCCGTACAAAAGCAGCAGCAGACAAGTCTAGTTACGCATCTTACCTTGACTTTGGGCGAACGGGTTGCCGTTCTGCGACGCGAAGCCGCCGCCGAAGCCGCCTCCAGACCCGGAGCCGAACATGGCGTCGTCGTAACAGAGGGAGGAATGGGTACTTCCGAAAACTAAAATTGGTACGTGGTACAGTGTACCCAGTTATAATAATGTGGACCACATGCTATAAAACGGCGCTGTGATTGGCTGAACGAAGGTATAATGAGACCAAGTGAGCGAGGACTGGCGTTGGGGAACCACCAATTCTCGTGGCAGCCTTGGTCCGCTGGCGTTGTTGGCCTCCAAGTTCCAAATTGCCCGCAACTTTCTGAGTAACTTCGCGCGAAGGTAATTTCCCCGTGTCTAACGGGCGGCTGGTCCTATATGAAAACAACCACTAAAGTCTGACGTCGTATCTGCCTTGGACCGCTAGTTGAAAAGATGGTCAAGCACAACAACGTCATCCCCAACGGCCACTTCCACAAGTACTGGGAGAGCCGAATCAAGACTTGGTTCGACCAGGTAATTAGCTCGTCCATCCCCAAGTCTACAGCAGTCGGATACAGCCTCCACACACACACCCGTACAGACCACAGAGCTCTACGTACAGGAGCATTGACAGCACAGCAGGATCAACTAAGGACGTGTTAAGGACCGACGTGTGCTGTGGATCATGGCTGCTATCCGACTGCTATCTACAGTAGAACTGCAGTATGCTGATTTTGTATATGCTTAATCACCAGGCTTCCAAGAAGAAGACCCGTCGTCTCAGACGTAAGGCCAAGGCTGCTGCCATCGCCCCGCGTCCGGCTGCTGGTCTGCTGCGTCCCGCTGTGCACTGCCCCACGATCAAGTACGGCTCGAAGGTCCGTGCTGGCAAGGGCTTCACGCTCGAGGAGCTGAAGGAGGCTGGCATCAACCGCAAGCAGGCTCTCAGCATCGGCATTGCCGTGGACTTCCGTCGCACCAACAAGTCGGTGGAGTCGCTCCAGGCCAACGTGCACCGCCTCAAGGCCTACAAGGCCAAGCTCGTGGTGTTCCCCGCAAGAACCTGAACAAGCCCAAGAACGGCGACTCGGCTCCGGAGGAGACCAAGAACGCTGTGCAGCACACGGGCCCGATCCTCCCGATCGTGCGTTCCAGCATCAAGTCCACGACGGCCGTCATCACGCCTGAGATGAAGGAGAAGAGCGTGTTCACGCAGCTGCGTGTCGCTCGCGCTGACAAGCGCATCTTCGGCAAGCAGGCCAAGCGTCTGGCTGACAAGAAGGAGAAGAAGTAAGAGTCTGCGTCGGCAACTACTGGCCTGATCTCGTGACGGAAATGCTGTCTAGAGAAAAGGCCTTCTCCTTAAGGTCATTGCGGAAAATTGGAACAATACATCGCGCATCAAAAAAACGTCTTCGGTTCCTTCGATTCGATGCCGTAGCTGGGCGTGTGCTAGCGTATTCTATCCACTCTATCATGGTCATATTTATTTTCATGATGCATTTTACTTGTTGCCCTCCAGTATTTACAGCAACTCTTTACACTCTCACGTCGTCGTACTCTTCTGAATCCGAAAGCAACGGAAGATTTTCGGGACCATCGGAGTACGCAGTCAACGTCCGCGGCTTCAAGTAACTTCCACCGACGTTGGTGTTTTCCGCCGTGTCAACCTTCTCAGGCAAAACGGACAGAAACACTAACACCAGCAGTTGTCCGACAGATGAAACTACAACGACAATCCACAATGGGCTCCAGTCTACAACCTTTGTGACAGGATCGGGTACGATACCGAGCATTGACACTAGAATGGAAGTGAGAACCCCAGACACTACGCCACCAAAGTCCATGAACGATAGGTACAGCGCATACGTTAGTCCTTGAACATCGGGGTTAGCCGGGCAGTAGTACGTCGCCACGACCAGCAACTGCAGCAGTGCGAATTCAGAAGTGAACGAAGTGATGAACGACTCAGCCGTACTGAACGTGCACACTGGAACAGGAAGTTCGACCATGGGTGGAGCTAGCAGTAGCCTCGGTAGACCCGCCATAACAGAACACACCGTGGAAAAGAAGAAGACGCTCCGTACGTTACGGTTGGTACACCACTTCGCGTACGAAATACACGAAAGGAACCTTCCAACCATGCCTGCGAGGGACATGTACTGAAAGCACTCGCGTTCGTTTTCCAGCAGCGAAAATGTGTATTGATACCACACCGTCCCATCACTAGGTAGAGCATTACACAGGAAGAAGAAGAACATAGGCGGGAGAACCGGAACGATCAGTTCCATCTTGTGCTGCAGCTCTCGTTTCAAAAGCGCCCACCACTCTGCAGCAGAATCTCTCCACGTCGTTTCCTCCTTATCCACTTCCTCATGTGGCACATCGTTCCATGCAACTTCGAGTACAGGTGTCTCTTTCAATCCAAAAGACACACAGCAGCTGCTGAGAGCGGCAGCACACTGGTCCAACCAATGACCTGCTGAGGCTTGATGGTCTTGTCTTGGTACACTGGTATCCCCAGTACCAACGCTGCAATAGACGCTACATTCTTGATCCCATTGGCCCATGACTGGACGTGTGCACTGCTTCTACTGGTGGCATCTCCTGCCGTCAGGCCCACCAGGAAGATGCCGAGCATGAGCTGAGCGAACGCTTCGGCCACAGCGTCCACGAACTTGACGACGAAAGCCCCAGCGATAGAATGAACATAACAGACAGTTAATACCAACGATAACGCGGCACAGACTTCACATATGACGATATAAGACTTGCGGCGGTAGCCAAAGAGCGGCAGACTGTCGGACAGCAGACCGTAGAGTGGCTTGAGGTTCCACGGGAAGAAAGAGACCGAGTAGTAGAGCGTCGTGGTGGCCGGGGCATATGAATCACGTCAAAGAGCCACTCGCCATATGCCGTCATAGGGAACGTCATAAAGAAGGCGTGCAGGAAGTACAGCGCCAGCAGCGCCAGCGGCACTTGCGCCGGCTTGGCCGTCATGTTCCTCTCTGTCAAGTCGAAAAATACTCCGTATCGATTCGTTGAAAGTATTAATAGCGAATGATATTGCTTCACGGTGATGATTGGCGGAAAATGAGCCGATACTTCACCGCCAAGCGTTATTGCCGGTCATTCGCAGTGAAGATGCCTCGGGACGAGTTTAACATCGATGAGGCCGAGGACTTTGACGACGGCACGCGTGCAGTGACTCACGTCTCGTCTGAGTCTGAGGAAGGAGGCGATGGCAACGCTGGACAGCTGCGATCGTCGCGGAAGCAGCGACTGCAGGCTGGCGCCAAGAGTGGCAAGCAACGGGAAGCGGCGTCTGCTCTTCGAGTGCAGAACTGGGACGCAGGACTGCTGGAGAGCGCCGAGTATGCTGGAAAAGTGGTGAAGCGCAAGGAACTGGACGGTGCAGAGTCGCCGGATGAAGACGCGATGGCGGAATGGTCCGATGCGGAGCCTTTCGGCGCGTCGGAGTCTGAGGACGAGGAGCAGGAGGCCTCTGAGAAGCAAGAGGAGAGTGAAGAAAGCGAGGAGGAAGATGACGAAGACAAGAGCGCGGAGATGCTGATCCGCGGATTCCAGAAGGAGGACTCGACGAGACTCATGGGAGCTCAAGACAGCGAGAAAGTGGTGCAGAAAGCTAAACATGTGCGGCATCAGAAGTTGATCTGGGAACGTTGTCTTGAAGTGCAGATCTACACGAAACGTCTGCTGACGACGACACAGGAAGTGGCGACTGAGACGGATGAGGAAGGCAACACGACGGATGAAGAAGCTGTGGCGAAGGAGAAGAAGCAACAGGTGGTTGCAGAGCTCTACGCGAGCATCGACGCGATCTCGGCGCTGCAGGAGAAGCTGTGCAATGTGCCGGAGCTGACAATTCCATCTACCGACGTGTCGACGAAGAAACGCAAGCGAACATGTGATGAACTGTGGCTAGATCTTACTACGTCTAACAACGCAATGCTTCCTCAGTACAACGACATTCTGAATACATTCACGCGCAAGACCGATCTGGCGGCAGGAGGCAAGAATAACCAGGCGAAGAAGTTCAAGGCAGTGAACCAAGATGTTCTTGCGCAGGTGGAGTCTGTTCTTGTGGACCCACAGAGAGTTAAGCGTAAGGCACACGCTCCCGTGGATACGCCGGAAGCTGACGCAGGAGAAGGAACTGAAGACTTGCTGGACGAGCTGATGTACAATGACGCAGACTTCTACCAGCAGCTTCTCAAGGAATTTATCGAGAGCGGCGGAGGTGGCGCAGGCCAGGATGCCATGGTGAGACGCACGCATCGCAAGAAAAGGAAAACTGTCAACCGCAAAGCCAGCAAAGGTCGGCAGTTGAGGTACACGGTGCACCCCAAGCTGGAAAACTTCATGTTTCCAGAGCCGTACCCCAAGCCAGAAATGGATGTGGACGAACTCTTCCGATCGCTTTTCGGTCAAGTTCGACAGGCATAGATAGATACCTTTTAGAACATGACACTCTCCGTTTATTCACCACCACCACGTGTAATCGTTTGATGAAAGGGTTAGTTGTTGTTCTCCCACTCCTCCTTCCCACCTTAGATACTTCGAAAGTACTTCTCTAACCTTTGCTAAGTTTGCTTCAACTTTTCGTTCGTAGAAGAGTTCGTCTACGCGAAGAATTTCAGCTCACGGCTTTACTATCACAAAATCGTGGTCATCCATCGTCATGCATTGTTGAGCTGCGGTACTGGCTGTTCGTTGTACGAAGAAGACTATAGCAACGATTAATATACATGTAGTGATGTGAGTACTTGTAGAATTTTTCTTAAAAGACGAGCAACACTTGGAAGTGGTCTGCCGAAATGAATTTCTTAACTA
Source organism: Phytophthora boehmeriae (assembly GCA_011947355.1). Taxonomy (NCBI): domain Eukaryota; phylum Oomycota; class Peronosporomycetes; order Peronosporales; family Peronosporaceae; genus Phytophthora; species Phytophthora boehmeriae. The sequence continues at coordinate 142,612 of JAAVTJ010000210.1, read as the reverse complement.
AAGCACATCGTCCTCCTCTTCCTCCTCTTTCTCGCCTGTTAGGTATGTCTCCTTAACCATTGCTAAGTTTGCTTCAACTTCCCGCAGACGGAGCTCATTCACACCGTTCGCACCAATTTTCTTCACGATCCCCACCAGTGTGACTGCCTTCTCTGCAACATGCACGACGGTCCGCGCACGGATCATTTTCGCTCGAGTCGTTTTCTCGAGAGACCGGAACTCCTCCTCGGCTAAGTCCATCGACGCATCAGCTAACACAGTCGTTGAATCGATGAGTGCCGCGCTGCGTTCTTCAAATTGTTCCGGAATGTTGAACGCGTGCATTTGCCGAACTTCCGCCGAGTACGAGTTGTTCTTAAATATTTTGTGCTTGAGCTTCACTGTGTCTTTCAACAGCTGCGTGAATTTGTCGATCAGCTCTGGCTTGCCCTTTGCAATCGCTTTCATCGTCGCAGGGGCGTTCAGTATTTGCGCACGCTTCGCAATCAGCTGACCAGCATCTCGCTCCAAGAACGACAGACCCCATAACCGCCCATAAGCCTTGCCAGCATCCAGCCGCTCCTGCTCTGAAAAGTACCAGTCTCGCGTATCCTTGTTCTTGATGAGCAGACGCGATGACCACGTTTGGACCGAGTCTGTTCCCAGTGCAAGTCCAAACGCTTCCAGCTTAGGAGCGATCGTGTTGTAGAAAATAATAGCTTCTTCATCGGTAGACAATTTCATGGTTAGTAGTTCGGTAATCAGCCGATTTACCTCCTCGCAATTTTTAACGAGCTTCATGTTGCTCTCCTTCCGAGCTTTCTTTTCCAGTTGTTCGATCATGCTCATGCCACCTGGACCTTTGGACTGATGGGACTCGTCACCGAAGATATCGTCAATAGCACTTTCAGCAGCAGCCATCTCTTGCGCCATTTGATCCTCTACCGATCGTGGCATACTACCTGCTCCACCCGCCCCACTTGAGATACCACGACCACGGCTGTCGCCTGATAGTCCACCACCATTTGACACTAAAGCGCAAAGTCAATAATCAACACGCACTAAAAATATCAGAGCTGCAAGCTCAACAATCGCACCTTGTTGAATGATCTGCTGATGCTGCATAAGAATGCTGAAGAGCTGTTCCATTGACACTGGCGCTCCTGATGAACCCAAACTATTAGTTGGAGACGACGGGGGCGGCTAAATATCACAACAGCGCGTAACACAAAATGAGTATAAGATCTCCAAAGAGGACATTCTAAGATGTCTCTTTACTTACACCAATGTCGTTGGGAGATACGTCGTCCGGTCGATCAAGCAGATTGGGATCCACCTCGTCAGCTTTCATTTTGAGCTTGATCTGCTCGTGAGGCATACCCATTTGGCGCAACTTGAAATATTTCTTAAACTGTGGATCGTCTTTCACCAGTAATGCCTCATACGGAGCGACAGGTGCTGGCACTGGCCAGCTAAAGCGAGAGTCGGACCCCTGCGGTGGGGATAGTGGACCCATTCCAGGCAGGAGTGACTGATACCCCATGGATACCTGAGGTGGTGGCGGCTATATGTGTCCGAAAGCCACACATATTCGTCAACAATTATCAATACATGGCTTGATAGCAACAACAGAACCAGGAAGGGACGTACGCCAGGATCATTCGGAGACACCTTGGTTGGTGTGTGAATCAGTTCGGGATCAACGCCATCAGCCTCCATCTTCATCTTAATGTGATCAATAGACATATCCATGCTCTTCAATTTGAAATATTTCTTGAACATTGGGTCATCCGCCACAGTCATAGGAATGTAGGCTCCCTTCTCCGGCTAAACAGTACGCAAAAACACGTCAGTCACTCACACCAAGAAACACACGCATTGATAACGCAATTCTCAATACATACTCCTGGATCATTGGGTGATACCGCGTCGGGTGTGTCCAGCAGCGACGGACTTACTCCGTCCGCCTCCATCTTAGCCTTAATCTGCTCGATTGGCATGTCCATGCTCTTCAGTTTGAAATACTTGACGTAATCCGGATCATCCTTCACTAGCAACGCCGTATACACGCTCCTCGCTACCACCGTTCCTCCCGATTGCGGCGCATACGCTACACCCTGCGTCTTCTTCTCCAGTTCATTGAGTTTCTGCTGGAGTTCCTGGATCTGCTTCAAACTCCCATCAGACGACTCTTTTAGCGTCCCATTCCTGTCGTTCTTCTCAGCCATCAGTTGTGCAATCTGCTTCTGCAGTGCGTCAAGCGAAGAAGCGTTGCTACTACTATTGGCAGCATCAGGTTTTGTCGCCAACTCGAGCAGCTTCTTGATCTGCTTCGGCGTCAGTCCAGGGACCTGCACACCAGCAGGTTTAGCAGATTTTGAAGGGGTCATGGGGGCATGGGCCACATCTTCACTCTCAGAGTCGCTCTCGTCCTCCTCGTCTTCTGATTCTTCCGCTTCTTCCTCCTTTGCTGCCTCTCGCTCCATCCGCGTCTTGATACAGAAATTACGATGGGCTCTAGCGTGTCTTCGCTTGCAGACCTACATCCATAAATAATAATAATAATTATTTTTTTATTGTATAGAAAAATGTTCTAGTATTTTTGATACCTCGCTGCAGTAAGAAGCTTCGTTGCAGATGGTGCAGGCCAAAGACGCGTTCGGAGCGGCGCAGTAGGCGCAATCCTCGCCCGACGGCACGGCAAAGCCCATGCCCATGCTGGTGAGACGGCTCATGAGCTCATCGTCGCTGTCGCTGTCTGCCATTGCCACTGCGAGGCTCGAGCTTTTCTTGCGGACTGGTCGACCACGAGTCTGTTGCACTCAGTCGTTTCTCTGATTCCGCCCAACGTTGAAGCTATGAAAAGCCCAGATAAGACTGCCGATTGGCTAAAATTAAACAGCGAAGGATTTCCAGCCAGTGTAATGTAATGTGCACTAAGAATTGTCAATCGATTGTCAATTGCTACAGAATGAATAAATATTGCTACCTGGTATCCCACGCTCTTCAATCGAAGTGGTTTGCAGCTGCATAGAATAAAATAAGTAGTTGCTCGCGATACAAGAACTTCACCTGGTCCTCCTTCTTCAGGCGACTGCACGGGACAGACGGCGTTGAGAGCACATTCGCACCATATCTGACGATTTTCCACTTTCGCTGTTGCTCTTGAGCACATAGTCCGATCCCACTTGCTCATTGGTTGCGAATCCTGAAAACCGCTGAAACAGCTCGCAGATCGTGGCGTGGCCGTTGGCCTCCGCGATCATCATCGCGTCGCTGTCGTTCTTGGTGCGCTTTTCGGGATCCGCGTCGTGCCGCAGCAGGTATTCGGAAATGGCCAGCGACCCGAGCTTGGCTGCAAAGTGCAGTGGGGTGATACCGCTCGCAGTCATGACATTCACGTTCGCGCCACGGTCGACAAGCATCGACACGATTTCGATCTTCTGCGAGACGATCGCAGCGTGAAGCGCGTATGTGCCACGAGAGCTACATGCTGACACGTCGGCTCCAGCGCCGAGTAGCAGCTTCACGGCGTCGACGCACCCGTTGCGGCACGCAGCGATCAGTGGGGTTACCCCAGCATCGTTTGGCCTATTGACGTCTGCGCCTTCATCCAGCAGCAGCGCCACAATATCGGTCCTTCCCATTCGGGACGCAATGTGGAGACACGATGAACCGTCAGCCATGACAGTGTTGGCATCAGCGTAGTTGAACAGGATGAGCTGCACAGCGTATGTGTGGCCGATACGGCATGCAACATACAGGCAGATCTCCCACCGACGAGCCTGAGTGAGGTCGGGTGAGGTCAGTTCTTCAATGTCGCTCGCAAACTGACTCAGCACATGCTCGCAGAACTCCTCCATGAACGAGTGCATCGTGTGAACACGCACAGTTTTTACCTGCAGCGATGGAAGAGTTTCTTGGTCGGGGCTTTCCTCTTTCTCTTCACGTCGAGAAGCCTCTACAATTCGAGGTTCAGGGGATATAAGATGCACTTGATTGCGTTCGTCCTTGAAGTCACCATCTGCGTCCTCTTCATCTTCCTGCTCAAGCATCTGATTCGCACATTGCTGTCTCCAGCCGTTGAGTTCCAGAGGCCGACGCAACACTTCCGTAGAGTTGGTCGGGAAATGTTCAGCCGCTCCTACAAAATTCACGTACGCCTTGAGCACCGAACAGCTGCCTTCCTCAAGTTTCTCACGCAAGGTGGTGCTGGAAAAACTTGTGAAGAACTCGTGTAAAAGCGCCAGGAACGCTGCCAAGGCATCGCGACGCGCATTGACGGCGGAGTGGTCGAGCCCCGTGCACTTGGACCGCAGCGAGCAGCGCGACGGGAACACAAAAGCCTTGATCATTAGACGCAGCGCATCGAATCCGCAGTGGGTCTTCTCGCAGTGGCACGTGTGCGCCAACCTGATTGTCAGATGGCGCTGGCGCGAGGTTGGCGTCACTGGCTCGTTGAGTTTCTGCCGGAGCGTCTTCCACAGCCGACGGAACTGCGAGTACGACCGGAAGGTGGTGCACACTTCATTGGCAGCAGCAGACGCTGGCACTGGAGCACGTGCGTCGTTCTTGGTCAGCTTGATGGCGAAGTAGACTTTGCCGTCCGTCACTTGGTACGACGGCAAAGAGACGTCGAACTTGTCGAGCCAACTCATGGAGCTTCTTGGTCGGTTGGAGGCGTTTTAGCAAGTAATAGTCGGAGGTCTGGGATGTTCCCTTTTTCTCTGGGTGACAACCACAAGGTTTGCTTGCTGGGATCTATCGAATATCGATAAATAGATGTACTCCGTCGCTAATTAGCGGAAGGAGTTAGGGGCGTTATTTATACGCGTCTGCAAGCAGAGCGGCGTGGATCTTTTTCCGCCTTGGCAAAAAGCAGATTGGGGACTCAACTTGACTGCACCGGAGGCTGGCGCAGTGGACAAGCGCAGCAAGTGAGCACCGCTCCAAACAGGTCGAAGTAACACCTGGACCGGCCTGCTTTACGATGTGTCACACTCATTTTGAATGCTTCACCTGATCCGCCAATCAACGTGCGTTAAATTGTAGTTTCCACCAATCACAACCGTTGTCCTATCCATGGTCCACCCTGCAAAAAATACGCCAAAAACGCTCCGGCTCTGTTGTGGACGAAACTTGGCTGAAAATCGTCGTCAGCCTTCGACCTTTACGATTTGCACCGTGAACTTCATGGGCTCCGTTCCAATTTCCTTACTTGCAGGGCAGTCACAGCACTTTATTGATAACTCTTGGACTGTATGCAATGGAAGGACAATTGGAGCGGGCGGATTGCTGAAAAGTGGCCAGCGCCTTTTCCAATGTCTGTCCAAGGCTCAGATTTCAAATGTGCGGCCTCGAAGGAGCAATGGCCATGCCTTTCAATGCACTTTTTGGTGGCAAGCAACTTCATGACCAAGCCCCGAGGAATGGCGACGTTACACATGTCCTGCCGAATTTTAGCGGCCAAAACTTTCGGGGAGACCAACGATGGTGCAAAGTAATCGACGTCGGTTGTCGACATCCGATGGATTTTTCCCAGAGAGTCAAAGCTCGGTCCGCAGCACAGCCGGCAAAGACGTCACCGAGTTGCCAGCCGGGTTGAGGCGCGGCACTGCTGTGACAGCGACTTGAGGCGCAGGCCCATTAGTGTGTGACATCACAGCCGCAGGTTTAGTGGAGACGATTGAAGATCTGTTCGGTGCACCGTGTTGAGCTCCTGGACGTCGCACTGACCCTGCAGCAGCTGCAACGGATCGAACTTCTTGACGACACGCTGCTGCCGATGTGCAGACCAGGGGTGGTCGCAATTGCAGACCCACGGACTGCAACATGATCATGACCAATATCCACCGTGAGCGTGCAATTGTGTTATAAGACATCACGAATTGTTGTTGCGCTGTGACTCGAAAAAATTCAATACCACGCACATACCTGTCGAATCCAGCACAACTACACTTCGGCTTCTTGCAAACAAACGGCTTTGACCCAGGGTCGTGATCGATGTGCTTGTGCTTGCAACGGCACCGGAGGATCAAGCACCCTCGGCAACGACGTAAAAACGCCTTGCACGAACACTTGGCCGACGTACACGCGAAAGCTTTGAAACGTGCTGGAGATTTCACTCGAGGATCATCAGCACTGCTCGGATGCTCCTTGTATCGATGACCGCTGCCGACAATTAAGTAGTTAATGAACTATAAGATATCCATAATCCAAGCGTGTCTTACCACAAGCAGCGACTCTCTTCTCGAATCGGAATGCACTCACGCTCGCATGTGCTACACATCCACTGAATCATCGTCTTCGTATAGCTCTTCATTTTCATGGAGAAAAATGGGGGAGCGACACCCGACAAAAGTTGCGGTGGTTGATCGGCGAGCAAAGATTGCGGTCCTGCTTTCAAGAGTGCAAGTTCTTTCTGAGCTCCGCCACTGAAATTTCGTCCTGATTGCTGTGATGATAATCTGCATCGATATTTGAAGATGATTTCTTTGCAGTGATCTCGTCTTGAACTGTAGCAGGTACTGTAAGCTGTTCTTTGGTCGACGCAGGAAAATCTTTACTTGGTTCCATTGATTCTTCTTGTTGGTTGGTTTGCGGTCCTTTGAACGTCACAACTGCATTTTGCGTAGCTTTCCGCTGCCCTCTTCCAGCTCGAAGTTTGCTTTTTAACAGACGCAATGACTGCATTCGCTCGTCGCGATCATTGGCGACGCACGGAGAATTCATTCTCGCGCTCATGGTTGACACGAACACTCGCGGCTCTTCACGTACGTGGCGGTTTGAGTTTGAGCTATTCCAATGCGCGGCTCAATAATCGTGGGGCTTTGTGTAGCTGCTGCTACATTGGCGGTTCCCTCAACCAGGGCTCTTGCTTGCAATGCCGGCACGTACTTTGATGGTGATACATGCTCGCGTTGTCCGGGAGGCACTTTTGGTGATGTCCCTGGTTTGACATCGCGTTCGTGCTCGGGGCTGTGTGACGCAGGGTTCTTTTGCCCAGAAGGATCGACCTCGCCGAGACAACGCCCGTGCGGCACTTCAACATATTACTGCCCTCCAGGAAGTGCCGAGCGCCGTCGGGTGGATGACGGATACTACACCACCACGTTTCCCCAAACAAAGGATGATTCGCTTATGGTTGACAGCTCGAAATCCGGTGCCGGGAGCCAAATACGCTGCGAAAAGGGATTTTACTGCGTCTTCGGAATCCGCCGGGCTTGTCCGCCGGGTACATTCGGAGACTCGACACGAGTGACGACCTCAGATTGCTCAGGCCTATGCCCGAAAGGATCTTACTGTCCGGCAGCAACAAACGTACCGATCCCGTGTCCAGCTGGCACCTTCGGAGGCGATCTTGGCCTTGCAACTGCTCAGTGTAGTGGTCCCTGTCCAATCGGTCACTTCTGGTAGGTTCTGCAGGAGCTGTTGCTGACACCATTCTAATCTCACTCTTGCATCGTGCACTGCTGCAGTGTGAGCGGAACAGTAGTGCCGACCCCGTGTCCAATGGGAACATTCAGCCAGTCGCTTGGTCTCACCACTGCGGCGTGTTCAAGCTCCTGCTCAACAATTGGCAACACTGTGGTATGCATTCCGTCGCCATGCCCTGCAGGGTTTTACTGCCCAATCGGAACTCCGATACCTCTGGAATGTGGATCTGTTGGTGTGTTCTGCCCTCAAGGATCTTCATCTCCGACAACAGCGACGCAAGGCTACTACACAACTTGGAAAGCGTATTGGGGGCATCTGCGACTGGAGAGCGGTTGGAGTTGCAGTATGTCGAAGGTTACTCGGTCGCCGCCCTCAACCAAACCACACGGACCAACCAACACATTTGTGAAAAAGGTTCATACTGCATTGGCGGCGTCAAAAGACTTTGCCCTGGTGGAACGTATGGCAGCCAGACTGGTTTGTTCAGCGCGGGATGCACAGCACCGTGTCCTGCCGGCTACTTTTGGTAGGCCCCTCTCCATTTGTTGCATGTTCCGCCTGTGCCCATGCTGTAATCCACAATCTTGTATGTGATGACAGCCCTGAAGGAACGTCGGATTATTCCTCGCATCCTTGCTTGGAGCGAACGTCATTTTGCCGACTGGGATCTCCTATTCCCAAAGCAGTGGACTCTGGTTATTTCACGGTAGCATCTGCATTGGGTGTGCGTATCGACGAGACTGTTTGCCCGACAGGAAGCTACTGCATCGGAGGGGTAAAGTATCGCTGCCCTGAAGGAACTTTCGGAAGTACAACAGGTCTTTCGTCTATTGCATGCTCCGGAAAATGCCAGGACGGATACGTGTGTCCTCGAGGTTCGATCGCAGCAACGCAGTCACCGTGCCCTGCTGGGTCATATTCACGCAATGGCAGGTATTGCTCACCGTGTTCTCCCGGATACTGGTGTGGTGCAGCGTCTCCTGATCCGCACCAGCACACCTGCGGTGGAGACACGGTGTATTGTCCGCTAGGATCAGCAGCAGCACAGCCGGTCCTTCACGGATACTATGCCGTAGGGCAGCAGCAGACCACGCACACTGCGGCAGTATTCTGCGTAATTAAGAACGCCCCTCATCTTCCACAGTGCCCCACCAGGACGGTGGTGTAAATTCCAATCTTTAACGCAATAACAATTATGAGCATCGCCGATATGCATTTACCTAATGAATAAGCTAAAAACTTTTGAACGTGTGCTCTTGTGGTTTGACACGCCACGTCGTATACTGCGCAGTACAAAATGTTAGTTAGGTAATTTCTCGACAGTCCATATATTGGCCAAGTACAATACACACATGCACTCCAGCAACTCACCTGTTCCAGCTCCTGGATAAACGCTTCAGAGGGTTTTTCGGCCGGCTGCGGCATTGATGCGAGATCGTGTGCGGCGAGTTCGCCGATGTAAAACTGCTTGAGGTAGCGGAAGGACTGACGACTCGAGTGGTAAATCTCGAACATCAACGTAGAGTCCACATTCATTGCCTCCTGAACAATGAGCTCAGAGCCACCCGGGTGTTCAGGAATCCAACGAGTAATGTCCAGCACCATTCCTTGCATAACAAGCCACACCTCGCCAGATTGGTTGCGTCGTACGACCTCCTCCCAGCGAATGGCATCTTTGCGCACTCGTGTTTCAAACTCGCCAAAGCGTTTCTGGCAAATTTCCTTCAAGCCAATGCAGCCCACAGTAATGGCAGCAGCTAACAACTCATCCGTGACAGCGGGATCAAATTGAAACTCGGTGTCGTCATTTCGGGCCTCATGCTCGAGATACAGGAGCACCCGATCAAATGTGCAGCAGTCCACATCCACTTCAATCGTCGTGGATGCGTCCTTGTGAACACCTTTTCCAGATAATACCGCTGACGATAGCCTGATACATGGGAATAGCAGTTTCTTCTTGACTGGGAACTCTTCCTCGTCATTAGTGAGCACCGTGACGACATCCGAGCGCATCGACGACAGACTAGCGCCTTCTATTGACCGTTCATTCAACAGTTCAAGTGTCGACGACTTGCCTCCTTCTGCTGCAACAAAAACTTGAGTCTCTTCATCCACTCGGCCGCGGAACGAATCGGGCATCGTGAACTCTGTCTCTTCTTCATCGTCAGCGTCAATCTCCAGCACTCTCACAAAGTAATTTCTGCCATCTTTGTAGGGCATCACCAGTCGTTCATGCTCCGTCAAAACACGCTGCCACGAGAACTTGGCGAAAGCTGCAGCAAACTCCAAGGCGTCCGTCACGATCGGAGCAACTGGTAGCTGCGTCGTTGACTCCTCGTCCTCTTCCTCACTGTCCTCTTCGCTCTCTTCAAATGGCCGAATCTCAACTGCTACAGCATTGACAGTTGGCACTCGCTCAGTGAAGAGCGTCCACTTCTCCGTCTGGAACTTGCACAGCTCCAAGTTGATCATCTGAGCTTGTGACAGTGCGATCGAGCCACGAGGAACCGCGTCATGAGGGCGCACAGCCACCACGAGCTGTGCGTGGAGTCTTGGGTAGATGGAGACAGCTCCGTCGGTCGTTGAAGGCTCTGGGAAGTCCTCGGGATGCAGCAGCGCACAATGACGCAGTGTTTTGAGCTCGTGAGACGGGAATTCCAGTTCGTCCAGCGCTACAACACGAAGAGATTGCGACCAGTTGGAGCAGGCAACTCCGCTGGGATCCTGCTGCTGTTTGAGACGCAGAGCGGTTGATATAGCAGGCGCACGGATGGAGCCCGCCGGGTTGTTGTTAGCGTTCCACGGCATTAGTTCTGGTGGTTCTTGCAATGACCAAATGATACAAAATCGCTCTCACATTGTGTACAGAACGCAAAATAGTACCGTCTCACGAAGATGTGTATTGCTATTTGTAGACGAACGATACTTTTGGTCTCTCCACTGACGTTGTTTTGTGTTCCTACAGGATTCGGTTGCCCATGGCGGAGGAAATGAGTAGTAGAGCCATGTCCACAGTGATCTGAGCGCCGTCGCCTGGCGCCAGTGTCGGGTTCACTTCCACCATGTCCAGACCAACGAGCAGGTTGGTCTCCGCGACCGCCTCAGCGACGTAGTGGGCCTCGCGCCACGTGAGTCCGCCACGCACACGCGTCCCAGTGGACGGCGCCACTAATGGGTCTACCGCGTCAATGTCGTAGCTCATGTGAATCGGACGTTGCTTCTTACCACAGAGGTGGTCCAGCACCATCTCCATCGTTTTGCCGATGCCATAACGATCCACTTCCTGCATACTGAAAGCCTTGATTCCTTTCTCGTGGATAACGCGACGCTCAAAGTCGTCGACATCGCGCAGACCAACGTACACGAGCTGGTCTGGATTCATTGTTGGACCATTGACGAGCCATTCGAAGCCCGGAATCTTCGAACTGTCCACCATGCCCTTCATGAGGAATGAAATGGGCATGCCGTGCATGTTTCCAGAATCCGAGCCAGCAGGCGTGTTGATGTCGGCGTGCGCGTCCACCCAGATCACACCAGCGTTTGGGTGCACGGACAACAAACCGGCAAGTGATCCAGCACCGATCGTGTGGTCTCCTCCCAGCACGAGGCAGAATTTTCCCTCACTCGACTTCTGCTTGAAGACCTCGTAGAGTTGTTTGGTTCCATTGCCAACTGCAACAGCACAAAACATCAGTCAGCTCAATCACTCTAAACTTGCAGCTGCTGAGCATATTACCAGGGAAAGATTGCTTGGCCTTCCCGTAGCGAGGGTCCAAAATGGGGTCGTTATGGGCTGGTGGTTGGAACTTGAGGTTCCCCGTCTCTTCAACTGACCAGCCCAAGTCCACCAGCACCTTGTGAAGTCCTGCCTCACGAAGCTGATCCGGGCCGCTGTCAGTGCCAAGCAGAGGTTGTCCATCTGCAGTAGAATTTAGCCAATTAGAAAAGAAAATAATTATTAATGCAATTGTTAAAGCTTGACGTACAGGTCATAGGTGCGCCAATGACTGACACGGTCTGCGGGTTCTTTAGCAACGGATTGCGCTGTCCTAAGGGGTGGATATGCGGCCGCACTTCGTCCCATTGGCGAGCGGCAGAGCTCGAGATGCCACGCTGGTGAACGCGTCTCAGAGCGGAAGAAGCGCGTTGCAGCATACTGGAGGGCGGTCCTTAGAGAGCGTGGGGTCTGACGTCAACGGCAGATCTAAAAGTGACCAAATTCGTTCACAGTCGCATGAGCTGAATAAATTGATTTCCTGTCCAAATCAATCTATCTGATTCGACAGGGTCAGAGAAGGTCAGTACGACCGGAACCTGTTTATTATAATGTCAAATCTTGCTTTTCAAACGGTTCGGAATAAACAGAAAGTTGAGAAGGTCAACTTCGAGTGTGTATAGAGATCATCAGCTTACTGTGCTGTAGTGCAAGCTCATTATCCAAGGTTCTGCCACAACTTGTGGGTCTACAAGCTATGGTCGAGAGCTTTGTAGCACCGATGCAATTCTCATCGTCAGGTTGAAGTTGGGCTTCAAGCACGTGTCACGAGGTAAACCATGTCGCAATCGCTTGACTGGTCCGGAGCCATTCCCTTTCGTCTACAAGGAGGTGTGCTACAACTTCGCTTGCAACAACAACTTCGTTTGCAACAACGACTTCGTCTCACGTTTAATGCTACATTGTGCTGCTGACACTACTTCTTCTTGTGGCTTCGAGGCGACAACGAAGCACCAATAATCCGCCGTTCTCCAATGCCTCTTTGGCGCGTGCATTGATGTGCTAAAGTCAGTTAATCACCTCTGTATCTGGCTCAACCGTTTGGGAGATGGTCTTGACCCTACGGATATATGCGATCCACTCATAAAGGCACACTAGTCCACGTGAACGAGCGGGGATACAAAAAGAAGAGCAATCGACAATTAGCGCATCGGTGGAATACGTTTAGCGGCAACAAGTTGACCGGATCAGCTTGCACGCGCGAGTTCCGTTTCGATATTTTCGCGCTGTTTATTTTGTGAGAACGAAGGGCTCTTGCGCCTCACGGACCGGCGCGTCAATGGAAGAGTATCCTGGAATTTCGCTGCGCAGATGCTGTACAGCCTGAAAGACTTCAATATCTTCGTTTGGGGGTATCACATTTTGGTCGTGCTCGATTTCAGTGAACATGGCGACTCTGATGTCTTGCAAATCCTATTGAATTGTGCCAGTCACCGTGATAGATGGCAAACTTTCTGCCATCGGTGTCCTTCTTTAGTAGAATAAAATAAACGTAACTCAACGAGAGGCACAGGATTGACTTCATTGTGCATCCTCAACATTGCCGACCTGAGTGCTAATGTTTGCTTCGATCACTCAGCACATACGGTAATGAAAACCTTCTCATCGTTTACCTTTCTTCTTTTGGTGAAGATTCTTCTCTTCCAGAAACCCGCCGTCTTCCAGCACCTGTCTCGCAGACGCGTTGATGTGCTTAAATCGGTCAGGACCCAACTTAATGCCGCCATACCAACGTGTCACAACGACAGCGACGTTCTCTGCCTTGAGCAATTCCAGCAAGTTGGACAACTTGCTACCAGCTCCATGCTCCCCATCCTCGTCGTTGTCTTTGACCGTGAAATCCCCAATGATTCGATATGCTAGCATATTGTGGATAGCTCGCTCAATCTTGCGGTCATCTAGCAACAGTGCGAGAAATGAACGCACGTCCTCAACGCACGTAACTGGACAGGCATGCGCAATGAAGGTGCTTTTCCGGTCAACAATTGTCGTCCCGTGCACAATGAGGGGTGCAATCACAGCCTCGCGCTCTGGATCACGCACCAGTTGTGCACTCCGTACACGGGGACGTAGCGTCTGCGAGTCGGACTCAAAATATTCCACTGCATCAAGTCTTTCTTGAGCTGCAACACCTTCGTCCTCACTGCCGCCATCTGTCCCTTGGCCAGCATCCAGCTCAGCGTTGGCATATTTCTCTCTCGCATCTTCAATCCACTCATATAGACACACTTGTCCGCTTGATCGCTCAAAGATCGCAGCCTGTAGCAACAGTCACATAGTTATCAGTCCAGCGCACTTGTAACAAAGGTGTCAACACTTCAGCAAACGCACAAGGTTTTCCAGGGTCTCATCGCGTTGTGCATTCGTCAACCCGAAAGACTCGTAGACTTCAGCAATTGGGGGATCAGTTGATGGGTATCCGAGTGGAAGATGAACCAGCAGCACAATGGCGTGAGGTCCAGGCACTGCGATTGTGAAAGACCGAGTTGCTCCGGGGTGGTCAAAGTCCGCCTTCAGCTTGAAGTCATCCTCGAAGATGGACTGGTAAGAAAAAAGAATATAAGTATTAGATAAATTAGCAATCCAAGCATAAATGACGGAATATCTACCTGCAAGACCTCGATTTCTTCATTCTAAGACCATATAAAAGCATGAAAAGAGTACACACAACACAAGTGAGATACTAAAATCTAGATGCATTATTTGCAGCTCATAACGAGCTGCGGTCGCCGCTGTAGAGGGCATTCAATGGGTAGTCCTCTTCGTACCTGGAGCTCCACGTTGTCCTCCATGCTGATCAACAACTGGCGTCTTTTCAACCAATCGCTATCGTTACCTCCTACTTTTCAGCCAATCATAGATCACATTCACACTCGAGCAGCTCCATTCGTAATACGCTATGATGGAGACGAAGCGAGGAGCCGAGCAGCTTGCTCGTGATGCCCAGAGGAAGCGACGCAAGCAGGCGAAGGCCGAGGCAAAAGAAGGAGGTCAGTGGGACCGCTGTATGTTTAAGGTGGTGCGGAAGAATCGCTACTGTAACATCGCTAGGTATGTTTAATATCGCTTCTGAATGATTGCAACATTTGCCATACTGATACTAAATGTACTATTGCCCAGGGTGCCAGGCTCGCAGTTCTGCGGCAACCACTTGCCCGACAGTGACGCGGCTACGAGCAAAAAGTCACAGAAGTTTAAAGCTGCCAGTCGAAGACGTGTGCCTTGCCCTGTGGACACTTCGCATACAGTTTACGAGTACGATCTGGCCAAGCACGTGCTGGTCTGCAACCGAGTCAAGGACGTTGATATCATGAAGGGCCTGCCATACTACAGTCACAACATTAACTCTGGCAGTCATTGTACAGAGAAAATAGCTGAAGAAATGCAGGCCAGTGAAGTGTCGGAGACTGCAGTCACAAAAGAGGGTGCGAATGAACACTCGACGCCGTCTGCACAGGAGCAACAAGGCATTATTGACAAGTTGGTAGGGAGCTAATGTTGGTGGATATTGTAAAGTTGGTAGTGGTTTCTAAGTTGTGGATGTTGTAGGTGGCGATTGATTTTGCAGACCTACGCAAACGGATCGAAGTAGCGTACGATTCTTGTGTTGGTGAATTAGCACTGGAAAAATTGCATCATACGTGTTGCGACCAGCTCTTGGAGGAGAAAAAGGCTGCTGGTGCGTCTAAAAGTGTGCTGCGGCATATCGAGCAGCAGGCATCAATTATAGGGCATATGGAGCAGACAAAGCTGTTGGAGAATTCTAATGCGGCTTTCGTGGAACTTGGTGCTGGAAGGGGAATGCTGTCACTAGCACTGGCTCAGATGCTTCCGGACAGGCTGTACGTTCTGATTGATCGAGCGCATACCCGAGGTAAAGCTGATCGGTTTATTGGTGGTGACGGTAAGGACGATGATAAAAATCAAGCCAATGAAGGACCGACTACGCTACGTGCGAAAATTGACATTCGGCATTTAAATTTTGCCGGCATGCGCGAAATTTCGGACAAACCCGTCGTTTGTATGTCGAAGCACTTGTGTGGAGTAGCAACGGATCTATCGCTCAGAGCTATTGCACAAACGCTCCCGAATCCATTGGAACCCACAAATGGTGACGCTGGCAGTGCACCATCATCGATTAGTGCTTGCTTCCAGGGTTTAGCGATCGCACTTTGTTGTCATCACGTTTGCGCGTGGGAGGACTACGTGAACCCTGCTTTCTTTTTGGCCCAAGATTTCAAGCCTCAGGAGTTTGAACTGCTCACTAGTATGACATCTTGGACCACGTGTGGCATGGGACTCGAAGGTGATGCAGTGGAGCACATTCTCGGGATTAGGTAAGCCAGTAGCGTGCAGGTTCACTTTAGTTTTCCGTGGCGAGACTATCCTAACGTTTCGATTTTGTTGCTCTGTTTCCAGTAAGGAGGATCGTGCAGCGTTAGGGCGCAAATGCAAACGAATCATTGACGCCGGTCGTGCGGAGTATTTGAAGCAGCTCCAGTTGAAGACCCGCCTGGTTCATTACTGTGCCACAAGCGACAGTCTCGAAAATTGTCTGCTACTTGCATGGCGATGATATGCACGCCCAGATCCGCTGTGACGGATGGACAGTAAACTGAGGTATCAACGTATAGACACACCGACGAAATCAGTCCTAAAAGTAAAAAGCCAATGCATTATAGAGCCTCCGCTTTATTCTTCATTTGATTGAGTTTCGTTGGCTGTCAATACTGTCTTGACGGTGACACCATGCTCGATAAAAAGAAGTGTAGCGATGATCTCCTCGTCGGTAATGTTCGCCGTTGGAAACAAGCTCCTTAAGGTACAGGGTGTCAAAGATTGGATTGAACTGCTCTTCATCTTTTCTTTGAGCACTCTCTCCAGCAAACTCGACCGAATCTTGCCACGGGACACTACAATATCTTGATCGGGCCCCACGAATTGTACTTCAAACAGTAGGTCCCAACATATTGTTTGAATTCTGCTAGTGAGCGATACACTTGCTTCCAGCTTGTAGCTGTCGCTGCTTACTTGTTCATAAGCGTCCAAGACGATGGCCAACATCATGTTCATCAGGACTAGGCTCACTACAATCATGTAGATCCAGTAAAAAGCGACGGAAAACCGAAGATCCTTTATCGAGTCGAAGTCGAAAGCGTTAAAGAGCATGTTGATGCACGATGCCATCGCATTATCGAGCGACGAAAATTCCTCCGCTCGGTCTCCAAAAATCATGCATCCAATAATGGTAAAACTAGAGAAGATTACGAAGAAAACGATGAAGAATGAGCGGAATTGCCGGAGTGCGTTCGCAACGGTGCGGGTAAGAATATTCAGCTGCGGATGAAAGTGAAATCGCTCGAGGATCTGCAAACCAATTAAAGCAATTACAACGGCACCTACCACACGAAGTGCTGCTGTGTAATAAGCAATATCCCAGAGCGTATTGATCGCAGTATTGAGACCTTTCTTCGTTGAGGCATTATCAGTGCTCCCAGAGCCGGAACTGGTCGAGTCGTCCAACGACCAGAGGGAGTCTTGGAAGTCGCTGTTGTTCAATAAACTCACGATTTTAGCCCATATAGCATAGAACACCCCAGTGGCTGCTTCGACCATGAACAATGCAATAATCCGCGTAATAGCTTGGCGGCAGGAAGAGCTTTTTGGACTCACGCGCCACCTTCGGATTGACATGAATAATGCTGCAGCCAACAGGATCCAGACGATTATATCATTGGCGTAAGAACTTCGTTTTCCGTAAGGAATGGAGATCGTCGGTGTGAATGACGCCTTTGGCGTGATGAAGCCACCCAAGTGGAATTCCAGGGTCAACTTAGAGACTACGTAGCCTTCAAGCTCACCGTTGTATGTCACTACAGAAAGCTGCACTTCACCCGTCGAAGCATCAATCCAGTTCTTGGTCTTCCACTCAGCAAGAGATGCAGATGTCTCATTGGCGTCGACACCGAAATCCAGGAGATACGAGTTATATTCGCTGTCGAGTCCTTGGTATTCGTGGCAGGTAGGGTACAACTTTAAAAGCGAGCCATCCGCAGGGCACTCCGTGGTCGACTTTCTGTAAACCTCAATCAATACTCCACCCAACGCTTTATTGAACAAAGCGATTCGGGCCCAGTCCTCTCTCGGTATATCCACCCCGTTCTGATCTTGAGTCACGAAAATATTCGGCACTAGCGTTTTGGTGATGTAATCGAGGACATCACTGAGCTGGCCGATGTTGTAAAACTTCATGGGGAGTCAGGTGTGATGGTATCACTTCCTGATTGTGCTAGCACGGAGGATATCGCATAGGACTGTTCATACATTAAGGCTGTCGGGATATGTGTAAACAACACAGCCGTGAAGAAGGAAAAGTAGACTGCTGAGAAGATAATTCGACCTACAGATCGCAAAATCGATCTATCGTGAACGAGAGCTCCGTAGGCAGATTCGACGGGAATTCCAGCAGCAAGAGACGGTGAGAGCGCAGCAATTTTCATTCCCATCTCAATGTCTGCATTCACGCCACCATTGTTGCCATTGCCAGCACCAGCCGTTGATATTTGCCCAGGATCACATCCTTTTCCCAGAAGATAACTTGGTAGGTATGATAGCGGTGACTTCATGTTCGACGGTGATCGATCTCAACGAAGTGGCTGTTTGTGCGGAGGTAGTAGTTATCACCATCTTGTGGATCCGTTTCGAACGCTCACATTTAGTTCCTCGATCGCATGTCAAAGATACTTTTGGCCTAGATTTGTATGAGTGTAAAGGTTTTGCTGTCGAGACAACAACCATTGTGAGCATTTCTATTTTCCTCAGCCACATACTCATGGAAGAGGGTGGTGGTTTAGCACAAACAGTCCGCAATGATGTCACAAATTCCTGGAGGAACGTCGACTTGGTTGCTGATCCCGTTTACTGCGATTTCCACACGCTCATTATTTGCCGCGCGGAATGCAGTCGTTCGGTAATCTAGCTCCATACGAATATTTGTGTTAAAACAAGCCTTCGAAAGGTGAGCTGTGCATCTTAGAAGCTCACACGCACCTTCCAACATATTCAGAATATCCAAACGTTGCCAATCTCGTGCGACGTCAATTGGTGTTGCGCCAAACTGATCGCCCACAAAGAGGTCAGCACCAGAGTGGAGCAGCAACTGCACGAGTTCCTCGTGGCCATTACGGCAAGCGCAGTGAAGTGGAACTTGGCCCTGGTTTATACAAATATGAAAAACTGAATACAATAGCGAGTTCAGGGATAATACTGACATCATTGTCGCGTGATTGGATTTCAGCCCCATGAGCGATGAGTATCTGCGCAGCTTCAATCTTACCCCACGTGCAAGCTGCATGCAATGCAGTTTTGCCCTGACGAAGACATTCAGCATACCATATCTTGAGTCCGACAAAAAAATTGCTATGGGGCTGTAATTAACCTACATCTCGTTGTTGGTGATTCACATTGGCTCCGTTCGACAGCAGCAACTCCAGCACTTCAAGGCTTTCATTTTGAGAAGCCATGAACAAAGCGTGGTTGCCTTCCTTGTCCAGACCATTGACGTCCAGCTTCTTTCCGATCCTACTCACGATTGGCAAGGGTGCGATCAATTCCGTGCAATAATTCCGTCGTAACCAAGCCAAACTTGCTCACCAGCGCCTCACGACTTCCACTTGATTGAGAGATGCTGCATACACAAAAGCGTCATGGGGCTCATACACGGCTTCAGCCAAGAAGTAGAATGACTTTGCATTCATCGTCCACTGCAACAACTGTCCTCCGGGATTGTTTTGATTGGCTAGAATTTTTAGTTTACAGGTTAAAATACGTTTCTGTATTTGTCAAAATGGGAGGGCCAAAGCAGAACAAGCGCGTGCTCCATGAAGACGATGACGACGCGTACGAGCGAGACGAGGCGATCGGCGTCGAGCCGCTAGATGTCGTGGCCATGCGGCAGCTTCTGGAATCCATGGGCGCTGATAAATTCGAGCCGCGTGTGGTCTCGCAGCTGCAGGAGTTTGTGCACCGTACAAAAACGTCATTTGCTCTTATAGACCATTGCCTAGTTCTAATTTAATGACCGACAGGATACGTGACGGAGATCCTGGTGGACGCGCAAGAGTACTCCATGTACGCTGACAAGCAGACGATTGATGCTGATGACGTGCGGCTTGCGATCGCGTCGAGATTGAATCACCATTACGCCCAAGTGCCGTCTCGCGAGGTAAGTATTCTTGCTCTCTAACTGTGGGGTAGATATGCCTTGGGATCTCATATTATATGACGGTGGACTATAGCTGATGATGGAGTTGGCGGACAAGCGCAATAGTATTCCACTGCCTCCGATCTCGAACGAGTATGGTGTGCGTCTTCCACCGATCCAGTACCAATTGATCACAAAAGAGAGCGATCGACAAGAGCAGGTGGGTTGCTTAAGTGGGCTGATTAATATTCATAGTATGATGTCTAACGCCAATTGTTGTTTTGCAGAGAACGCCAAGTACTCCTCGAGTTGTCGATGCGTCACCTTTTGGAGCTGTGGCGTCGGCACGACCTCCAATGCATCCACGAATTGAAGGCTCGCGGAACAAGAAGTATGCTCGTAACCCCATCCCCGTTAACCTTAAATGAGTTCGTAGACCATGGCCACGCTGTGGGCATTGTCGTCCTGTGGAGATTGGCATTCATTTATGCTGAGGGTAGACCATGGAATGGTGGAATGGATATCCTTTAACTGGTTTGACAAAGCTCGCGTGCAGCTAATTCCAGTTTGCTAGGGATTGCTGCGATAAAATTAGTTGGTTCTTGTCGGCGCAACGTCAGTGAACACAACCACCAGTGTCCGCTTTGACCTTTATGCTCTCATGACGATGCCACTTGCTCGCGCTGTGTCGATAATATCGGCTCTACCGCGATCGCGGTCGGCTTCCATGAGCTCTCTCGCTCAAGTAGATTTGAGCACTCTCGACTCCGATGTCGTTCTGGTCAGCAGCTATACGTCCCTGCTACTCATGAAGGACTCATGAAGGTTGTGTGCTAATGGACAGCTCGTTATTTGGCAGGAATATGCCAAAAAGTGATCCAGCTTCAGCCCCAACCAGCAACGTCAGCGGTAAGCGGCTTGAGGAGCCACAATAAAGAGAACTAAACTAACGTTGTCCTGGCCTTATTGCAGGAGAAACTGCAAATGCTGTTTGCACTAGCGCAAAAACTATTGCAGTAAGACACCACGTCAATGATACCTTTGAAGATCACCATAACTCAATAGTTCGCACTTCAGGTGGATCATCGATGATCGGGATGCGCGAACACTAGCTCAAAAGGGTACGTGAAGTGAAACGATCCACACGCAACAGACAATCCCCTTGACTTGCAGGCATTGTAGAGCAGGAAGCGCAGCAGCATTCGTTAGATTCCAGCAAGCACGTACGAGCTGAGGCAGCGGTGGCACCACTGTGAGTGATTTTCAACTGTGAATAGGCTCGGTAAAGCATGACGAAATTGTTATTTTCCATTAGGCCAAGAGAAGTCAGCTTTCCCACTCAGCACTCAGAGGAACACACCAAACACAGCGTGGCCTCACGAATATGGGTTACTGCAGGAGACCCGAAAAAGGTTCGAGCGTCGCTACCGACGAGTTCGAAAGGCACGTAAACTCCACTGGTTACCAAGAGTCCTCACCTGTTCAATCGGCAGAACAACATGAACCAGCTCTAGTTACAAGCTCAGAGCTGAGTGTCCATCAACGGATTCTGGAAAATAGTAAGCTGTCTGCGAGCTCAACGCCATCGCCCAAAGCACCGCATGCCGTGCAGTATGTGGCGACATCAGAAAAATGTCCTCATCGCTGTCCTCCTAAGAAAGATGCATTGCAGGTGTACTTGGAAGTCCAGCGCTCCGTTATTTGCATCCAAAAGAATGCTCGAGGATTCATGGTATGTACGTGACGAGGAAGAAAATACCTGCCAACTTGCAATCGCCTCACAAATCACTATACTGTCATTCAGACACGGAGAAAGTTCTTTCAGGCGCTTGAAGAGCTGCTGCAGGGTCGTGCATAATATATCGGCTGGAATCGCCAGCATTCCCGTCAAATTTCGATCCACACAAACATCACGTGCAACGGCAAAATAACTTGGTGTGTGATAGTAGTATCTCGGCTGGAAAATTGGATTTGAAGGACACTTCATTTCTGCACTTGCGCAAGTATCGAGTCAAATGGTCCCATTTTGCACAACTCCTATTCTCTTGGATCTTCGTCGACAGACGCCTGCTCTCCAACTCAGAATTCAGCTGCACTTATTCCTTCTTGTCCAGGCGCACCTCAATCAGGCGGCCTTCGATTTCCAACCCGTTCAAACGCTCTGCAACACATTCGCAATTGATTAAACAAAAACCTCGAGCAAAATATACCCTTGATGGTACGATAGCACTTACCAATGGCTTGGAATGCATGTGAAGGGTTTGCGTAGCGAATGATGCCAAATCCACGCGAGCGCCCATCCGGGTACTCCGCGATGTCGGCACGCTCGACTTCACCCACCGTTCGGAACAAGTCCTTCAGTTGCTGCCAGTTAGTATCCCACGGCAACTACAATTTATGCATGCGCCAATAAGTACATCCGGTTAATACGATCAGACCAGCACGCTTTAGCAAGTACGCAAACTTACGTTGCCCACGTAAAGCTGACGACCTTCACCTCCATTGGTAGTACGAGGCGCCGCAGCACGCTTCGCAAACTTGGAGATGCTGCCGCCTTCCGGTTCTCTGTCCTCGCGGACAAAGATCAATCGGCCTTCCAGCTCAGTGTTGTTCAGCTGAGCGATAGCATTGTTGGCCTCTTCTTCGGTAGCGTATTCCACGAGACCGCATCCCTTCGAGCGACCGCCAGCCTCTTCCAGTACTGCCATGCCAGTTCCCCACAGTAGGTGAGAACGAATTCCAAAAATGACAAGAATCGATTGTTCAAAAACACCTTACCGTCAGCATGGACCACCGTTCCAGCTTGCTTCATGTGGTCCTTGAGCTCCTGCCACTTGACATTCCACGACAGGTTGCCCACATACACACGGAAGCCGCGCTTGGGTTTCGTCGTTGCTACAGCTTGAGTTTCTCGGTCTTCGCGCACAAAGATCTTGCGTCCACCCAGCTCCGTATCATTGAGCGTTGCAATTGCGTTCTGCGCTGCCTCCTCCGTCGCGTACGTGACGATTCCGCAGCCCTATCGCCACAAAAAGTAACATTAGTTTTCATCTCCAAAACCTGTAAAAACAGACATTCCCACACCTTCGAGCGTCCATTCCACTCCAAAACTGTTGCCAGCTCCACCGGCCCTGCTGCTTGCATGTGATCCTTCAGATCCTGCCACTTGATGCTCCAACTGAGGTTCCCGACGTACACACGGCAGCCTACAGGCGACGTCTGCTCCATTTCCACATCTCCATCACCTGTCAACAACAATATACATATTTTAGATTCGTATCATCACATAAATAAATAAACAGATCATTTCATTTCATGATTACGGTACCATGATTAGCATGGCGAGCCTGGTACGGACTTGATTGCGCAATGCGCTCGGCTCGTTTCCTGGTCAACAGTCCACCACCCATCAGTTTCCACCTCTTTGACTGCTGCCCGAGACTGCCACATACGAGTTCTTGGCCTTGCCGCCACTAGCGGCTGTGGCTGCGGCCGCAGGCACCGCCGTCTCCGCCTTGCGCTCCTGCACGATCTGGTCCAGGGACATGTCCAGCTTCTTCTCCGTGTCGTCGGACGCCATGGATACGAACCGTTTAGATACCTTCCGCCACTTGTGTCTAAATTAGAAAATGAATGGCACAACTCAGTCGAAACACGTGGATCAGATTTGAGGCATAGTGAAAACAAGTTAATCGACTTGGACAGGGGATCGCAAGATAACTTTTTCCGTCGTCGGATAAGCATAGTTTATGGTAGAAAGTTGTTTGACCGATTATGTTTTATCGGGCACAATGAAATCGTTGACCGACGCACGTAGAGCGGTGATGAGTCGATGGATTTCTTGCAATTTTGAGTCTGTTCAACAACAGCAAAAACAATTAGTTGATTGGCAAAGTGATAACAAAGGCAAGCGTTTGGATTTACCTGCGTTGTCCTCAGGCTTGTGGAGTGCAAACACTTCTTCTAGCGCTGTTGTTGCATCCTCCAGCGATTGATTCAAGCCACTGCAAATACTACAGACAATCGACTATCAACACTTTTATAGAGATTAGTTGCCACATGATTTTGAAAATACCTGCTGACACTCGTTGCGACAGCTTCAGGGATGTCTAAACAATGACAAAAAACATAATTAGTACTTGGGTTCTCTCGGTCATTACTACTACGGTCACTAGGAAGCTGAGTACACACCTTCAACTCCTGGTGATTCCAGTCGATCTGAAAGCTTTTCTGGCGTGATCTCGATAGTCGAAGTCGGCTGACCATTAACGCTAAGTTTAACATCACCAACTTTGATGCTGTCGTCCAAAGTGAAGCCCGATGGACTGGGGTCTTGTAAGTCAGTGCTCTTGGTATCTGGTCTCACATCCGAGTCCATCTTTGTCGACATAGGCGAAACTTCGGCACAGTAGCCGGCTGTGAAAGCACTAAGAGATGCTTTTACGAGACCTGCTTGAGATTGTACTCCTGGACTAGAAACCACGACAGCAGAAGGCTTTTGATTGCCGTACCCGCTGGTAAAAGTGCTGAGGGAGATATCCACAGGGACGTCGATGCTCTGATGCGTCGTAGCAGTCCCCGTGTTCTCCACGACAGTGTATCCATAGGTGAAATTGCTAATCGATGCATCCACCGCACTAATTGAGTTGACCGACTCGCCGACCCCCTGGCCAGTGTATCCGGCAGTGAACGTGCTTAACGAAGAAGCCACGATGTTAGGCTCTTTTACAACAAGCGCTGTAGACCCCGTTATTACTTGCACAGGCACCAACTCAGACACAAAGCCGCTCGTGAATGCACTGAGGGAAGCATCTACCTCGCAACCTGCCATGTTCCGACCGACATGATCTTGCTTGGCTTGGATGTCGGCACAGTTGTATCCAGAAGTAAACGTGCTTAGTGATGTTTGCACGTCTATCGGGTCGGAAGCAGTCGGCCCTGCCAATTTTTCACGCTCTAGTGCACTTAATGCTTGATTGACCAACTCGTCTGTCGCTTTATCTGCTTTATCATCGCTACTTGAACTATCGTCGGCCACTTCAGCAGGAGGTGGCGAATTGCAGGACGCTGTAGTAGTCACGATTGAGGGTCTTTCTTGATCCTGTTCACTAAGTCGATCTGCAGAGCGTGTTTTAGTGGGTTCCTGTGGAGGAGACGTTGGCATAGCGTTGAATGATTTCTGGGCCACTTCTGGTATTTCTTCCTTCTCAACTGGTGACGGACACGGTTTACTTTCCGATCGTGGTTGGGGGACTTGTTTGGTTGTCGAAGAAGCCCCAGCTGGCTTAAACGAGTGTTCATTGCAGCGACAGCGTTCGCAGTGTCAACCTGTTTCTTGCGCTTCTCAAGTTGTTCGCGCTCCAATGCCAATGATGTCGAGCTGGTAGATTTTGTACATAACATATCGGCCGAGAAAGTAGATAACTCATCTTGACCGCATTGCCTTGGCGATCCGTCTTCAATGTTTAAAGACGATATCATTTTTGTCGTCTGTGAGCTGTCGGGTGCGTTGTGCACAACTACTTGCTGCACACTCGCCTTTGTTGCTTCGTGCCATCAATGTTTTCGCTAACAACCAATGATTCAGCGATCTGATAGCCCCATTTCCCTCCAACTTGTGCTTGGTGTTTTCCAGCTTCCTCACCCAACGAGGGATTTGGCGCCGAGTGCTTTGAATCTGCTGTGGGTAGCACAGTCCTTGCCCAATTCGGAGTTTGGGATCGGTCTATCGATAGCGTAGAGCCTGCACCGTGTAAGGAGTTTTGGACTGATGTCGGCTTCACATATTGAGCACGAGGATCATGATCGTCATCAATAACGTGTATTGTTGGCTTTGCGGTCTGCCTTGTGCGCATCCATTCCTCCATAGGTATGTCCGCCTTTGGTCCAGGAACAGCAACTCCCTTTCCTTTCCAGGTTCGAGGGGATGTTTTTGTACCTGGTATTGCTTTAGACTTCATTTCTGCTTTAGGAACACTGTTTGGTGTGCCATTTCTCGCCTTTGACATCTTCGTGTTGTGCGACACCGTGGGTGGTTTGGCGTTAGCTTCAGCGCTGCGATTCGTTGGTTTCTGTTTTGGCGACCCTGATATTGGAGGTGCAGGGGGTGGCATTTTGGGGGAGAGCGCGCTTCTTCGGCCCTGCGTGGAGGGGCAGGGAGTGGCCCTTGACTTTCAATCGCAAGCGGCAAATGTGCTTTGATCTCCGATTGAATATCGTCTGCGAGCCTCCAAACGAAAATACAACCATCAGTGCTAGCCGAAAGCAGCCGTCGACAGTCTGGTGTAAACTTTAGTGCTGTAATTGCTTCACCGTGGCCCGTGCCCGTAGCTAAAGTCTCACCCGATATGATATCGACGATGTGTATAGTTCTCTCTGCGAGTGAGCCACTCATGGCAACACAATAGTTGGCAGGGCAAACTGCAATGTGCCGTTGCTCTCCAACATGATGTGTTTTGAGGAACTTGCCGGTGGACGCGCTTAGGATTTCGAGTCGGTTATTGCAAGATGCCACAATAGAATCATTATCCGGAAGTAGTGTCATGTCGAATACCTTGCCCCCGTTAAAAGGCAGCGACTTTGACTCCAGTACCTCGCCTTTCGAACCAATGCCAGAGACTGAGACACTATTGTCTTCACCACAGCTAAGCAATACTTTTCCATCACGTGATAATGTTACGGTCGCCACAGGAGACGAGTGGCTCTCCAATGTGCTTACCACAGTATGGCCATTTTTGCAGTCATACAACTGGATTAGACGATCTTTTCCACCAGAAGCCATCCTGAGTGTACCGCTAGTGCCTTCATCTAGTTCCAAACCACTGTACGCCAAGCACTGCACCTTGGAACTATGGGCATCGATCCGAAAATGGGCTTCTCTAAAGGTATTGGAATCACCACAACGTTCCCTTCCTGATCTCCAGAGGCAATCTCTTTTGGTCCGGACGGATCGCCACAGCGCGGAACCCTTTGTTTCGTCCTTGGCATTTTGAAGGAGAATGTATGCTGTTGCTAGATTCGTGTGAGCAAGTTCCACCCATGATGGTGCAATGCTCGTTCATAAAATCGCTATCTTGGTCATTGTAAACGACCCGAAGCAGCTCCTGGCTGAAAGTGTTTTTCCAGATATCGAGACCAGACAGACCAGCTTCAGTGTTGGGTTCAAAGCGACTTGCTTTTGCTGGCCGTCGGTGTAGCTCCAAATTCCACAAGCGAACTGTATTGTCATCTGAACAAGTTACGAAAGTTCCCGTGGGAATAGTATTCGGAGATATAGCAATTCCTCCGGACGCTGAGCTGCCGTCGCTGTACAGTAATTTACCCTTCTGAGTGATGCCTTTCACGGAACCAACGACATCCATCCCTCGAACACCTCCGCTATGAAACAGGAATGAGCGCTCAGCCGTAACAGCTTCTGGGTTTGCTGTGCCATAAATGAAGATGCTACGATCGCTGTAGAATACAATGACGTGAGACCCACTAATGCGAACTGCAATCACAGCAGGATATCGAAACGGTTCGGCTGGATGTAGCAGGGTCATAGTGGTCGAAGTGGTGTCCGGTGGCTTGTTGGCCGTACCAAATGCTGGTGGAAATGGAAGGGTTACGCGATACTCAAGAGTTGAAGGGTCAAAAAGCCTCACGACACCACTCGAACCACCAACTGCTACGTATGATTCCGTGATAGAGACCGCATTTCCGCAACAAACCTCCAGAGATACCAGTCGCTCCATAATACCCGATGTTCCAAAGCAACAAAGCGTGCCATCTGCTGTGACGGCGAACGTTTTTAGCTCACAGACTCCATTTCCACACCCCACGCCCGTAAAAGTTGCAGATGCCTTGGCAGATAATTCGGCGTCCCTGTGCTGTAGCTCAGGTAGCTCATTGACGTGTCGCCCTGTCACTAGAAACGAGCCGCTTTCGTCGAGGAACCAATACTACAAGTCCGTGCAAAGGGCACAGTTATCAGTACAGGACCACCCTTTTGTCACCACTTGCATATCCCCAGCCTTACCTTAAAGTGTCTTTCTCCGACCGTGACAAAAACTTCCAGCCTCGCAGTAATCTGCAGCTAAGATCTTATCTTCCACCACAGCGCAAGCCACAACAGTCACCTCAAGTCGTCTTGATGTCTCTTTCTGTTTGAGTTTGAGTTCCCAAGCATAAATATGTCGGTCGTGCACAAGTCCTGCTGTCAGCAGGAAGCGTCCATCTTTACTGAACGCCATACACGCTACGCCATACTGATGACGCTGTAGCTCTGCACAGAGAGTTCCGTCCGTTCCATCCCAAATTGTGATGGCAGGCAGGTATCCTTTCTCTCCGATAGCGAGGAACTGGCCGTTCGGGGAGAAGCACAGACACGCCACGCTTTTATCCACGCGGTAGTAGCGCACTTGCTTGTTACGCCGCAAGTTGTAGATCACCACAATGCACCCTGCAGCATACGCCAATTCCCCGAGACCGGGTTCACGGCCACCATGGCATTGCTGAGGGCAGTAAGACCCAACACTCGCTCCAGAATTAGGCGAGAGCGTGGCGGGGCGAGTTCCTGGCGAGGTGGGACAGAGTCTTTTGCTGTCGTCATCGCTTGAACAAGGTATGCACTGCAGCTTGGTCAATGATGGAGCCAGCAGGACTTGGTCGAGGTTGACGCCGCCGCAGCAACGTCGTTTCGGATTTCAAACCAAATATAAGAACGTGCGTTGAGCAGCCTGTCTCGCCCTGCTATCCACCTAAAGATGGCTTTAGCGCTAACAACCCCTTGGTTTAGGCTTTCGAGACCCCGTCCGTCTGAGTTTCTCGTAAAATGACGCCTTCGGTCGCTCTTCGGGAGCAATATCGCCATCATGGCCATTATCACAACTTGAGCTTTGAGTCAAGCTTTCTCGATCGTTATTTGTAAGTTCTTCGGGGGCGACTGCCGAAGATCGGAGAGCACACACTTCTGGAAGCAATTTACCACTTCGAAGTCTATCCAGCAGCGATGTTCGCTCTAAGCATTCTCGATGCACTGTTTGCTGGAGCAGCGCGATTTCCTGCAAAACAAAAAAACGGGAATGAGTGCATGTCGATAAAACAGAGAAAAGTTGAGCTGCGGTACCCGGTCTTTTTGTTTCACTGTCAGCTGAAGCTGCTCGATGAGTTTCTCATTGTCGTTGTGGTGGGAGTCCTGGTTGCTCGAGTCTTCGTCGTGATGGTTTTTACCACCGTGAGCTTTACTTTGCCAGGCGAGTTGAGGCCGAGACGCTGCAGATTTACCTGACGCAGCGCGTTGCTTTGCTTCATCTAGTTGAGCCTGAAGAGTTTCTAGTCGCTTTTCGAGCGATGCGTTCAAAAGCTGAAGTTCCTCCTGTTTCCGCGCTACGTCCTGTCGTGCTCCGTTCGCTTCTTGTCTGGCTTTTGATACCTCTTTTTCAAATTTAAGACGCGCAACGTCGGCTTCGTCCTGCATTGTTTGCTGCGAAAACATCGCCATCAAGTCATATGCTAGGAAGATAACATTTGAATATGCACAGCATTGCTCGCACCTTATTTCGCTCACTTGCATCGAGTTTGCTCTTCATGTCTTGGACGATACTCTCAAAACGCATCGTAGCACGTTTGGCATCCTATACGACATGAATGGCAGCAACCGCTGATTTAACGAACGTTTTACATGGAGCGCATCAATAACACGAACCTCGCGCTCATTGGCGTTCTGCAAAGCTCGATCTCTCCACTCGGAAGCACGGCGCTCTGCATCTTGAAGCTGCCCACGTCAAGAAAAAGTTATTAGCATGCTTCCACCGCATATAAACTTAACGTTAATTTGCCTTTTCTTGCATTGCCAGAATTGCCTGTTGAGATGACATTTCTCCACGTGACTGAAGTTCCACTGTCTCCTTTTTCAGATACTCGATGTAGTTGCTTTGGTTTGTTTTGAGGTCTTCGATGGATCGCGTGTGGTCTCGCTGAAGACGACTGATCTCCATCCCATGATCTCCACGCAATTTTTCCAGTTCACAGGCATAGTCATTCTTTACCTTTTCCAGAGACGATGAACTTACTGCGAGCTGACCTTGCAAATGATCGGCTCGGAGGCGTATCGCGGCGAGCTCATCTTGATTTTTGTCGCGCCCCTCCTTAAGGCGCCCGTTTTCAGAAAGAAGCTGAACCTTGCTCTTTTCGAGGCCTTGCAGTTGATGTTTGAGCTGAATGATCTCGCTGTTCATCTGAGAGTTTAATTTATGTTCCGCCTCACTCGCATTAACCACACGCGTGAGTTCCTCACGAATAGCTGTCAACTCTGTTTGTAGTTTTTGTGAAATGGATACCTCCAGGTCTACACGCTCGGTCGTGTTGAGGAGTTTCTGTTTCAGATTATCACGCTCGTTGACCAGTAGTCTCTCCGCTGCTGTCCAGTGTGCCTGACTCTCAGCAAGTTTAGCCTCAAGACCTTGAATCGTTTGGCGATCACGACCTTGCTCTGCTGTAAATGCTGCTTGCTGCGACTCCGACATCAACTTGCAACTTTCAACTTGACTCGACAAATGCAGGATTTCATTACGCAGCTTCTGCTCAGTGAGCAAACCGCTCATCTTCAATTCGTCTTCATTGCGCTTTGAAAGTAGTTGCAGCTCCCTGGACGCCGATTGAGTCTCAAGGAGTTCTCGTTGAACTTTCTGTAGTTGCGCCAATGCCTCGTTGTTGGCTTTGCGGAGCTCTTGACTTTGTTCCGCAAGCTGTTTGGTGGTAGCACTGCAACGCGCCACCAATTGAGAGAATGTGTCCTGAAGCTCCGTGACATTTTGCCGTAAAGCTTTTGCTTCTTGACGTTCGCGCTCCAAAAATTGCACGAATTGCTGCAACAACAACAGAAAGTTAGTTGTACAATTACGCAGTCTGGACATGAAGGAGACGCCCACCCGGAAGGTCTTTTGTACTGTTTGACTGTATTCTGCAGCGTCTGCACCTCGGCAAACACAAAATAGCTGACGCCGCAGAATGTGCAGGCAGTGTCCTCTGCTGGCAGCTGCTGAATCTCATCAGGTAAAGCGCGAGCAGGAGCAGTGAACAGCTCCTCGAGTGTCGGATCTCGTAGATCGCCGGCCACAGGTGTCCCCACAGCAGACAGCGACGGTAATGCGGCCATACTCGTTTGTCAGTCACCAATTGCAGACAATGGTCGAGTATAATGCGTCGGTTACTCCTTTTCAATAAAAACTAATTGAGTTATTGATTGTGAACCATTCTAAAGCAATTAATCACGTTTAAGATAGTATACACAAGAGTTCCGCAGCTCGTGGTTGTGGTAACACGCGCAGCAGCTCAACGCGTAGCGGCTCATCATTCGCGTCGTTGTTGATGGCGATGCATACTGCCGACATATTTTTTTAATTTTAAATTTAACAATATAAATTTGGTCCAGCAGTGGAGCGATATGATTGGTGGAAAAAGTGGCTTGACCAAATTTTAGCCACGCTTATGCACCGATGGGGCGTGACACTCTCAATACTGAAGAGGAAGAGGAGCGAGTTGTCGTCATGCTGCCTCTCTACAAGCGGAGCATGCGCCATGCGTGGGTGCCGTACCGTCGATTAAAGCGCGGCGCGGTGGTCGCCGGCGTCGTGGCTTTATTGCTGCTGTTCTTGCTGTTCACACAACTGTCTCCAGCGCCCAGTGCAGTTGCCAGCAGTCCAGACCCCGTCCACGTTGAGACTGCGGAGCTGTCGCCCCCGCCAGTTGAGCGACAGGCTGATGGGGGCGTCGACACTGATGCAGAGGCCGAAGCAGAGACGCAGATGGACCCAACACCGACGCCAGAGCCGACAGCGCAAGCTCCGTTCGTGCTGAGACTGCTGCTGCCACTTGTCGCAGGCTTCTGCTTCGGGTTTTTAGGCTCCGTCCCTGTTGCCGGACCGACATCTGCTATGGTCCTTAAGCTTGGCATCCAGGGAAATATACGGCTGGATTGACAATTGCAGTTGGTGGTGCCATCTCTGAAGCAGTAAGTGCTGAGAGTTTAGACACATTCGCCGTGATTACACCTGACCACACGCGATATGGCTTGTTTGTCGTTCTTGCTACTGTAGACGTACGCGGGAATCGCGTTTTGGGGCTTTGGCAGCTTCTTAGCTGGAGCCAAATTCTTGCTGCCAGTGTCCAAGTACGCAGTTGCAATGAAAACTGAGGTTTTTGATACTTTTCGCTGACCTGCAGTTATACCGTGTCTATCAACAGAGTGCTGGGAGCCATTATGTTCACGCTGATTGGCCTCGTGTTCCTGCGCGCAGATATGAAGCCATCACTGGACCCTGATGCGGAAGCCTCCCATGGGAAAGG
Source organism: Phytophthora boehmeriae (assembly GCA_011947355.1). Taxonomy (NCBI): domain Eukaryota; phylum Oomycota; class Peronosporomycetes; order Peronosporales; family Peronosporaceae; genus Phytophthora; species Phytophthora boehmeriae. The sequence continues at coordinate 110,891 of JAAVTJ010000210.1, read as the reverse complement.
AGCGCGACGACCACAGGGGAAGTGCTTAAGAATATTCTCATGGGACTCACGATGTCTGGGATCAATCCAGCGTTGCTTGCGTCGTACACGGGAGCCATTGCGTCCGGTGAGCTTACACTTTAGTTTACATTGTGCTTATGACTGATCTCATTCGCTAACTGCACTTACGTGAAAATGTCAATAACTTGCTTGCGAAGTCTACGGCACAGGAATGCTCGAATTCACGCTGTTCCTAGCTGTCGTGTTTGCAATCGGCGTTTGCTGTGGAGTCTCAACTTGGTTTTACTTGTTGCTTTCGTTGTTGAAGAAGTACAAGAAGGTTCGTACCTGTGTACAGCGATGTTAAAAATTCTGTCAAGCAGACCCAACTAATAGGATTTTTGTGTACAGCGCCTGAAAAATAGCACCATCGATCTAATTATGCGAGGATTGGGCTGCTTCTTGCTGACCTTGGGCATGCTGTGTGCAAAGTCTTCCCTCGACTATTTCTTGGCGGGGCCTCCAGAAACCAAGTAATTGTTCGATCGATTCCATCAAAGGAATGATCCCCATAGGCAGCAAACAAATCAATGAGAAACGTAATATACATGTACTAAGTCGATAGAAACCTTGCTCCAAAGAGCGTGACGTATGTGTTCAAGTTGCATTTTCGTTAGTTTTGTGGGGGTTCTAGCAAACCCGAAAAATCTGCTTGATGTCGACCAACGTCTCCTGGTGGTACTGGTCTAAAGGACCTCCCGTGCTTTCGATCAGCTTGAAAAGCTCCTGCACTTCCTCGTGGTGGTGATTGTCAAAAAATCCAGGTTGAGCGAGAATCGAGGCGTTTGTGTCAGTGCCTCCAATGTTTGACGTGCGAACACTGGCCGGGGAGTGTCTTCAGGGCCAACGCATGGAACATCTTGATTCCACGATACTAGTAGCACGTGTATAATCTCAGCCATTAATTCTGAGTCCATATCCGACTTGAACATCTTTCCGAGTCGCTCAGGGGTAGTAAGTTGCAGATACCTGAAGTACACAACACAGTTAGAACGAGTTCTACACAAGAAAAATATGAATACTGAGTTACCTGAACTTTGCATCAGCGGACTTAAGATATCGCTTCCAGTTGCGACAAAAATCGACAGCAGTTTTTGGTGGCACATCTAGCACTGGGGCTGCTGGTTGTGATTGTCGATCTTTGTTTGCTTTTTGTCGAGGTTTCTTTTTGAAAGAGATGTTGGTCTGCCTCTCACTTTTAGAGAAGTCGCGCAGTTCTTTTTGCGAAATTGGTTTTAAATCTGCGCACGCCACGAGGTTCTACGAAGAATACAACCAGCACATCCGCAGCAATTGACATGAGAACATCAATGGCCACAGCAGCAAACGACTACAGTTGAGAGATACCTTGAATTCGTCGTAGTTGGCGGCAGTATGAATGGCCCGTTTCTTCATGCTGTCGGTAAGTTTGTATACACGATCATCTTCCAGAGCCTGCGCCAGCTCTTGCTGTAAAGCGGCTGTATCGAATGCACCATGTTCAATGGAGGTGAGCTGCTCCACCGTCTTCTTCGTCATGAGGACTTGAAGTGACGGTTCATACAGAAAAAAGTATCTTGTGTACGCCACCTGAAATCAGAAAGGGATACATTCCGGTGATAAGACCACTCTTATCAACGGAATCTCACGCTAATTCGAGCAAACCAAAAGTAGTTCGTCGAGGATGAAAATGTGGTATCTGCTGGTGTTGTGCACATTTTCATTGTCCAGCTGCTAGCGAATAGAGTTGGCAGCAGACTTCGTCATTTCTTGGACTTCGTATCGACAATGGATCGCGGTCGCAAAGCTATCCCCACACTTAACAAACACACCGACTCCAAGTACTACCAGAAATGTCAAGAGATTCATCGAGCCAAACTCTACTCAATCAAGAGCTCCATTGACAACAGCGAGCCTCATCGTCCGACTCATCTACGCAAGAATCTCAAGAAGGAGCAAATGAAGGAGGAACGTTATGCTGAAATTGAGCGAGAGAACCGCATCTTGCTGGAGAAAATGTCGACAATCATGCAGGGCGAGTCAATCGACAACAAGAACCAGTCGCTCACTTACTCGCACAGTCTCAACAAGGAGCAACGCAAACGTGAACTGCAGAAGATCACGTCCGAGAACCAGGCCATCCTGAGGCGCATCCAGATGCGAGAGCCCACTTACGACCACGTGCAGTGGGAAGAAGATGCAAAAAGGAACGAACGTTATGCTGCCAATATCCGCGAGTACCCGTTGACTGGTAATGAAGAACAGCTTGCAGAAATGCGGGCGATGTCAGCGTACTCGATGGGAGGAACAGGCAAAGACTACTATTAATAGCCCCGGACCAGAACCATTTACTTCAGGGTACGCTTAATACAATGCATTTCGCCAAAACTTTTGCATTGATCACGATATCTTTCGAGGGCTACAGCAGTTCAAAGACAGCTTCTAGGATGGCTGAAGTGTGGCATGTTGCCTTGCTCTCACCAAACACAGCTAGGAGTTTATCCCCCAAAGCTCCATCGACTCAAACTCGCTTTCGATCTCGGCCACCAAGTGTCGTGTATCTGCAAGAAACCTGTGGAGAATGTCCCGGGCTTTGCTGTCACGTTCATCCGACTTTGCCGCTTTTGAAGACGGGCTTCTTTCAACGAACGAACGAATTGGTTGAATTCCAGCCACCAGGCGATTTAGCTGCAACTGAAGTTCCATGAGCTCAATTCTCATGGCAGTTTTAAGGTCATCACGAAAAGACCTCAGTTTTTCATCCACTTCCGAAAGAAATTCCGAGACAAACGTAGCCTTGCCATCTCGAAATGTCAAGAAAGACGTCATACTTTGCCTTTTGAAAAACTAGCGATTGGAAAGAAAAATGGTTAGCATCGCCCCCAACAATAAAAAGAAAACATACACGCACAACATGCCTGCTCCAGTGCTTGAATGAAAGAGTAGTTCTCCACCAGATCTCGGCACGCTCGTTTTACGATGAGTATCTGTGAAAGCAATCTGGAATGTGTACGAGAGAACTCCATCTTGTACAGGAACATGTCGATCCGTTCTTGCATACCTGGAACTTGGAACAGCAGACAGAAAAAGCGCTCTGCTTTGCCTAAGGTGCTAATAGAACCCGTGAAGCTTTCCAGCGCTTGCTTTTCCTTTGCGGTCGGAAAAAACCGCTGAAGGCACCCCAACAATGCAGGGTTCACCACTCGCTCATCCATAGACACAATGTCGCTCACAATTTGCTCGTAGTGGTCGTGGATTTTGAAGCTGGCGAGTGCTAATGTCAAATTATTTGCGCGCTTCAACTCAATGAGCTGAATGTTCTTAGACCGGCCGCGAGGAGAAGATGCACGAGACTAAAACAACAATAACAACAAAGCAATAGTGAACACTTAGTAAAATGGCTCTTCATCGTCGTTGCAGAGATATCAGGCATACCTTTTCAAAGGAACCTCGAGTGACATTGTCATCGACACCTTCCGCCTCCAAGAACTTCTTGACTGGACTCTTAGATCGTGGAGATGGCACGAAGACTGGCCGAGAAACTTTGCGTAAACAGAATTAGCTTTAAATCTGACAAGCAACTGCATACCGATAACAGACTTACCATCTTGAGATTGGGGTGCAGAAATGTCGACTGAAAGCTTTAGTCCTGTTCGAGCTTCGTATTTGGATTGCTCCAGACTCTCAGTTTGTGACTGTTCTGTAGAAGTTTTGCTGCAATCTACTGTAGATCCTGCCGATACAGTTTTAGTTGAGGAATGCGCTTGGTCTGATGGGCAAGTTGCTTCGGTTGTGCGAGTTGCGGCAGGATGCTGACTACCTGGAGTAACTGTTGAACAGGAAGTTGCCTCGGAGCTCACCGGTGACACTAGAGTTGCTTGAGATTTTTGTTTTCTAACTTCCGCTAATCGCAGCCGAATTATTGCACCTGGTGAAAGCACCTCTGCATTAGAGTCAGGCTGTGATTCCTCGTTAGTAGCAACTGAGCGTTCGTCGGTGGCTGGCTTTTCCCATTGGGATATGCCTGTGGTGCGGTTCACGTAGTAAGGGTAGCCCTCATCAGTGTACAGAGTATCCCATTGTGATGCCTCTACCTGTGAATCGAAAAATTGTTGAGGGTACAGCTGCGTGCTTGTGTGATTGTAGTTGCTCCACGCTGCTGTAGGTGTTAGATTCCCTTGGGGGTTTGGCACACGATTGTTCACTGGTCTATCACGTGACCAGTAAGCATCCGTGGGTTGGGCATACCGTGGGGTCGTCTCGCCTCTGGGGCTCGTTGCGTACGGAATATAACGCTTATCGAATGAATAGCTGTCCCAATGCTGATTATGTGGATAGGGCGGGTCACTTTGTTTGATTGGGTACGGCTGAAACTGATAATTCTGCTCACGGTCAATCCGCTCTGTAGCAACGAGTCGTTCGTTGTGTGCAGCATATGACGAAAAACGTGACGCCTCTCTTGCAGAATTGGATGTTGATCCCGACCAGGCCTGTGTAAAACTCGTCGGCGATACGGAATTTGCGCGGTGAGTTCTTGCTAAGGCATCCCGGACTTGCTCGCTCGGTGACAATATCGTTCGGCTTGTTGCACTCCCACTCGCGATATAGCTCGAAGGTTGATGCTTAACTGGATAAGCTTCGTAGTCATCACCAAATTTAATCGCTTTAGCTGGTTGGGCATCACCGAATTCAATCACTTTAGCAGGTTGGACGTTTCTCCATACTTCGGTCTCATCAACGTATGCTGGCACCCTTTGCTCATCTATTGTGCCGCTAGCATTCCTGTACCCAAGGTTTGCTTGGTCTTCTTTCAATCGTTCGAGGAGAACCGATGCCGCCTCATTTCTTGTAAATGAGGAATACGCAGTCTCTTTTTCGTTTGTCAAAAGTATTTTGATATAAGCTCGGCGCACTTTTGCTGCTTCTCTCGAACTGCGATGTCGTAAGCTGTCTCCTTGTGGATATTTGTCGCGAAGACATTTGCTGCGCTTTCCACCAGTAATTTGACAGCTGCTTCATTTCCCGATAACGCGGCATAGTGCAGTGCTGTGTCTCCATCATGATCACCAGAGTTCAGTACTGAGTCGCCGCCCACATCCAATAAATATGCTATACAATCGATATTTCCTTTTGCAACGGCACAATGTAATGGAGTGCGTCCGAATTCCTCCACCACACAAATATCAGCGCCATGATGCAGAAGTAGTTGCAAACATGCCAGGTCTCCATGACGAGCAGCTACATGTAGTGGAGCATCGTTGTTAGGATCGATATGGTTGACGATCTCAGAGTCCATATCGCTTTTCGCTGCCGTGGAAAGAAGTAGCCCCACACAGTGAGAATGCGATGTCTTAACAGCAACTTGCAATGCCGTTTCCCCAAATTCAGGATGAGGGTCGTTCTTAGCTCGTCTCGAGAGGCAAAGATCAACTAATGGGTCGTTCCCAAGTCTGCACGCTAGCATTAATAGCGTATCACCGGTTCCACTTTCAAGCAAGTCAACAGGACATCCGTCTTCTAAGCACTCCACAATTTCGTCAAGCCGATTGTGCCGAGCTAGGTTAAAGATGCGATTTCTCCAAGCCGCTATCATCCTTTTAGAGGGAACAGCAGCAACAGATTTCTCGAGTTCATTTCCCCCAGGTTCTCGAGATGAAAGCGCCGAGTGTATATAACCCTCGATAGTCCGTGCAGAAGTTACTACAGCATCGTCGGGAGATTCTCCTGAAGCGAATAGTAATTCGCGAAGGCAGCTAACCCAGATGTGGGCTTCTTCTTTGCTAGCTGCAACTAAGTCCAACGATCTCGCTCTTGTCACCAAAGAAAAACATTTACCCTCTTCCTTGACTACATTGCTGTCAGTTTGAGCAGCAAACGCAGTTGTCGTATGACCCTGACGAATCTCGGTGACAAGAGCCAAATCTAAAGACCGCGCACTCTTTTTGTCTGCCGCTCCTGAGCGTGTTGGATCTCCCCATGTAATCTGCAAATGTGGCGGATTCGTTGCTCTTCTCACAGAAACCCACTGGCGGCGTGGCCCAGAGGCATAACCAACCACATTGTGCGTGTGGTAAGGGATTTTAAAAAATAATCCTCCGTTCAGAAGAACTGTGGGAATTGGTTTTGAGCCCAAAGGGGTGATGGTGTTTGAGCGAACACCCTCTGAGCTAGGCGATATCGGCAATCGCAGAGGAGGGATGATTGGAGGCGGTGACGCTGTAGCGACGGTGTCAACGATTTTCAATTGTAGGTGCAGTTGTCCGGCAGCCACCAACAAGGATTCGTCGCCACTTCCGCTGTCCTCGCTTCGAAACAGCGGATAGTGCTGATCATAAAAGAGATCGGCCACCTTATCCAAGCGAATATCAGCTTCGCCTACGAGAGCTTTACTACTCGTCTTCACTTCCGCGTGGAGAAACTGAGACTCCTTTGACCACAAGGTGGTGCTAAACTGTTGGTTCCATTGTGCCTCACTGCCACCTTTCTTGTGCAATTCCGTCCGCATCAAGAAGCTGTTCGTGTTTCCTCCATTGATATCAAAAGTTTCATCTCCAATAAACACGACTGGGTGCCAAACTTTTCAGCTTTGGGAAGACCTGTTGCACCAAGAGCGTTGATAATCAGTTGCAAACGTTCTTTGGGATGATTCTTTTCTTCAGCTGCAGGAATCTCCAGCAGAACGGGGCTAGCTTTAACGACAGGAATTCCTGAGGACTTTGTCATGGCAGGAGATGGTAAACCGCCATGACTGGGCGTACAATTCGCACCTGAACTCAGTTTTAAACTGCCGCGGATAACAGGATTTAACGTCGCAAAACCAGATTCACTATCTCCAGAATGGATGATAACCTCAGATGGGCCTCCCAATGCAGCGTCTTCTGCATTGAGGCGCCGTCGATCACTGTTTGTAAAATCCGTCCGCGCGTATTGCCCCGATCGATCAATTGACACTTGAATGCCTTCCTCTTCCTCAAACGCAGTCTCTGCATTGTCATTTCCAGTGTCGTTCCCAATGTCGCTATCTGAAAGCTTACTCTTCGTCAGCTGAAGGCCATCGGATGTTGCTTCTTCAGTAGTAATCCCAGTAATTTCACTCACAAGGTACTTGCCCTGTGCTGGCGACGCTGCTCCAGTCAACCGACTTAGAAAGCCCTTTTTGCTCGCCTTGTAAATGGATTTCTTCACCAGTTGGTAATTCCCCTCACTGTCTTCATCGGCAGCTGAGAGAGCGTGGATTTTTGTCTCAATACGCAGCTCCTTGTGCTCAGCAACGGCCTTCTGCTCCCGTTGCCTTTTGCTTTCGTCTGGCTCAGACTCCTCTCCGCCAGAGTCAAGATCTATCTGATCAAGCTTGGCTTCTGCTGCTCTGCGGTTAATTGTATCGCTCCTCTCGTCGCTACTTGTAGACGATCGAGTGTCGAAGTCGCGTTTTTCCTGTGCCATCTCGTCATCGTCCGCTTTCATCATGGTGGACGTGTTTAGAGGCCTCACTAAAGTACAGAGGGTTGCTCGACTGCTACCTGCGTCTAGGCAGCATGCACACACACAGACTGTGCTGGTACAGAAGGCGACGGGGCCTCAATCTATGACACAAATAGTTGCCGTTCAGGCTTCCCCATAACCGCCCGCAGTTGAAGTGACAATCACTCCGCTACTTCAACTACCGTGTAACCCAGGATAGTATCCCCTGAGGTACTGATGAGATTTTGGCTAACTTGCGAAAGGGCATTCGAGCCCGAAAAGGTTAAGAAAAACAGCAAGGTATCATTCAACTCCCTCCCTTCTCACTCTCTGCCTGGCATATACCTTTTGTCTATGTAAAACAACCTTGCCATTCTTTCCTGGTTGGTGTCCTTCTGAAGTTACAGCTTCTCCTCATCGAATGCTATCCGTGAGATGACGCTAGAGCATCCCGAAAAAACGATCAAGTACTTGTTTAAGCGATCAGTTTCTTGAACTCATCGTACAGCACCAGCACGATGGCACCACCCGTGCCACGCAGGATGTTGGAGCCAGCACCCTTGAAGAAGGCGCCCGAGCCCTCGTTCTTCAGGATCTTGGAAGCGCAGTCAAGCGTGGACGTGTACAGAATGTCCTTGCGGCCAGCCTGCATCATCATGCGACGACGCACAGTGTCGAAGGGTACGAGATCATACCGGCCATCGACGTGACGGTCTGGGCGACCAGCCACTTCTGCCACACGGGAGCGTTCTTGGGGTCCTTCAGGGCGACGTCACGGAGCGTGTCGTAACCGCCGAAGAAAGCGGCACGGTACACGATGATACCACCGACAGACACGCCGAAGCCCTGGTACAGGCCGCTCAGACCGTCCGACTTGTAGATCGTGGACACGCAGTTGGCCAGGCCCGTGTACATACGGGACTTGCCCTTGCCGACATCAGCGCCAAGACGCGTACGGGCAAAGTCAAGCGGGTACACGAACAGCAGCGAGGTGGCACCAGCGGCACCGCCCGAAGCCAGGTTGCCCATGAAGAAGCGCCAGAACTGGTCCTTGGTCACACCGTCCATGAAGATCTTTTTGAACTTGTCCTTGAAGGCAAAGTTCAGAGCCTGCGTGGGGAAGTAACGGATGACGTTGGCCAGGTTGCCACGCCACAGGAGCTCACGCCCTGCTCCTTGGACACACGCACGAAGCAGTCGACGATGCCCTTGTACTGGTCCTCAGGCTTGATCTGCGACGAGGCAGCCTGCACCTGCAGGAGCAGCTTGACACGCTCGATGGGGGCCACGACGGTCTTGGAGATACCGCCGGCGACACCGCCGGCCAGCAGGTCCATGACGAAGGCGGTGGCACCGCTCTTCTTCTCCGAGGTGGCAATGGGCTTGTAGGCAGTAAGAGCGCTCATCTTGACTGAGGGGGAGGGTTTAAAGTCTTCTACGCTGGCGCTTGGGCGAAACGGAGAAAAATCCTAAATGATCCAGAGGGCTGCCGAACCGGCGAGCACGTGCGGCTGCGGAGGGCCGAGCGAGGGCCACACACCTGGGCCGTTTGACTCGGCGCCAAATTAGCCAATGGCGGCGCTCAAAATAGGCTTTTTCGGCACGCTCATTGGTCGAAAATAGACTGTCGAACGAGTGGCTGGCTCGCCTCCACGCACTAAAAGTCAAAGAAGGTACCGCAAATAAGGACCAGGTCGTTGTGGAGGGCAAAAATAGTCTTTTTGGTGGCGTCTAAGACGTCCGTTTCCGCTGGTCCTGCATGTATTTCCGGCGCATGTCCAAAACCCAGCAACAGCAGCGCAGAGCAAACACGTCTAGCACTTGAGCGCTGGCATCTGAATCAGAGCCGTCGTCAGCTCGTCGATGGAAGTGCAGACATCATCTTTCCTGTCAGAACGCATAGTAGTATTGGTTCTCAGAGTGTTGCCTTGCGCTTCACGCTATGATTGGTTCAACTCCACGTGTGACGCGTGACGGCCTCAAGTACGTCGACAAGCTCCCTCCACTCGTCTGGGCCAACCAGCTCGCGATTGCGGCAATGGTGCACTTCCGAGCAATGTCGTCCCTCTACAACCCACTGGATTCCTGCAACGCTATCTCGTGCAGCCCATCATTCTGCAATTTTCGTCACGTGCAAGTCGAGTCGAGTCTTCTGCGAGGAAAAGGCAAGTCTCAACATGACCTGAGCTGTTCCTTGCCCCCGTGCGGCCATTTGGCAAGATCAGCACTTCAAGCAGACGTTATGTCAAAAGTATCTTTCGTCGACGGATGTTCCAGCAACACATGGGTGTTTAACATGCGCTGCCGTAGCAAAGAGCAAAGACCACGACACGCAATGGTTCCAAGCACCAAGGCACCACCCCGACGCATGTCTATGCAATCCGTCACCGAACTGCTTCAACCTCATAATTGGCACCACACGTAGAATGGTTCACTGGGTTCCGGTTGTGGCTACCGGGCTGGTGACCGAATCGGTCAGCACCCTTGACCTCCAGCAATAATGAGGCAGGCGGTGGAGCTATGAATGGCGAGTATGTTGGTGGCGGTTGACCAAGCCAATGTCATCACGATCCCGACGAACGCTATACGCGCTGCCAGTACGCTCGAGCCCCCGTCGCGCTTCAGTTCTTGGGCTTGCTGCTTTTGCTCCGGTAGTAGCACAAGAGTAGTTATTCCAAGCAACTGCACGCCCGTTGCAATACAGAGACAATATGCAACTTGCCAGCGCACGTGCAGCGTATCCGATGCAATGGCATCATCCGTCACATCAAAGTGCGCGTCCACAAGGTTGGTCAAGCTCTGAGCAAAAGGCTCGGCTAAATTGTGCACTGTGGTCAGCAATGCGTACGTTGCGCTTTCGAAGCCACTCTCCGCGATTTCTACGCTCACAAATCCTGCTACCACGCTGCGCATGCCTTCCGGGATAGCTGCTAGTTGGGGTCCGCCAAGATAAAACCATCGACTCCGCACGATGGCGAACGTGGTTACGAGGTTGACGCCGAAAAAGATCACGGTGGTAAAAAGCGAGCTCAACAGCATGATCGAGCGCCAGCTCGTGTTGAGGAAGTATTCTCGCATGAGGAAGGTTGCGAAGACTACGAGTGCCGTGGACACGCAGCCAGCCAAGCTGCTGTTAAGGGGTGTTACGCCTACCCAAAACTCTTGAATTGCTGCCAAATCGGAAAAGCTGAAGGATGACAGGAATGAATTCCAAAAGTGAAATGCGACGAGCTGCCAGACCGCGCGTTGCTGCAGAATGCGCCACATTTCGCGCATTGGTGGCACTGGGGTGACTTTACTTTTCTTGTCGTTCGGCATTGCGCACGTTTCGTCGAGGAAAAACACCGTACCGCAACAACCTACCATGGCCACAGCAGCGCAGCCCCAGAATACGTTGTTGGGAGTCACGCTCCATGAAAAACTCCCGCCGTAGACGTCGCCGTTGAAGCATAGTGCTGCTACGATTCCTGCTGTTAGACTGGCCACGTAGCGCACCATGTAAATAGTAGCTTGGGCTTCGCCACGTGTCTCCATCGGTTCAAGCTGCGCGATCTCCACCATGATGCCATCGCACGCCACATCGGTCATGACATAGCCCGCACAAACTACGAGTAGTCGAATAAGGTATTGCCCTCCCGAGGCAGCTGCGTTTACATTCTCCACAACTCGAAGGTTAACTTCGCGCGTGCGTTGGATCTCCCCGCCTTATAATACGGCGGTGCAATTGGGTTATAGGCTAGCACTGCAAGCGCCGTGATACTCACAGTCCAGCCGATCAACATGTACGACTTGCGTCGGTATCCAGCCAGCGGCACATGATCCGCCAACAATCCGAAAAGCGTCTTGTACGACCACGGAAGCCTCACTACCGCAGCCGCTGCCGAGACCTGGAAGCCGTCCATATTGAGATAAAGTTTGAAGAACGGGTACACTAGCGACGGTAGCAATCCGTTGAGGAAGCCAATGCACGCATAGTTGACTAATAGTCCGAAGGTCGAAGCCTCCAACAGATCCACACCGTCCTCGCTGTTGGCCTCCGACCAACGTCTGGCCAACTCCTTGCGACTTTTTCGTTGTTCGTCGTCACTGGTTTTCACTGTTTGGTAGCCTTCCTCAAGGGCGAGGGGTGTCGATTCAGGTGCAATCACAGCAGTATCAACGAAGGCAGGGCCAGTGCCTGCGAGCAATGCATTGGCCGCCTCGTCGTGCTGCCATTGAGCCGCCATGTTGTTGAGAAAGAATGCAAATAATCAATAAAGTATTGGCCATAAAGGCAGCGAGACCATCAGTGCTGCTATCGACCGCACATTTAACGTCGCTTCATGAGCGATCTTGAAGTTGTCCTATTGTAAATTTTGCAGCAAAATCGTCATCAATTATAGTAATGTTACAAGATTATTTGCATCATTTCATCGTTTGCCATGCTGCACTCGCTGTATATCATCAACAAGGCTGGGGGCTCATCTACCAGCAGGACCTGAGCCCTGCGGCGCCCAAGCTCAGCTCCAACGACCATTTGCGTCTGGGCTCTACTTTCCACAGTATGCACGCCATCGCAGCGCTGGCGGCGCCCGTGGGATCGGGCGGCATCGACAGTCTCGAGACTGCCACCTTCCGTCTGCAGTGTCTACAGACGCCCACAGGCATCAAATTCTTCATCACAGCAGCGCTGGGGACGCCCGACTTGGACGTGGCGCTGCAAACTGTCTACGAGCTCTATGTGGACTACGTTCTGAAGGTAATTGTGCGGTGGGGCTGCTGTAGTTGTGGCCTGGGTGGTAGCTACTGACGGGTGTGTTTTGACGTCTAGAACCCGTTCTACGAGCTGGAGATGCCGATCCGCTGCAGTCTTTTCAACACGGGGCTTAAGAGCTATGTAGAAAAATTCAATTTGGAAAGCGGGCGGCGTCGTCCGCAGACGACCAGCGGGACGGACGTCTTCTACTAAGCGTGAGAGAGGAGGTTGGTATTGGATTAGGCAACGTGATATCCATGCTTTTTCAAAAAAAATTTCAGATTTCGTGCGATGCTACAGGTGTTTGATTAGCTCTTTCATTTATTGAGCAATTTCTTCGGAGTTGAGATCCTGCTGGCTGTCGTTGTCGTCCATGGTGAAAAGAAATGATCCGTCATCACAGAAGGTGTCGTTATGCCAAGCGCCGTCATAGCACGAGCCATCCGCCAAGGTGTAGCACCCAGCTCCGTGGCGGACGTCGTCTAGCCAGTCTCCTTCGTACGAACAACCATTGGCGTACGTGCACACACCACGACCGCAGCGCACACCACCTACCCACTTTCCGTCGTAGTGGGCTCGAGTCCGAACATCATCGAATACACCAAAGCCATTGCGACGCCCGTTGCGCCACTCACCACGGTACACGGAACCATCCCGGAGTGTGACGACTCCAGATCCACAACGCTGACCTGCCACCCAATTGCCAACGTACACCTCTCCAGAAATCGGGTGGTTGCTTTCGCCTTGGCCATGCGGTACACCATCACGCACTTCACCTACATAACTGCACACCCCGTTATGGCCGTCGTCATACCCTTCCAAGGAACACTTCTCGCGAGAGTCAAGGACATCGTTGATCCAAGTCCCAACGAGCTTCGTCCCGTCACAGTAAGTAAGTGTGCCAGCCCCATGTTTCTGGTCGTGTGACCACTGGCCTTCGTACTTTATCGCTTGGCGCTGCTGTGAACCACCAACTAGAGTCTTGTCGCGGTCCTGCGCATCAGGCACATTGTATTCATATATGCCGTAGCCATGACGTTGGTCGTTATCCCACTGGCCAGCATACACGTCGAGGCTATCGGCGTAGCGCACGACGCCTTGCCCGCAGCGTTGGTCATCTCGCCAATCTCCATCATACTCGTCCCCGTTGGCATACGTGCACTTACCTTTCCCGTGGCGTTTTGTCTGCTCTGGGTTCATTTCCCCGACGTATACGTCTCCATTGCTGAGCGTCTTTGTTTTGATGGGATTTGCGTCCGCTAGGCGCTGAGCTTCCTCCTCAGCCTCGCTTGGAAAGTCTGCTGGCGTTTTCCAGAAATCCAACATAGTTGTTGTGTCGAGGAATTGTTGCTCCGAGTCATCATCATCTTCTACTTCTGGCGTGGGGGCACCGCCAAACAGGAAGAATCCCCTCTTATCGGGGCACACTGCTGATGCATGTGCCATGTAGGTCTTGATCCCTGCATTTGGCAACTGAACTTCACGGACTCGGGAGTGTTTAGGCTCAAAAATGAGCATTGACGATGGGATAAGCACTGGCTCGTATTCGGAGAACCCGCCAAAGATCAATACTGCTTCCTGGTGAGCACAGCCTTTCTCACTATCAGCACAGGATTTAATTCTGCGAACTGCGCCAGTATCTTCGTCAAGAGGGGCTGCATGGCCATCGCTGTAGCGCAACAACGTGCTGTTAACGTGTGCGGGATCATTTCGGGGTCATCACTTCCAGTTGAAATAGCTGTCCATGCATTAGTGGACAAATCTAAGATGTGGATGCCGGCGTTCATCCCTGCTACACGTGGGTTGGAGTGCTGCTTTCCACCGATAACCACAACCTTGCCCCTATCGTGAATAGATACGGCATTATGGAACACCAGTGGTAGTGGACTGCTGCCGGTGGGCTATCGGGCGTCGATGGCAAAACAATTCGTACAGAATGACAAAATGGTCAGCTGAAGGTTAAAAATCCTAGGAAGCAACAAGCATCAACGAACCGAAAGCTGCGTCCAGTAAGGTTTCTGCCCGGGGATATTCACGGTCAACAGCCAAACGTCTGCTAATACGGCACCTTGAGAGTTTTTCCCTCCCAAAATGAGCACTCCTTGAGTGAATGGGCCTTCAGGTCCGCTTGCTGCCTCTCGATATTGTACACTTGCACTAGCATGCCACGCGCGTTCGCATGGAGCAGGCGCAACTGCACTGTTAGACTCCGAGCTGCTTACCGGAGAGATGTCGGTGCAGTATAGAACACTGTTTTCGAAGCTGATCTCGTAGACCTCATTCAAACAATGTTGGTCGGGACAATCGTTGTCAACGAGCGGTTCACCCCCAAATACATAAGCTTTATCGTCCAAAGTTACGACGGAGTGACCAATGCGATGCGTGATTTTACCATGGACATCGTACTCGGTCAGCCACCGTGCAGTGATTAGATCGAAGAGTTCTAACCTCGACACACTCGTGAAATCTTCAATTGGAAGATTTTCTTTGCCGCCAACAAGCACGGCTCTGCAAGCGTCACGCAGCACGAACAAAGCTGTTACGTTAGAGTATCAATCACAAAGCAGGAACAGAATTTACTCACATGTGGCCATTCAACGTTCCTGCGCAGGCTCCAGACAACCCGCAAAACTCCTGCAAGTTTGAATGCTTTTGTCCAAGCATCTCGATACATGGGTACCCCAAGATGTGTAGGCATGTGACTGTTGTAGATTGCACTTGCCATCCTTAGATATCTACCATCAACACGGCGCAGGTTTTCACGAACCTCAAGCCATTTCAACTCCTGCACGCCTTGTGGCATCTTGTGACGAGGTCTCACGTGGAGAATAGCAACCGACAATCGGGCGAAACGCCACAATATTTTGAAGATCAAGAGCGACTCATGCTCACAACAAAAACGTTTGCCTGCCCTGCAATGCAGGTGCATGCAAGAACATGTTCACACCCTATTCTTAGGTGCTAGTGGCCGTGAAAACCTTGCGGGAACTTCCTGCCAGCTAGTCACGGCAGTGAACAAAGACGGATTACCGAGTTTTTCTGGTTTACGAAGTTCTAGTCATCATGATACTTAGTGCCAATGCCACAAGCGGTTCACAGGACGTCCTGAAAACCTCAACACCTAGCGTCCCAATTATGAGCCCACAACAGAAGCAGCGCAAAGCGGCTCCAAGTGAAGCCATTTTCAATACGCAGTTTACGACAGCCGGCAAGCGCTTCTTGACAAAGATCAAGAAGAACCGCGCCATGCAGGTGGATCGACGAACTCGCGGCTTTCAAGCTGGTCAAGAGCAACGCACGGTCATGATCGACCCTTTCACTGGCAGCCACTATCGCGTATTGGTCGTGGACCCGGACATGCAGCGACGCGAGAGTCTTGCGGATGACCTTGAGAAGCGCTTCGAGATCTTCGTGGCGCCAAGCAACGAGCGAGCTTTTGCTCTGCTGGGTCTTTTCCCGGTGAATTTTATTCTTCTTCACATGGATATTGGCAATGACCAAACTGCGGCAACCAGTCCTGCGCTCGCATTTTTGCGTGAAATGAAGCGTAGCTGCTTCCGAACACCAGTTGCAGCACTTGTTGAGCGGTCGATCAGTACAGACCACGAAGCGCAGAAGCTGCTAGCGCGTGCGCTACAGCAGGGAGGGATCTGCGGGTACTTCGAGGAAGGACTAGCACCTGATATCATGGCTAAGCGCCTCGCCAAACTGCTGCGTACCCTCACTGTGGCTCAAAATGAACTCGCACGATGTCGTGAGTCTCAAGCAGATCTCCCCATGCAACTCAGACAAAAAGCAATGCAGTGTCTCCAGGTAAAGGCCAAACATCACAGCAGAAATTGCAGCTACAACATGGCAAACCGGTCAGAAACAAAGCGCGCATGACGCCACCGAGCTCTGCTTCTGGGTTGAGAGGATCACTACCTGTTGAAGTTCCGGCCACTCGGCCGAGCTCCGTTACGTTTGATCGGCCTCGTATTTTGTTGGAGCTTAGCCTTAACCAACGTAAGCAGTGTCTTCGGCAACGAGAGGTATTGACAACAACGCTTGCGTCAGCTCCACATTCTGTGCTTGGTGTTGACATCAGCTCATGTCCAATGTCTCCAAGTGGTTCACCTACACCCCGTCGGCGTGCATTTCTCCGCTTCCTTCGACTACCCACTCGGCTGGTAGATCAATGGCAATAGGGAAGAAAATCCCCCATTGCCATCTACGAAGCAGGTGAGTCAACTTATCTACACACGGCCGCAGGAACTCCAAACGCGAATTGATCGGCATCTATACGAACGTTTGCACATTTCTGGGCCACCCGATGCGGTGCCACAGGACCCGCTGCTGCATCATTGCGTCGTAATTGATCCACGCCCACAGGGGCGCGACCTGGTCGTGGGCAAGGCTTATATGCTCTATTGTGAGCAACGGTTAGACGAAGCCTGCTTACATTGTGAGCGCGCCCTGCGCACATCGAATCCTACGCTCGAAAAACTGGCGCGGCTGCTGCGAGGTGCGCTTTTTGACGCCCGTGGAGAGCACACGCGAGCCGAGACAGAGTTTCTTACGTGTATTCAGCTTGATCCATCCATGCATGAGGCATTTTTTAACCTCAGCGTAGCGCAGCTCAAACTTGGAAAAGATGAATTGGCCCTACAGGCGCTTACCCACGCAATAGCCCTCGACCCACAAAATACCAAGTACTTGCACAACCGCGGATTAATGTATCGACGGATGGGGCTCTTTGTGCAAGCTCAGACCGAGTATAGCAAGACCTCATCATTCACCACAGCGTCTACGTCAACGGGCCATCGAAATGCACGGGCAGCAAATAAGGGTGGACTCAGCAAGTGCGAAATGGAAGACGGCTTGTTCGCGCATTTGTTCGGGAAACCAACGCCTGACAAGACGGCACTAGCTTGTCCAGCGAATGAGCGATCAGCCGATATGCTCGGCGCAATTGTTGCAAGACTGCAAACGTTGTTGTTTTTCCAAGATTTTCCTCGTGAGATATTGACTCGAGTCGCTCAAGAGCTCGACTACGATGTGGTGGCGTGTGGAAAGAGCTTCGCACTTGGGGAAATGCACCCACAAAATTTTTATGTTCTTCTCGAAGGCAGACTCAGTGTTCGTCGCCGAGTAGGCACGGCGGACTTCGGGTCGTTCGTGACGACGCACCACCTGGAAGCCGGCACAGTTTTCGGCTGTGCCGGCTTCGCCATCTCAGCTCAAGCGTCCCTGATCGCTGACGAATGTACCGAAATTGGTCTGCTTTGGCCTGACGCGTATGCAGCTACTATTCGGGCTGTGACATCGCAGACAAACCACAATATGTTTGCCTTTTTGCAAGAACTGCGTGGATTCCGGCTTCTCTCTACAAGTGAGCTGGGACACATCGTTGGCATCTCCGAGAGGAAGCGTTTTCGCAAAGGAGATATACTACTTGAGCAAAATGAGAATCCGCGCCACCTTATTGTCCTTTGGAAGGGAAGTTGCTCCGTGTATCAGGATTTCAAAAGCCCTCCGCTTTGCCGTCGGAAACTTGGACGAAGCACTAACCTGGATGAGGATGACAATGACAGCGATGACGACGATGATGACGACGAGACGGACAGCAGTGATGAGGACGACGACCCGAGGAATCAGCGTCGTAGCCGCAATGAGGGAGACGGCCGGAGCAAAGGCGGACCGCCACCTTTCCACCGCCTGATCGCTAAACCGGACTGGCCGCTGGGGTTCCAAACGCGTACACGGGCACGAAAATATCGCCGAGGAAGACGAGATGGCTTGATGCTGTCCGGGACACCGCCGCTGGTAGGACCGCGAGCTACTGGACAAACAAGTCTAGTACTGCCAGTTCCTGGTCGTCGACATCGGGAGAAATTGACCGCGCGCGATAAAAATGCGCTCGTGCAAACTTGCATCGCCCCCGCGGTATTTGGCGAGTCCAGTTTGCTGGATCGGATTCGAGCGCCGTCCAAATGTTGCGTTGTGGCCGAGTCCCTCGTGGAAGTTTTGTTGTTCGACCACATGCGACTGCAGGAGATGGATTTGCCGTCGGAGATGATCAATGAGCTGCTGGACGCCACGCCCAAGTACCTCAGCGAGAAAGAAGTTGCCCAGAAGCAGGCAGATGTGGTGAGGCTGCTATTGGTAGTATTTGTAACTCGATCGTTGTGGTGGCTAATGTGTCTTCAATGCACCTCAGGCTACGTGGGACGAGTACAAGAACCGACGCAAGCTAGAGCTGTCCAAGAACCGGTGGCCGGAGGCCAAGCAACATCTGCGCTCGCTCTCCAATGGCTGCAGCATTATGCTAGCAAGTAGCAGCAACACCAACGCCGAGCCGTCCAAGTAACGGAGCCTTGGCGATGACGCTCCTCATCGACGTCACCAGCCGTTTTGGATCTGTCTCATAAACATGCGCAAATCACGAAGTAACAAATTTTCAACTTATACGAGCGTATCAATTCTGCATCAGAATAGCTAAAATAGTATTGATGAACACTTTTACGAGCGCAGAAGACATTTACACGGAGCTATTCACTTAGGGTTGTCCTTGCTTATGTCTCCCTGATCTCTTTGCGCCCGACTATGGAAAATGCAGAGCCAAGGCTTGACGCGGTCTCGCTCGATGCAGAACATGACGGAGCTGCGCGGCCCGTGGCTGCGCCGCCGCCGTGCGCCTCGTCTGGGCTCCAGCCCCGAGAGCGTGGACAGCCGGGGCGAGGCGATGCCGCCTTTGTCCTCACTGGCGGCGCTGCTTCTCAGTTCCCACCCTCGCGCTGCCATGACGGACACTCGCGTGCTCGCCATCTCCCGGGGACGTCTGTGGGGGACGACGACGAGCGGGACGCTAGTACGTCCCCCAATGTCTACAAGTTCGACGTGTCGCAGTACAAGGATGGCTCCTTCCGCTTCGTTCCTGCCTGTGCTCGGGACCTGATCAAATACACGGGGCGACTGCTGCACCACGGCGCTCAGGCCCCTCGAAAGACCAAGATTAATACAGTGCAGTTCGACTGGCCGGCAGTGGCGTTCCAGATCTCTGTACGCGGCACGAGCACTGTGGGGATCAGACTGAAAGGAGACGGTGAGTAAAACTGGGAGACTGTTGACTTAGACCAAATGAGTGGCGAAAGATACTCTGCTCCTCTACGTGAGAGCGGCAAAGTGCCAAGTGGCCGGTTCAGTCATGCCACGTACTGAACTCATTTTTGGTCCGACACAGGCCGGATCAGGTCTGAACGTTTTTGGTGGGGATCGGCTCACGAAGCTGTGGTTGGTCGTCGTTGTTGTTTGCAGGCAACTACTTCAATGTGTTTGTGAACAATGAACTGCGCTGTATCCTTCGCGCGTCGTTAAACGCTACATGTTGCGATGGTACGAGACGTGGCAGCATATCTATTTGCATCGTTAGATGCTGGTGCCGTGCTGACAGTTGTCCGTGTTGTACGCAGTGGCGACGGATCTTAACCCTGAGCAGGAGTACACTATTCGAATTTGCAAGCGCACCGAACCACAGATGCGAGGAGCAATGTCCACATTCAAGGTAAGATGCAACTTGTGGAACATTTATCCAAATTGCTGGCACACAATGATGAGTTGCTGCTTTACTTACGAAAGTGATGCGTGTGGCCATGGTTGCCGGTTATGGGCAGGTTTGCACATTCTATGGGTTCATCGTCGAGGAAAAGGCACAAGTTTTTCCGGTGGACCAACCAGAGCCACAACCAGTGCGCAAGATAGAATTTATCGGCGATTCGGACACTTGTGGTTTCGGGAACGAAGGCAAAGCTAGCAGTGCCAAAAATCTATTTGGCATGAAAGGCCGCATGGAGAATGTATACAATAGCTACGCGTGTATTACAGCGCGTATGTTTGATGCTGAGGAGCATGTGTTGGCTTGGAGCGGGTACGTGCGATGCTTTAGCGCGATAGCATATCAGTTCGTGGATACTAAACGACGTTTGCTGTGATCATGTCTTGTAGTAAAGGCGTTCATAGCAATTCGGCAGATTGGGGACCCAACATGCCTGCCTTGTGGAAGAACACGTTAGCTTCTCGCCCAGGGGAATGGGATATGACCAGCTGGATACCCGATGTTGTGGTAATTAACCTGGGCATTAACGATCTATCCCCTCCAGCTTCTGCTGAGACGGATATTATAGCTGGCTATGCGACTTTTCTACTGGAAGTGCGCGCACGTAAGTTATGTTTGCTGTGGCTGCATGCGATGATAGTAAACGGTCTCAACGGACTGTTTTGGTTCGTGTTTATCGACAGATCGCCCATCCGCACATATATTTTGTGTCGTGTACGACGACGGCTGTATGAGCTCAGAAGATTCCGAGACGAACCGCAAGTTTGTATCGCTACAGCTTCAAGAGATCATCAAGGTGGCGATTTCGAAAATCAACAAGCACGATGACAAGATGCATTACACTTTCATTAAGGTATGTATAGCTGCAGTAGGATATGTGCTCGTGCGTATATTCTAAACTGATTGGTTGCTGTGGTTTTCGGTGATTGCAGGTGGACGAAGGTCTGGAGAAAGAAGATTATGCGTCGATGATGCACTATGCAGTCAGTGGCCACATCAAGATCGCCAAAATATTAGCTGAAGAGATCGCTCTGCGCACAGGTTGGAGTGTGGAAAATGGTCCAAAAACGATGCCGTATCCTCAAGCGAAAGACCAGATTTTAACGCCACGAGACCACTCCAAGACCTCGTGCGTATTGTCGTAGCATTTGATTGGACAGACAAGTTGAAGCGAATTTGGGTAAGACAGGATACCTATTTATTGTTTCGTCACATCAATTTACCTATTTCCGTCTTCAATTGGGCAAGTGGTTGCCATTTCAAGATTTGCTCACTCATCAACACACGTGATGCTGGCTGCCGAGAAGCTCCGTGAGCTGCGCGCGCTCATGAGCCGCACGAACGTCCGACTGCTGCCTCTGCGTCACCATTTGGGCAAGACCGAGAAGGGGAGGTGGCGGAGCTCACGGGGCGTCCGCTGCAGGCGTTTCTGGTGGACACAGCGGACGCCCATCAAAGCGAGTACGTGGGGGATGCGCACAAGCGACGCGAGTTCCTCACAGGCTTCACTGGCTCCAATGGAACGGCGCTGGTGACGCCCGAGAAGGCGCTGATGTGGACGGATGGACGCTATTTCCTGCAGGCGGAGCAGGAGCTCAGTGAGGACTGGACGCTCATGAAGTCGGAGGAGCCGGAGGTGCCCACGATCGAGGTAATCAATGCATTAGTTTTGTTCGTAGGACATTCTATTATGTAATAATACTTATGGTGAATATTGATGGAATTGATGTAGCAATGGGCCAAGAAGAACCTCCCGAGCGACAGCTGCCTCGCTATTGACCCGTACCTCACTTCAGTGTTCGCAGCTCGGTATATTACGCTCGTCGGCAATGTGAGGATACTGGGGAGTTATATTGACCTTAATGGTGGCATGCTGCTGTATAGGAACTTTGCACGTGCACTGAAGGAAACAGAAATTGAGTTGGTGGCGCTCCATGAGACTGAGAACCTAGTGGATCTGATCTGGAAGAACCGTCCATCCACGTCGTCTTCTCAAGTCCAGTTTCTCTCGGAAGAAAACGCAGGGCGTTCTGTTGCAGACAAGTTGAAGAGTCTCCGGGACGCTGTGAAAGAGAAGGGAGCAGATGCTATTGTACTCACGGCCCTGGACGATATTGCGTGGTTGTTCAACATTCGTGGAAACGACGTTGAGTTCAATCCGGTCGTGTAAGTGAAGTTTGATAGTGGTTTGCCTGACATTGTATTTACCTACGACGGCGTTGCTGTTATTCGATGTAGCACATCATATGCGGTCGTGACATCCGAGACGGCGACATTGTTCTTGGATGCTGCCAATCAAGACGAAGTTGAAAAACATTTGAAACCGAGTGGTGTCATTTGCAAGCCGTACTCAAGCATGCTAGACGAGATATCGGCGTTCACGTCTGCCAACAAAGACAAGAAAATTTTGGTAGACCCCTTGCAGTGCAACGTTGCTGTTTTCCTAGCAATTCCTGCTGCTAACCGCAAGGAAGAAACTTCGGTTGTTATGGCGCAGAAGGCAGTCAAGAGCCCCTGGAAATTGAGGGTATGCGTCAAGCACACCTTCGCGACGGTGCAGCACTTGTTAAGTACTTTAGTTGGCTGGAGACAGAGATGAATGCCGGCCACGAGGACCAGTGGGATGAAGTACAGGTCGCTGACAAACAGGAAGAGTTCCGTCAGCATATGAAAGGATACGTTTCGCTGAGCTTCGACACTATTTCTTCGATTGGGGCCAACGGAGCTGTTATCCACTACTCACCAAAGCGTGGAGCTTGTGCCAAAATGTCGACGTCTGCCATGTATTTGAACGACTCTGGTGCTCAGTATTTGGACGGCACCACGGATGTGACTCGTACACTCCACTTCGGAGAACCCACCGCTTACGAGAAGGCGTGCTTTACCCATGTACTGAAATCGCACATTGCTCTTGCCAGCACGGTTTTTCCTAACAACATCGAGGGTGTTAAACTTGATGCCATTACGCGTGCACCGTTGTGGAAGGCGGGGCTAGATTACCGTCACGGAACTGGTCACGGTGTCGGCGCATTCCTTAACGTTCACGAGAAAGGAGTTGTGAGTTTTTACCTCTGTTTTGAGCTAGCTGCTTTGATGCTAACCACGTTATTGTTGCGTGTTTACCCAGCTTCTGTCCTTCCGCTTGAACCCGAACGGCCTGAAAATTCAAGATGGCATGGTCCTGAGCAACGAACCTGGATATTATGAGGATGGCAAATTCGGCATCCGCATTGAAAGCGTCATGGCTGTCAAGAAGGTGCACTGCTTTCATTATTTGAATGTTCGCTCAATCGTTCCGACGTGATTAACCTCTGTCTTGCGTCCAACTACCTAGGCCCCTCACATCAAGAGTCCTCTCCAGCGTGATTTCTGCGAATTTAAGACCCTGACAATGGCCCCCATCCAGCAGAAACTCATTGATGTGAGTTTGCTCACTGCTGACGAAACCAAGTGGCTCAATGCGTATCACAAGGAGGTGCACGACAAGCTTCAGCCGCTGCTAATGGATGACCCCGAAACGTACGCTTATCTAGTGCGAGAAACCAAGCCGCTGGCGTAAGTCTCGTGTTGTATTGGTTTATCACTGCTTCTGTTCTTCAATCCCGGCCAAACGCGCAGCATCGTAAATACAGAGCAACTAACAAGTCTCAATGCGACTCTCTTTGCTGAGAATTGTTGTCCACTGTTAGATCATTTTCATCGACCTCTTCATGACGTCCACAAGGCGACAAGCTCCTGCTCGCTCGATGATGTCTAGCGTGGCTTCTGGCTCGCATTTCTTCTCTTTCGTGCATCCTTTCAATCTGATGTTGCAGGCGCGTCTCCATTGCAGCGTGACGCTTCTCCTCGCGATCCAACCGCAGCTCTTGTCGCTTTTGCGCTCCTCAATCTGACGCGGTGTCTCGCCCGCCAGTGCTTGTGCAACGTAGCCAAACCGGTCCTGATACACTCGCATCTCGCGTTCGATCTGACGCTGTCGCTGTTGTAGCGCCTCGGAGGCCATCAGCTCTTGCTCTTGCGTCGGGTGTACGAGGGGCTGCTCTTGGTGCAGTTGAAAAGGTAATGCATCGCTCTGCAAAACTTGGTTCTCAACTGGTTCATGGTCCTGCAGCTTTGGCTTTGCGGGTGTCGGCGCAGGAGCAACAGGAGCCTCCAAAGCATCGTCAAAGGACGGGTATAGTGGCGTCGTCATCTTTGATTGAGAATTTCCGGATCTTGGACAAGGGATAGTTGACCGCTTGACAGGTGAAGAAGCTGCACGTGCTGGGCTATCGAAGGCGTCGATAAGCTCGTCCTCGTATTCTTCTTCAAGCTGCTCCATGCTCGTGTCAATTCCTTCTTCGAGGTGCTCTAACGGTGCATAATCAAGCGAAGAGATCGGATTTAG
The DNA here is from genome assembly GCA_011947355.1 of Phytophthora boehmeriae. Taxonomy (NCBI): domain Eukaryota; phylum Oomycota; class Peronosporomycetes; order Peronosporales; family Peronosporaceae; genus Phytophthora; species Phytophthora boehmeriae. Next base: position 86,696 of record JAAVTJ010000210.1, on the reverse strand, counting down.
TCGTCCCAGAGCAAGATGAGTAAGAACAAGTACCGAGTGGTCGTGGTCGGCGCGGGGATGGCAGGCTTGGCTGCTGCTGACGCTCTGCTGGCCTCGGGTCAGTTTAGTGTCGAAGACTTGTGCGTACTAGAGGCTCAGTCTCGAATTGGCGGACGGATCCACACACGCGTCTTCAGCGACGAGCTGCCAGTGAAAGTCGAGGCAGGGGCTGCTTGGATCCACGGCACCGAAGGGAACCCGTTTGTGGATTTGGCTCGGAAGTTTGGCATTGAACTGAAACAGATTAGTGCGCGCAACCCGTGGCTGCACCCGAGTTCGTGTCCAAACTTCATTATCTATGAAGGTGATCGACAATTGACAGATGAAGAGGTCGAGCAGACTTGGGAACGGCAGGAGTTACTACTTCGAAAGCTCCAAATGCTGGCATTGGCCGGAGATATGCAGACTAAGACTCTGGATGTGGTGGTGAAGGGGCTCTTTGAAGACGATATAGAGCTGCGGGAGGTGGTGGCATCCACTACCAACGCTCGTGATCGACTGCTTTTGTGTCTACATCTCATTGAGACGTGGATGGGATCCACGAGTGACGAGATGCTGGTTGATGTCTTCGGTGAGATCGACTTAATGGGGTAAGATCCTTACCGTAAGGAACATAGTTTCGCTGTCTTGGGTGATTCTTGGACTAACGATGGTTGATGCGTTTTCTTAAGAGACGATCCTGGCGCTCATTGTATCGTTCCTACAGGAATGACAAGTTTTGTTGATCATCTCTCAGCTCGAATGAAGAATGTGATTCGCACAGATACGTGTGTTGCTTCTATCAACTATGAGAACAAGGATGTTGTACTTATCGAATGCGCCGACGGGCACCGTGTGACGGCGGATCGTGTTGTGGTGACGTGCTCACTAGGCTTCCTCAAGTCCGGCAAGCTTCGCTTTCAGCCTGACCTGCCAGTAGCCAAAGCTGACGCACTTACCCGCTCCCAAATGGGCCAGTGCATGAAGGTGTTGGTGCAGTTCCCTGAAATCTTCTGGCCCGTGAATGCAACGTTCATCGGTCTGATCAATGGTAATTCTCGTTCAGACGAGAGCGATGTCCGTCGAGTTTACTTTCCTGTGGTGTTCAGTTACTATGCGGCTAAAGGTGTGCCCATTCTCGAAGGCGACCTCGTCGGAAATCAAGTACGCGCACTGTCAGCTACGCTCTCCGACGAAAAAATCGTGCAAGCGTTATTTCAACAGCTACAGGATACGTTCGGGTCAGACATTCCTCAGCCGGTGGCCCACTTCATCACGAGGTAAAGCTGAGATGCTGAAGCATTTATTTGACCCTGATCTGGTCTCATGTTGTTTGCTGCTACGATGATTTAGGTGGGATCAAGACGAGTGGGCTAGAGGAGCTTACAGTAGCGTCACAGTGGACAGCTCTTACGAGGATCCTGATTTGTTACAGCAAACGATAGACAATCGAGTGTTTTTCGCTGGTGAAGCCACAGACTACGAATTCCAGGGAGCTCTGCAGGCCGCCTACTTGTCAGGTACGACTACAGGCAGCAGCATATGAAAACAGCCAGAGTACTTACTAACATGAACTTGAGTAACAGGTCGCACGGGAGCAGAAAAAATCACTGCTCAAAATGCATACGATTAATTTCAACCGCATCCGTAGTTTCCATTCACAGCGGTTTATGATCAATTGCGACGGGAGCTTCGACTTCGGCTCCGACTTCGGTATCGACCACGACTTCGACTACGACTGCGGAATCTTCGACGGTCAGATCGTTCGTTTGACCGACGTCTTCTGTAACGACTTGATTCGCTTCGACGTCTGTCGCGTGATTTACCTCTCTCGAGAGTTGCTTCGACTCGAAGAACGTCGTCTGCGTGGATTGAGACTGTGACTACGGCTACGGGAAGATTTGGTCCGCCCCTCATCCCATCTACTCCATCGCTTCGAGGTAGTTGATGTTGCTGATGTCGAAGTGGGCTTTACGGGTCGTGAAATATCGTCCATGTTGCCTTTCAGATCACTTTGCAATGCATTATCTGAACCCTCAAACGAAGACGGTTCCTGCGGCGAGATCTCCTTTCCTGACTTAATCTTTTCGTTGGAAGCACAAGCCTCCTCATTTGTTTCCACAACAGCTTGCTCTTCCACAGGATGGTCGTCCACAGCGAATGGGTTTGTCTCCGTCAGCGGTTCCAGCCACTCGATCTTCTCCTGCTTGTACAGCTCCATGATGGCCACACTAACCGCATAAAGCTGCCGTTTGTCCACACCAAAGAGCGAATACCACGGCGGGTTCTCTGGCAGCGCCACGCCTAGGAATCTACTCGCCAAGAAGATGGCAGCACAGGCAATTACCTGAGCACTGTACCGCACACAAAGGTCGCTGCGTAAACTGTCGTTGATGTATCCCCAAGCCTGTTGCGCCAACTTTGAACTGCCATCCAGCACTTTGACATAGTACAACACATACTTGTGCGGATGCTCCGTCACATTGTAGACACTGAAGCCCATGTCAATGAGCACCTGTCTCTCCACCATAATAAGCCACATGCGCCACTGACTGTACGTGGCTCCGTCCAAGTCCACGAGCTGGTGGGGGACGACTGTGCGCTTCCACTTGCGGCGTCTGAACATGGCGTAGAAGACGCTGAGGACGTCTTTGATACGTTTGGGGCGTTCCTCCACCTTTGCAGCGAGGAAGAGACAGCTGATGGCCACGCGGAAGGCGTCGAACTGCCGCAGAGACTTGCGGTAGTAGAAACGCTGGAGCAGAGTTTGCGCTGTGGCCATCACTACTTGCGGCAGACGCAGCAGCACTCCAGCCTCTTGGATCAGCTCGCAGCCAAAGAAACGGTGCCGACGCTCTGTACTTGGGTCCACGCCATCTTGTGAGGACGGAGAGCGAGCGAGGACGGACGCAGGCAGCACCACGTACACAGGGACAGGGCCAGCCATTGCAATGGCTTCAGGAATGGTGATAGAAATAGAAACGACGATTTTAGAAATAGCCAAGTGGCCATGGTGACATGGTGTGTGCTTCCGAGTGGGAACGAAGTGACTGTGGCGTTTGATGCGGATGATGGAGACGTGTGGCGACACTTTCAGTCAATGGCGTATGGCGTCGCAGCGCTGCAGTTGATTTCCACGGGGTTAAATAGCCGGCAAAACGCCATTGGAGCTGCTGAGAGGAGACGCCATTTGTCCCTACCGGAGGCCTACTACGCTGCTGCAGTAGACAAAGTTTTACCCATCGATGGGTCGTTGCAAGACTTGTGGCTGCAGTTCACTGAGTAAGCGTAGTGGGTCTGAGTTGATATTTTGATGAAGGATCTAATAGGGCTCTGGTGTCATTCCCCAGGCGCAGCCCAAGGTTCCCAAGACAGTTTGCAGTGTATCATCATTTTCGCCGTCTGGGTTGGATCCTGCAATCAGGACTAAACTACGGGGCGCATTATGTGCTGTACCGCGGCGCTGCAGCGAACTTTCATTCCGATTACATCGTGTACGTGCAAGATGACAATGAAAGTCTGTCGTGGCACACGACCCAGTCGCTTACGAGGATTGCGGCAGATGTGAAGAAGACCGTCTTGCTCTGCACGGTAGACATCACACAAGTGTCTACTGCATCGTCAACTGCCATTTCAGACTGGAGTGTGGACTATCATCAAGATATTGGCTCTAAAACGGATCTCACGACCGGTGTGTACCGTTTCCACGATACCGAGTACATTGTTGAGGCTGTTGCTATTCGCTTTTGGGATCCTTCGACAGTCGAAGGACAAGCTTACAGCTTTCAACCGCAGCCAACGCTACTGAAAAAGGCAAAAGAGTGAAGCAAAAGAACAAGGCTAAGCGGCCAAAGCATCAGATTGAATGCGAGCTACTCGTAGATTAAAAGAGCTCCAGCCTTTACAGTAGTTAAAGCTATTTCGCACATTGAGTTTTAGAGTTCTTGCATATTACCTGGCAAACCTTCCTTTCGCCATCTAATTCCCCAGAACAGCATTTTCCAGGATGAGCCCCACCGAGGAGCCAAGCACGAGGCCAAAGTTCAGAAAGAAACTCGTAAACGGGCCTATGAGGTGTTGTTCATCGCTGTGCACACTCTCGCTCACGAAAATGATCACCAGGGTGCCTAGATAGCCATTTCCGAATCCGAGAAACAGTACGCTAAGCACCGACCAAATGTCGCTCTGCAACCACCAGCCCTTGACGATGCCAATGATGATTGGAATGAAGACAAAACGCGCCAGGATTGGGACCCAAATGTTGCCGGGCGTCAGGCCGAAGCGGTGATTTACGATAAATCGTCCAACACAATCGCTGATCGAGAAAATCGTCAGCAGAATAAGCGACCACCAGCCGCTCTCCTGGAGAGACGGGAAATTGTACGTCTTGATCTCTGTGACGAGCGGTGGCCACACCGACAAACTAGCAAGAAACACCGCTGTGATGAGTAGTTGCAGGTGGATCACCTTCTTCAACACGGACCATTTGGTTGGTCCAGGGTCTGACGCGTTAGACTGGTCGCTACCTGATAGACGTCTTTCCGCCAGCAAAGGTGAACGCTCCGTGAGTTCGACGCTGCTGTCTGCCTTCCTGAACATGTACTTCTTGGTGATCTGCAATCCCATGACTTTGTAAAATGCTCCAATACAAAGCGCGATTGTCAGTGCTCCAGTGTAAAAGTAAATGAGCGACGAAGCTAGCAGTTCGTCGGCGGGGAACGCCACCTTGGTTAGATCACGATACAAGCTGCCGATGAGTGTGCTCAAGCCCACACCCAGCTGGAAGCTCTCCTGAACGCGTTGTGGGTAGTGCGACACCAGAGCGATCGTGGCGCTGTCAATGAACGCAGTCGCGACGGAGGCGATCGCTGTTCCTCCTAGTACTGCAATTGCATTGGCATTCTCGGACGTGAGGAAGAAGTAGGACGTGGGCACAAACGCGAGCACCAGCAGTTGGCCGATGAATCCTCCGACGATTCTCCCTTTGTACCAAGGCTTGCCAAAGACCACGACGATGAAGCCTAAGAAGACCAAGTTGGTGTACATGAAGGTGGACGTGAGGGCGAACTCGATATTGTAGTCTGGGAAGAGCATCTTCCAGTAGTCTACGGGCTGAGTGAGCGCTGAGAACGGGAAGAGGTAGCCGATCCCTACGAGGGCGAAGAGCCAACAGGCCAACGTCTCCTCTCGCGCCTCTTGCACGGCATTTCGCTTGCTTCCTTCGCGCTGATCTTCGAGTGGGATGTCGGCTGCTTCGTACGAGTACGACGTGGAGAGACGAACCCCAGGCGTACGCGGCAACGGAGACAGCATGCTATTGTATAGCTACTGGTTGCGAAAGGAGCAGATTTTGATGTGCGTACCACATTCTGAATGTGGGACGCTTTGTGGAACGATGAATTAACCCAAGCAGCACACACACAATTGAAGATGCTGCGTGCACGCAACACCTTCGTACTGCGTGCTCGCCGTGGACTCGATGAGCGACTGCATGCGCTCACTCTGAATGTGAACATTAGAGAGCAAGATCTGAGTCATTTTAACGGGCAGAATGGCGTAGCAGGGTCTACAGCCATCCAGGTAGGCAACAGTTAAGTCCATTTTTAGTCGTTTGGTTGTTCTGACAACGTTTATTTTTCTTGTAGCGAGTTCTTGAGGCGCTGGACGGAGACGAAGGTTTCCAAGCGCTGATAAGGGAGATGGATGGCGATCTTCGCCAACTGGATCAACTAGTGAAGACTAAGGCGAAGGAAGGCACGAAAACAATTGAGTTGCCAGATATGACTGTGCAGTGGCAGGTGTCCGAAGAACCAGGGCTGCATACTGTGCTGCAGCGTGTAAAAGGCGACGAGCAAAAGGCGGTGACGAGGCAGGACAGTATCGACCGCTGCCTATGAGAGAAAAACTGGTGGTGGCTGTGTGGATGTATCCGCCTCATGTTGAGATTCCTCCGACAGGGCAACGCATTCCAGTTAGTGACGAAAGCACAAGAGACTTTTTCATCGATGCAGACGTGGAACATGATGATTAAGTCGTCGATTTACTCTCTAGCTAGCTAGTTTTGCCAGAATGTTGCCCGAATAGACGAATCGGCTACAGACGACTTCGAGCCTTTTTCATCATTGCGTTCTCACGGGCCTGCAGAACACGCCGGAGAATTTTGCCAGATGAGCTTTTCGGGATACTATCAACAAACTCCACCGCTCGAACGCGCTTGTAGCCCGTCACTTTTGCTGCTACGAACGCCATCAGTTCTTCCTCGCTCAACGGATTGGCGCCAGCTTCTACGACCACGAATGCCTTGGGGATTTCTTCGCCCGTCAATTGGTCATGACCACGCACACACGCAGAGTCAACCACGCGAGGATGCGAGTTCAAAACATCTTCAATCTCCGCGGGGGCTACTTGGTGGCCCTTGTACTTAATCAGTTCCTTGAGCCGATCAACGATGAAGACAAAGCCGTCGTCGTCGATATACCCGATATCACCGGTGCGAACAAAGCCATCACTAGTAAATGCATTGCGGGTCGCTTCAGGGTTGTTGAAATATCCCTTCATCAATGCTGGGCTCCGAAACAACAATTCCCCGCGCTTATTCGTCGCTAGATCTGCGTCCGTTTCCAGGCATTTCACTTTCAGCTCCACATTAGGATATAACGTACCAGACGAACCCTCACGGTGAGAAGTGATAGAGGAGTGCGTTCCAACTCCAGCAAACTCTGTCATTCCATAGCTTTGAAGAACTTGAATACCGAGGCGCTTTAAAACAGCCTGCTCCACTTTTTCCCCAGTGGCGAGCCTCCTGAACTTGCTTGCGTAGTTGCCGAGAGGTTATACCTGTCAACTAACGGATGCTTGGCGAGGAACTTCACGAGAGGTGGGGCAAGATGGAGCCTCTTGATCTTGTATTTTTCTGCCGTGCGCAAGAAGGTGTTTGGGTCAAAACCAGGCAGTACAACCATCGCCATCCCCATGTAGAGACTGATGTGAAATATCATCGTGGCCATAATGTGGAAGAATGGTAGCATTCCGAGGAGATACTTGACTTTCTCGACCGTATAGCCTGGGATCATTCCGGAAGAAAACATTGCTCGCGCCGTCAACTCCACACCCTTCGGCCGCCCAGTTGTACCACTGGAAAAAGGTAATGCCACCACTTGATTCGTGTCGATTGGAGGAAGGTTTGGAAATGGCAGATCCATCACAACCAAGTTTCTGTGCAAACATAATCACCTTAAGCACTCAAACTCAGCACAGACGTGTTAACCTCTGACGTACTCGATAGTTTGCAAGTCCGATGAGCCTTCAATCTGCTTGAGAGCGTAGACTTGTTGCTTTGGCATTCCTCGCATGGCTGCAGCTTGTGTGGCCACTTTGGTAAACTTTTCGTGGGAAATCACTGCCACAGCCTAAAACCACAGCGTGTCAGCTTCAAACAGAAGATATTCAACCGATAACACCACAATTCTTACCTGAGCCGCTTCAATTTGATCCGCTAGCTCCTCTGCGGTGAACTGCGGCGAAGAAGGCGAACAAATTGCCCCCAGCCGATTCAGAGCCAGAAATACCATCGGATACTCGATGCAGTTAATGGAGTGCAGAAGTACAACATCACCCTTGCTGATTCCATTCGCTGCCAGGCCTGCACAGACCTGTTTGGCCTGTCGATGCAAGTCCTCATAAGTGAGCGTCCTCTCCGTCAGACCGCAGATGAACGCGGGCTTCTCACCAATCTCCCGCGCATGCTGTTCCACAACGTTCCACAACGATGCATCCGCTGGAATGGCCAGCGTTGGGTGTCGCGACCTGAAGATCATCTTGTCCTCACTTGCCTCGTTCCTGGTCAATCGAATTGTGATGCGTTTTATTGGCTGAATATGGCAGCAAGACACTTCAACTTGTCGAGTCAACTTGCTTACTTTCTGCTCCTGCCCGCGTCCTCGCTATGATTGTCTTTGAGTTCTTTCTTCTTCATTTCCTTGAGGGCCTTGCCAACAGCGCTCATGAGAACGTAGTCGTCTGGTGAAGTGTAGAAGCGCAATTGAAGCTGCGCAACCTCCATCTGCATCGTTTGTTGCTCGCATTCGGCCTTGACTTGACAAAGTTCGTTGGCAAGATCCTTCGTCTCAGTGGTCAGCGTCTCAATACGATACCGTAGATGCTCGCTGGTTCGACGAGTAGTAGCGCACTCATTCTGGAGATTTGCACGGTCTGTTTCGAGCTCTCGCACCTCGTCCTCAAGCTGGGCAATCCAGATATTTTTCTTGGCGAGATCGTTAGACAACGCATCAAATGGTCGGGAACTGAGTGTCGCGACTGTCTCGTTCAATTTCATATTCTCGCTCCGTAGGAGGTGGAATTCTTGCAGCAGGTCGTCCTCTAATGCAGCTCGATCCGAGTTGAGCTGGATTTGTTCGGCCTGCGCTGAAATCTGCTGCTGTGCCTCGAACAACTGCACGCTCATTTCTTCAAGCCGTGTCGTGGTCTCTTGATACAGCGCTGCTTTAGCTCGGGCTTTCTCTTCTAGATGCTGATACCGTGCTTCCAAGAGCTTTATTTGCTGCAGCAGCGAAGCTACAGACGACTGCAACTCCACTTGATCATCCGTATCCAAATGACCGGCAAGCCTTTTCCCGTGGTCTTGTAGCCTTGTTTTCTCCCCAGCGGTTTGGTATTGTTCCAGTTCGCCTCGAAGAAGCGTATTCTCCTGGCGCACTCGTTCTAAATCAACTTCGAGGTTCAAGAGATGTTGTTTAAGCTCTTGCACCAGCGGGTGGCGCGCCAATCCATCAACGGTTTCTCGAGCCGGCGAGGTCTCTGCTTGGTTCTGCTCCGCCAAGGCCTCTTCTTTTTGTTGCACCTCTGCAACTTTCTCCAAAGCGCGAGATTTCTCCGTCCCAGCCTCAACTCTTGCAGGTGTCGAGTTGGTGATCTTAGCCGCCCGTCGTCTCGTTGTCTTGCTTTTTGATGCGCTGCGGTATCTTGCCCCTGGACCCTCGAACTTCAAGGAGAAATCCACAGCAGCAAGGATTTGCAACGTTTAGCCTCTGAAGGTCAGAGTCTGAACCTCCAAGACAACAACAGCAATGCAATCTTACGCACCTGCATGAGCCGGCGCTGCAGCTCTCGCGTCTCCCGCCGCAGCGCGTGGTTCTCATCGACAAGTTGCTTGGTGAACACATGGTTATTGGGCAATGCTGGGACGTTTTTGACGACAGTCAGCGACCTGCGGCGCGCATTCTCCGCCTCGTTCACTCGTTCCTTCAGTCGCACGTTGGCTTGCTGCAGCCTCTCGGCGCGTTCCTGCCAGTTGAGCGCCGCTGCGGCCAAAGCCTCCTGCGCCACGACCACCACGGCATCTTCCTGTCGAGGAGCTGGGCGTGGAGACAGCACGCCTCGCTGTCGGGAAGCAGGCGACAGCGCTGGCATCAAGAAGGCAGCGCTTGCAGTAGCTGGCTCTGCCGCCGACGCGATCGCGAGGGGTCGCGGAATCTTAGTCCGCCGTATCGTCGCAACGACTTCAACTGATGGCTGGTTGAAGTTGGCGTCGGACGGATACGGATTTGTATGCGAGTTTGTATGGCCTCGACCGGACGATTTCGCCGGGAGTCAGCAGGTTGGCCAAAGCTCCAGCTCGATATGCTCAGACACTAGAGCTGTCCTCTGGTCCGCACAGGGCTACAATCCTGCTGCTTAGAGCATGGCTGAGCGGTAGCTAACGCCAATTGAATGGGGCAGGAATTGAAGTAATGCCAAGAAATTACATCTACAGCCAGTATGGAGCGAGTTCCAACGATCGATGTATGCATTTCTCTAGCAACGCGGCCAACGAGCAACGCCTCGAAGACATTGCGCCACGAACCACTCGATCGGTGGTCGACGACTGTAGCTGTACTTGAGCTGGCCCTTCACTGCGCAGTGCACACAACAGCTGAGCGCGCGTGCGCTTTCACAATCCCCATCACTTTCGCGACAGTCGTAGCCGTTTGTATTGAAATTTGTATGGTCTAGACATGGACACGTTAAAACCTGTCCACAACGACGGGCCATTGCAGTAGAAACCAGCCCCTGGAGGGAAATTTTTTGTGTGGGTGTGGTGTGGTCCGCTTCTTCGCGCAATCCACACAATTCATTCTGCCTTCCGTCAAGAAAAGCGAGCTGCGCGGAGCTTGTCTCACGTTAGACGGCTCGGCCGTTTCTTAGGTTCTCCCGCTCAGTTTTGAACACGCCTCGTAGCGACACAGTCTCGTGATGATGATGATGATGAACGCGTCCACGAACTCCATGCAGGTGTCCGCTCTGCAGCCGTCGCTGTCCCCACAGTCCGTCACTCGCCGCGCCACCGTCGCTAACGACGGCGAACTGCGCAGAGCGTGGACGTCGGGCGCCTCCATCGAGCGCGCCCCTAGCGGCACCCACAAGGTGGACCCAACGATCCTCAAGAAACTGTCCGCCTCGGTCTCGCACTTCGAAGGACCCCGCAAGAACCTGTCTTTCGTCGTCTCTGTGGAAACGCTGATCCCTGGCCGCCGGGCGTTCTCGGACGAGCGCGCCTCCTGTCAATTAATCGCGCGGTCCTTCGACGACTTCCGTCGCTTCCGCAAGTCGCTGCTTCTGCGCGTTGGCAGCATCCGAGACCCGACGTGTCTGCTGTCCGGACGTAGCCACAAGTGTCGCTGTGAAGGGGACAGTGGCTGTCCGTTTGACGTCACGCGCACCTTCTTGGAGCGGCTTCGGTTCACGAGGATGCCGTTCCTGAGTCTCGGCGACAGCGAAGCAGACCTGACCAAGCGCCAGCAGGAGATGGACAACTTTTTGCAGATCATCTTTGCCATCCTGCACCGCACGCAGCCAGGGTCTTGGCACGCGGAATGTCGCTTCCTCCAGGACGTTATGAATTTCTTGGAAGTGGAGGAGTCGTTCACTCAGCAGATGGAGCTGATGCTGCGCTCCAAGAACCGCCACATGAACCTGGACGGCTGGAAGACGTACACCCTTGAGACGTTTGGCTCGGGTATTGAAATCTAAGCGCCTTCCAGCCAACCTGTGACTCCTGGACCCACGGCCACGATTGAAGGGGTTCGTAGCTTTCAGAGCCGCAGAGAGGGAGGAGGAACTACCCCTTCCTCACGATTATTTTATTTATAACGTGAAGAAATTAGTCGTTGACGCGGTGGCTGCCGCTGTGGCGCCGCCAACATATTGAAGCCTCCAAGTGCTACATTTTATTAACACGAACTGCCATCACCCCTACTGTCTGAGTTCATTCGCCATTCTGCTCTACTATGACTTAAGTCCGCTTGTCGTTGCTCTAGTTTGCAATTGAAGGCTTCATCGGTGGAAACGTGACTTCCCGTAGCAGCTTCATGGGACCTCCTTGCATCTCGAAGAAGACGCGCTGTTCATTGTTGCGCACGAAGAAGGATCCAATGAAACCGATGGAGTTCACCTCGATGCCGTTAAACGCTTGTGTCTTCCGTGGGATGAGGAAGAGGAATGACGACGTCAGCAGCAAGTTGTAGGCCACAGGCAATGAAGGGGCGGACGAAGTTGCTGCCTGCGCGGCATCAGCAGGAAACCCCGTCGTGTTCATCTGCTGCAGAACCTTGTTGTAAATGGTGGCGGTGACCGCTAAAAAACAAGACAAAGTGTTAGAGTGCTGTTTGGCATTGACTAGTCCATCGTGACGTAAACTCACCAGCGGTCTTTGCGCTATCGGTGGTGACGTCAAGACGGTGCAGGAAGTGACAGAATGGAAGCTCCGGTAGCTGGACAGTCTCGGCCGTCGGGTATTCGCGTAGCTTCTGGTCGATGAAATGTAACAAAGGTGGCTGGACAACACACAAACAGCAACCACGAACAAATATAAGACCACCAAGTCGCACGCAGTAGTATAGGCAGTTGCATGAATACCATATCCAGTCCCGTGATTGCCTTCATGGACGGATACGTCATGAGTTGCATGTGTTTGTGGGGCTGACTGAACATCCAAACAACAGGCTCACTAGTCAATCCTTCCTGCATATCACCTCCAAATAAATAGACGAATGCACCTGGCTCCGCTATTAAACCCGCAGTTGAAGAAGGCGAAGGCGTCCAGACCTTTCATGGCCGTCAACATAGCGTGAAAGTCGGCAGCATTGAGCGGCTCCTCCTGGGGTGCAAACTCGATTGTGGGTAGCACCACGTGTTCGTCCGCGACGTTAAATTTGTTGAGCACAAGGTTGTGAGTGTCGTGCAACTGCGTTACAAACAGATCCATCTCCAGATTCTCCTTCGCGAAGGGATCACGGAAGGTTTTGACCACCTTCGGCTTAATCTGATGCTCTTCCGTCTCGACAGCCTTGACAGGCGTCGGCTTTGTGTGCGCTGCATCGGCTGACCACAAAATGTAGCAGATGCCATCTTCTCCTGGAGGCAACAACTCGTAGCCAGCGGTGAGCTTCTTGAGCGCCTGTGACTGCGTCGCCCGCTGGGTCACGTCTAGCATTGTCTTGCGTAGCATTTTGTCCTGCTTCAATTGCGATTTTTAGCTCGTCATTTTTAAATTGTGTAGTGGACACAATTTGACCAATTGCGACTGACTGGTTATTAGCGTTGACACAAGTGACGATGACAGCAGCTCCCAAGGCGAGCGTGATGCGCGGCATCCGCAAGCGCAAGCTGCTGCTGGAGCAGGAGCAGGAGGCCAAGAATAAGAAGAAGCGGGTGACGGAGGTGACCGTGGCGGCGATAGACGTGATGAACCGTCTGCTGGCGCCGACGGGCGACGTTGGTTACGACGTGGAGGACGAGGAATGGGAGAGACTGGTGCAACTAACGCAGCAGAGCGAGAGATACCAGCGACTATTCAACTTCCCAGAAGATGCGCCTGGCTGGGTGACGACCAAAGCCAAGAAGAAGAAGACGCACTTGAAGATTGTCGCTCTTGATTGCGAAATGTGCGTCACAGCGTCGAACTTCTCGAACGAGCGCTTCTCCAGTGCTTTGTGTCGTGTTTCAGCGGTGAATGGAGAAGATATCCTGCGTGGGATTATTTCGGACTTTATTGTGCACCAACCCGAAGAAGGAATGCGCCTGGTTGACACCAAGACGGACATTCACGGCATCACCCCGCAGCAGATCGCCGGCAGTAAAATCACCATGATGAAAGCACAGAAGAAAATGCTCAAGTATATCAACAAGGACACGATTGTTGTGGGACACTCAGTGCACGGAGATTTGGCCAGCATGCGAATTAACCATCGCCGTGTGATTGATACGGCACTGATCTTTCGACGTACTACCGGAGATGCATCACGAGCTACTCCTGGACTGAAGGACCTGACAAAATTTCTCCTTGGTTTCGAAATGCCCGCCGGCCACGACAGTACTGTTGATGCCCAAGCGTCCATGATGGCTGCCAAGTATGCTACACGACATAGCACTGGCAGCATTATCCCGTCATCTTTGGAGATACATGGACCTCGCGCTTTGCGGAGTGGCGAGCAGCGCAACCTCTCCGACAATTCAGCTGCCGGTCAGGAGGAGTACACAGGCACTCCCATGCTCGTGCCTACAGCTTTTGACGCTTCCAAGACCGCTGTTAAAGCAACACCAGTACATGTAACCAAGCCTGTCAAAGCGCCAGTGAACGAAGCGTCCTACATTGACGTGGGCGTGATCACTGGTGCAGCTGATAGCACTGTTGTTGCTCCCACCAAAGTGATTACGGAGGCTATGATTGCGCGGTCTTGTCGTTTGCGAGTTCATCGCATTCCGAGAGGTGTGGCCAGCCGAGACATTGAGACCTTCTTTTGCAGAATACCAATATCGTGCCCAGCGCTGTGGAACAGATTAAGTGGCTCAAGAAACAAAACCGTGGTTCGTGCAATGTGACTTTCGCGACAAATGCTCATGCGGCACTAGCATTCGAGAGCGCACCGAGTTCGAACGGCAAGGTAACAGAAGACTCTATTGGCCGCCCCCAGAAAACAATCGCTGTTGTGAATGAGAAGGGCACGACGTTCAAAAATGTGACCCTCGGTATTCTATAGAGCTTTCGGCCAATGCAACCAAGAACAAGTCGCGAGGAGGGGATTCGGTTGTGCATTCTATTAGATACTGATAACCCTCTGCATGGTAAATAAAGATACATCTTCACATGTTAGCATTAATTAGCTCAGGTTAGTTGTTCTAGGAATCGAATACATCAGTAGGTGATGCTGCGTTTGCCATAGCCAACTTCTTTTGGTTGCCGCTGCTCGTTTAAAGAATTTGGCATCTTTCTCCGCTGCAAATCGTCGCTGCTCATCGATGTATTGCTGCTCTTGCTGTAGCTTGAGAATTTCTCTCCGTTCCTTCTCAATTAACCAATTTTGTAGTTTTGTTTGTTTCTCGATAGCCTTCCGCGACAACTCGAGTTCTTTCTCGACGGTCATTGCTGGTGAAATTTGCGCGTCACTTTTCAAAGACTCCCCACTGACGTCAACACTTGAAGAGCGACCTCTAACACGGTAAAGCATTTCCGGAGGTGCTGTCTTTCCTGCCGGTACTCCGGGTGCTCCAGGCGATGCTAAATTGCCGAATGACCTCATCTTTACTGCTGTGGCATCCACATATCGTTAGCGTTATTTTGGCGCTAGGAGCTCGAGACTTATGGAATGATACGTACGCGGCCGAGGCTTTATTCCCACACTAATTCTGCCACCATTGATTAATGGAGAACTACACGCAGAGGGCGAGCTGCTGGGCATACTCTGAATGCCTTGAAATAAACGCGAGTGGATCGCTTTAAGTTCGTCTTCCTCAATTTCAAAGCGGAAGAACCTGTCTGAGGCATCCTTTAGTTGCCGCATCGAATTCTCTAAATGCTGCGAGTTCAATACCGTCAGATACTGACAATTTATTTGACAAAGTGCACACAATACCTGCTTTGCCTGGATAGCTTGCGGGTCAATTATGTTGGTCGTCATGTTGCCGCCTGATTGCAGTCGCAGTTTTTCTAGTTCCTTTTGCTGTTTTTCGTTGTGATGTTTAAGTTCCGTGTTCTCGTGAACTAAGCGAACAACTCTCGCTTTTAAGCCAGCGGAGGCTTGCTCGCCGTCCTCCCCATTGGCATCATTATTATTGCCACTAGTACTATCCGTATCATCGTCATTATTCCCCGGACCAACATTGCCTGGCAGTCGAAGTAGGCGAACAACTTCGCGAAGTTGCTCGATTTCTTCTTGTAATTTTTCAACGTAGGCAGGATCGATCTCACGCTGCTCGTTGACTCGCACCATCACCATAACCTTTTGGCTCGGTCAGCGAATTTAAGTGTAGATATCGATTCTTCCACGCAATCTAATGACGGAGACAGCGTTGCGATGATCTTGGTCTTAGTGTTGCCACCCAAGCTGTCCTGAAGAAGGCGAGTAAGCTTCGAGTCGCGGTACGGCACGTGTGATGGAGCACTCTTCGATTTGGTAGATAACGCAGCGATACACCTTCCGAGGGTGTGTAAGCTTAAGTTAATGTTGGTCATCTCGGAGATGTGGAAGCCCTGCATTTCAGTGCTCATATTCCACTTCTCAGAGCCAGCAAGATCCACTAAATTGAATTTCGACTTGAGGACGGTACCGTCCTTCCGACGCTGCTCAAGCAAGAGTTGGAAGACGCTATGAGAGCGACTACTGACTTGGTTCATGTGCGTTGCTCGTACAGCGCGATTCTGCTCACCTGCTTGTAGCAATTGGAGGCAGTCACTCACACCACGCACAGCGTATTCAGACAATCCTTCAACGAATATGCCATTCTGTCTGTCTTCGTGAATTTCCAGGGGAGTGTTCATCTGAGTGTCCCGCAACAGGTCAAAGATCTGCTCATTGTAAATCTGCGCAAAGGAGCAGAACACTGTGGCTTGTGCATCCACCTCCATTTGTACTGTAGCTGCGAAGATTTCCTTGATAGCTCGCGGGATAATGCCTGCTTGGCTGTTTTGAAGCCCTGGCCGGTATCTAGAGAAATCTGTTTCAGCACCAAACATGGTAAAAGACTTACCACTACCAGTTTGACCGTAGGCGAAGAGCGTTGAATTGAAACCCTGCAAGAACGACTCCGTACACTCGTGCACTCGGACGTACACCTGTTCTTGCGAGAAGGTGTGGTCAAAGACGGCGTCATACGAGCACTTAATCGTGGACTCGGACGTTCGAACTTCGATCGTCTAGTGAAAAAAATAATCATCTCGTGAACGACAAACGCGTGAACATGGCGAAAAACTGCTACAAACCTGATGGTCAGTTGCACGAATGGTGTGAGTTCCGGCGAGTTGTTCGTTCACAATCTCTCGGTTGATAAGTGGTCGAATGCGAATAAATACTTGAATATTTTCTGACGTCCCTCCTCGACGTGCAGGAGGCAACGCAGACGTGTCTGTCGCTGACTCAGGCGAAGCCTTGTCCGCCATGGTTGGGTCCCCGTCGATATCCGAAGATACTTTGCGGCCGACTGGTGCAGATTTCTCGCTGTTGTTTGGAACTGGTGGCATGTCGCGCTGCTTAGCAGACCTGGTAGGTCGGTTTGGAGCAACTGAACCTGCTCGATTGGAAGGCAGAGGCACCGAGACAGACTCGTTGCTGATCAATTGACAAAAGTGAGGCACACACGGATCAGACCACGACTGGCCGCAAGGGCATGGGGCAGATACGGAGGCACGTGGCTGAGAAATGGTTGTTAGATTGCGCAGTAGTGCAGGTCTCCGATGAACTTGCTTGGCTAATTTTGCTTGTGCAACAATGTAGCCATTTTGATCATGACTACATCGTTACCATGGCTACAGCGTTTCTATGGCTACATATGTGTGGTGCACATTAATTATGTGTAGGTAATTTTGAATGGCGGTAACAATCTGAAGTGGACTCACGACCAAGCATGGCGTCGGCTGAGGACTTTGCTTGGGACGCCACACTGGCGCTCGTGCGCTGGCAACGGACTCGCCGCGGCTACGACAGAGACTCGGATCTACTGCAAGCTGGTTTCTCTCTGTTGGAGCCCGACCAAAGCGGTCAATTCGGTCCACAGAGCGAGTTATCGCGAGCCGAGCGTGCCTTCAATCTTCCCTGGCAGCGAATTACGTCAGAAGTTCTGCAATTCGCTGTGTTTTTAGTGACGAAAGCCAAGCAGGATGATGAGCTGAGACCGGAGCAGACGAGACAAGGACTGAGGCTACTGCAGCTGGCGCTCAACGCCTTTGCAGTGAAAGGAAGCGGAGGAGACGCGCAATTCACGACGCTGCCCTTGAACTCTTGCAATCTGCTGCTGTCGGCACTTGCAGAGACGTTGGAAAAGGCGAAGAGAGATGGAAAGCTGGTGCAAATGCTACAGGACGTCAAGGCAGTCTTCCTGTACCTTTTTGGACTTCCAAATGAGCGCACAACGGCCACAGCAGCGAGTTTTCAAATGTATCGACCACCGACGAATGTTTTTGCAGATTTTCTCAAACGTGCGTTGACTGCGGCGTTTCAGTCGCTGAAAGAGCTTTTGAAGCAGGAGGATGGGTACCAAAAAGTGAGGAAGAACGACTGTATGTGGATGTGGTGCATGCGACGCTGTTTGTGTTCCAAGAGCTGCAGAAGACGCAGACGAACAAGAAGAAAGTGTTTCTTACCATTGCCAAGACTTCACTTCGAGATATGATTGAGTATCGGCATGAACTTGTGATACTGGAGAAGCAGGGAGTCACAGGAATTGGCGAGATTACAGCGATGTTGGATCACGCTGTCGTGGACGCGCTCTTTGATTTGGAGCATATTCACCAGTACGACGGTGCAATGGTGCATTGTGCTGTTTGGAAACAAGGTGAGGACGTTGGGTATAATGAGAATATTGACGACGATTCGAAGGCGAAAAAGCGACGGAAAGGAGGAAAAGGGAAGTCAGCTGGTTTGGTGTCTTACCAAAAGAACTTGTTTGATGAGCTCTTGAATTTCTTATCGGATACAGAAGTACACCACGTGCTGAAGGGATCTGCTGGTGGCTTCTTTGAGGTACTCGTGCGCGGCTTCACAACGCGCATCCGAGCGGCTGCACATTCTAAAATTGAGGACACGAAGACAGACTTAAAAACAAGTCGCAAACGTGCGGCAATCGTGATTGCGACTACATCAACAACATACTCTCCATTCAAGTTCTGGTCAGAGCTATGTGCTGTCACTTATTTAGCTTACCAACAGCAGGCAAAGTCGTCAAACAACGATTTCTTGTCAGTTCTAGTGACGCTGTACAATGCGCTCTTCCGCGCGTTGTGCGAGTGTGACGTTTATCGCGTGACAGAAGACACTGAGGAGCGTGAACAGTTTCAAACTATGGAAACAGTACTTTCTTCATTCCTGGAATTGCTTAGTGTTGAACGGCAAGGAAACATTTTGGAAGTGGTGATCAAGCCTCGGAGGAGTGTCAGATTATATCGAGCGCCGTGCGCTGTTCACCTAATCTTGTGAACAGTTGTCTCGTACCGATTTTTGATTTACTCGGCTCTCAAGCGGCTCGGAGCAACCTCATCAGCAACAATGAAAATCTCAACGAGAGCGTCGTGACTGCTGCATGCAGCGCTGTAGTGGATTTAATCCGCGCTTACGACTCCATGCGTCTTTTGGATGGGTTTCTTCGGTCTGTATTCGTGATCCAACAAGCACCAGAAGGATTATACAAATTATTCTCACGCTTTTTGTGTGAGGCCACTTTGCGGAAGTCGTTCATGACACTACCTCCTGGTCAAGTAGATGTGGTATGGAATCTGTTCGTAGAGCAAATCACCTCATACTCGTCAACGAGCAGTGATGATACTCGCAACGCCCATGCAGTAGCGCTTGCGCGTTTATTGTTCCAGACGTTCGTTCAGGAAGTTCATGTGACGCCTCAAAATCGTGCCAAAGTTGTGGGGCTCGTTTCTCACACGCACGAGAAGTTGTTGTCCCCGTTAGCGGAACAACTATCGGGAACGAATGAGTCGTTCACGTTCTACCAACGGGAACTGTTTTGCATTTTTGGTGAATTGCTGATGTTCGACTCTGTGCTGGACGCTGCAGCGCGAGAGCAGACGTTTGGGGCTATGTTTGAAAAATTGAAAGACGACCAGTTTGCTTTCGTGATGGAGCAACTGCTAAGCACGGAGATATTACATCCCAAGAAGAGAAACAAATCCTCAAAAATGTCAGATAGTGCTGACAACGGTGTCACTACTAACCATGGCCTTGGAGCCGCGGGAATTGTTAAGATTTGTGTGTATTGGCTGCGGAAAGAAAAAGCCTCGCGTGATGGGCGTGAACGGGTAACCCGTCTGGTTATTGAGTATGTGATCAAATGGAAGTGCTGGGAAGCGGTAAGCTTTCACCTCCCGGAGCTAATGATGAACGCGAGCAAAAAGGAGTGTGACCACTTCTATCGTGAGATCATGACTGCTTTTATTAATGAATCTGTGTCTGAAGGTTCTGAAGGCACGGCTAAACGTATCGTTTATGATGCAAGTTTTTACGAAATCTTGAGTCTCCGGGGAGTTGCCCCCATCTCGTTGGCTGCTATCGGAGCTCAGCACGTGAACGAAGTACAGCACGATGTGCCTGATTGTATGCAAAAGGTCCGCCACTTCTTCAGTTTCTTGTTGGGATTTCCAGTCACCTATCTCAAACCCCAGGAATGCGGAGACCTCTTGTCAATCGCGCTTTCCCTTTACAAAACGATGAGTGTGCCCCAGAAACTCAATTTTGGTGAAGCAGAAGCTTGCGCAAAGTTGTTGGAGTGGGTTCAGCTGCATTTTAAGGCGGTTGCATTGGAGTCTTTCAAGTCCGAGGACGCTCAACCGCTACTCGAAAATCAATTGCGTGATGGAGCATGCTATATTGTTTCACAGATTGTGATTGACAAGGCTGTGAATGCTGCGTTAATTGCCGAAATATTGGGGCACTACTTGGATACTGGTTCTAATAAATTTGTCAAGGAATTGCTGGGTAATGTGATAAGCAACACTACGAAGAAACAGAAACCGGCACAGTCACTGAAGCGCGCAGCCATTGTGGTGGCAGGTTTAGCGTTGTGTGGAAGCAAAAGGGTTACCACATGCGAAGAAGAAATGGAGTTTATCGAGAATGTCGTTGATCTATTAAAACATGAGGAGCTCTGCGAAGCAGTTAACAAACCGGTGACTTTAGAAGTATTGAACGCACTTCTTAAATATCAGGCGGCATTGCATGCCCAAGCCCAACGCCAGAAGCGCGAGCAAAAGCAACAAGGTCGATTGTCGGAGCTGCTTGTCGAACGTGTCGGGGATGCCCTGGCATCCTCTATGAAGTTTCTCGTCTCGAATAGTGACCCCACAGACGATGCTGAGCTGGAGCACGCAGCGTGGTCGTTCTATGTCGATTTCTGCGAAGAGTATGCATCGTTCCGGTCATTTGCGACGCCTTTGAAAACGTTTGGGTGTCTGTTAGCGACGGCACTATCAGTAGTTTCGGCCAAAGACACCATTGTGTCGAAGCAAGAGATGGTAACGCTGGCTCTGCAGGCACTGATAGCAAATGCAAACAAAGATGAATTCCAGTTGCTACTAGCTACAGTCTTGAAAGAGCTTGTAGCCTGTGAAAGTTTGCGTAAGCTCAGTGGACTGCGTGCCTTGAGTTTGATTCTGGGTGGAGACCGAAGATTGAACTCGTCGCGAAGGCAAATTCTTAACGAGCACAAGGAGACACTCCTTGAAGCTCTATTGCAAAATTTCGCTTGTCAGTCGCTGAGTGTGGAAGCTGCGCGAACAAATGCTGCTGTTGAGTTAAGTGTATGGAATTTGAAGGCTTTTGTGCAAGTGTTTTGCAAGGCAGAATTGTTTACGTGGAAAACGCACGAGCTGCAACACGCTTTAGCGGGTTTTCAGCCACTCATAGCTGCTGTATCGTGCTTGCAAGCGGGCTCCTGTACATATAGCTCACAGCAGCTGCACCAGGTCTGGACACTGTCGTACACCTTACTACTGCGCATTGTACGAAACCACTTTGCCTCTCTAGTAAACGGTGTTCCTCTTCTCGTCCAAGCAGCGAATTCACTTCTTCAAATGGTGGTTTTGGCATCATCAGACGTTGAAGGCTCGCGATATTGTTCTGAGTGGAGTTCGAACCTTGCGCGTTTGTACGGGTACATGAAGGAACACGATGTCCAGCTGCGCAAGCACGTCGTGTACCTATTGATGGGCTTTCTTGTAAGCGTGACCCGGGACAACCTTGCGGTGCGTCTCCAACAGAAGCTTCGGCCAGGTGTCTTCGCACTATTAGATGTGTGCTCACCGTACGAGAAGGAACAGCTCTATGCGGCTTTAGACTCAACTGGCAAGTCGCTGCTCAAGACACTAGACACGAATTACAAACTCACGCATCGCTACGTCGGCAAGGTCTAGGTAGGTTCACTGAACAGCGTGTGGCAGATGAGAATTTGTAAGACTAAATGACCCTACGTTCAGAAAAAGCTAGGCCAGGTTCCAGCGACTCTCTCCTGTCTGTTGATTGTAGTAATACGTGCTGCCAGAAGCTGGATCGAGACACTCGAGCCATGGCGAGTCAGACTGCTGTTGCTTCCTCGTCTCCATGTTCTGCGGTACCGCAAGGGGTGAGTGACGTGCGACTGGGGTATTAGTATGTGACTTGTGTGCTGCGGCACCACGGCGTCGAAGTCCGTACAGCGATGCCGTCGATGTGGACGAAGCCGTGGATGGATGGTCGCTGTAGTAATCTCTTGTTGACATCCGGTCGTCAATGCTCATGACATCTTCGAAATCACTCCAAGAAACTGTTTCACTGGTCCCGCTGCCAGAGCGATATAGCTTTGCGCGTGACCTAGCAACCGGAGACGTCGACACTGATGATCCGATTGAGGAAGTTGGTGAAGCAGGTGGGCTTGATGTATAGCCCGATGCTACCGATCGCCGTGGACTGGTATGGCGTCCTGCAGCTGCAGCGGCCACCGACTTGAAAACTGGCTGCAACACCTCGTTGTCACTTTCGCTATCACTGCTGATGAGTGAGGATACGTCACCATCGTTGTTATTGGATCGGTCGATTCGAGCTGGGGATGATGAGGTCTTGGGCTGTAACCCTCGGCGTTGTCCACCACGAGCTGCCAAGACATCAGCTAACGCAGCGGTAGGAGTGGTGGCCCTTGGGCTTCGTACTTGATTGGTCTTCTTCTCTGACGACGAATACGCTGGTGGAATCTGCACAACGAAATGGTAACATATTGATCGGTGCACAGCCCCAAGTGGCAAGCCCCAATACTACACGTACTCTCTTCGGTGGCGGTGGTGAACGCATGAGGTCTTCTATTGATGTTGAAGGGGACGGAGGAGTAGCTCCAGCAACCAGCAAGTTAGTGGAGGGAGAGCTCTTGTCTGCCTGTAACAATAAACACCCAGAAAATCCCATTTGGCCCGAGAAGATGCTGCAGTGAACCAGGCAGTGCAGTACGTACGTGTTGCAGAAAAAGCTTCAGTAAAACGAAGAACAAACTGCCGATATGCGCTATAGCTAGGAAAAATGGAGCACACAGCATTGTCCAGTGCACTGTGCCGCCCTCAGGGTTGATGGCCGACTCGCGTAGTCGAGCGTTGAGTCTTGTGCCCATTGCCCCAATAAGCGCGACGAAGCTGACGGTGTAAAGTGACGTGTTTGCACGTATTCTTGCGGCGAAGCATTGGCCGTGTGCTACGCTGGCAGCTCCCACGAGGCAGCAACATTGGCAGGAGCAGAGTGAGAGATGCACAAGCGCAGCAAATGAGACAACTAAGGCGATCAGCACTGGCAGATACACGTATGACGTCGTTAGGGTGCTGGACATGTACGAGCCGTAAAGTGCAAGAGTGATCTGCTCGTCGGACAGGTGATGATCCACGATGCCGCCGATAATAAAGAACGCGCATACGGCACACAGCACGAAAGCGAGCTGGTAAACAGCGCAAATTTGCCGCCGCGTGAGTTCCAGCAGCAGCGCGAACCCCAAAGCTGCCAACACCAACACTGCACCCAACAGGTCATTGATAATGTGCACCCGCCGATGGGATTCAATCGAGTCGAACGTGACCATGCGGGTGGTTGTGGTCGATCAGTGAAACGTGGTTCGCGAGACTCAACTGCAATCTCCTATCGGTTTGTACATCCAACAGATAGGAAGCTGTCATCCAACAGAGGCTTCATATTAATAGTCATGGAGGAGATCAGAACACCCGACGAATTTATTCGCGGACTAGCAGGCCCAAACATAGAGCGATCCGCAACACATGTGGCGATCCGAGCCTCGCCTTCGTGGCCGTACACCGTCTGACTGAAGCGCATGCTGTACGACTATGGCACGCTTTTCGAAGTGGCCGCTGCGGCTCGAGTTCATGTTGGAGTCATGGCCTCTGCGTCCTCGGCCGAGAACAAGGTGATGCGAAATCCCATGAGTCTGAAACTACCGACATGCTAAAGGTCATGCCGACCGCCGGAAAAGATTCTCGTTTCAGTCCGACAAACGCCACCTTCGCCTCGGATGAAGTCGTTTGCATTGGTTTCCGCGTCGTTTGCATCGGTGCTACTGTCATCGCATGCTTGGGTTGCAACAACCGATGATAATTTTCGCTTCCGGTCAACTGCATGGGTGAGTCTTGAGGCCAAAGCGACTTCAGCAGGAAGCGACTTGGTCAGCGCAATTATCTGTGAAAGCACGGAGGCAACAGCTTTGTTGGGGTTCCAGTGCGGCACAAAAGCACTAGTGCAAGCACCACGACTCCTACGACAACA
Source organism: Phytophthora boehmeriae (assembly GCA_011947355.1). Lineage (NCBI taxonomy): Eukaryota > Oomycota > Peronosporomycetes > Peronosporales > Peronosporaceae > Phytophthora > Phytophthora boehmeriae. The sequence goes on along the minus strand of JAAVTJ010000210.1, from coordinate 62,901 downwards.
GCTACGGTGTCTCGTAGCGTCACATACGACTTGCATGCACTGGCAATCGGTGACTGGGGAGTCGATCTGGGACTTGGATCGTGCTGCAATGTGTACCGCAAGACAGGGGTGGGCAACAAGGAGTACTACAAGGACCAACAGGCCCAGCCCAATGTCGCCTACTTGCTGGCACTTTCGGCCAAGAAGTTACAGCCGAAAGCGATCCTCGGGCACGGGTAAGAAACTACAATGGCAAAGATCATTCCTACTCATTGTGAATGCTGACATGTTCACTCTACACATTGTGCAGTGATAATTTCTACTGGAACGGATTGGGGTCAGATGATGTGAGCTACCGCTTCCTGAACTCATTCGAGTCAATGTACTCGGACCCGGCGCTGTTGAGCATCCCGTGGTTCAATGTAGCTGGCAATCACGACCTCGGCGGATCCATGTTCATCTGCGGCAAGCGCGATAACCAGTTTGTCGAATGCTCTGGAACCACCGAACTGCTTAAAAACCTGGACGAAAAGTTTACGCGTCAGAGCACTTATGTCAGCCCAAACAACGACCGATGGAAGATGCCAAGTCGCTACTACGTCGAGCGGCTGGAAAACTTGAGCACTGGTGTGTCTGTAGATGTATTCAACATCGACACGAATGCTGCGACCGTTCATGGTGCTCATCAAACTTGCTGCCAATGCTACGGCTACAAGATGAAGTATGGTGGCGCTCAGAGCTGCTCGGACGTAGCGCGTGGAGATACTCTTTGTGCCGGCGGTGACACGCAAATGTTTGACGCCTGCGTATCTCAGATCGAGGCTTGGCAAGCAGATTCGCTACACCAATTGGCGCGAGATGCCGCTGCTTCGACGGCAACGTGGAAAGTTGTGAACACGCACTACTCACCTCATTTCCACATGGACCCCACGATGATGGCCGAGGTGAACTCTATACTGAGCACGGGGGCATCCATCTCTACATGAACGGACACACTCACGCTGAAAGCCACGAGTTCGGATCCTTCAACACGCACTTCGTTACGAACGGGGCTGGGGGTGGAATCCAAAGCGAGAGCATCGGCGAACCGCCACCGTATGCCACGCAAGTCAAGTCGCTGTGGCGCGGTGAGAATTCGCCGTACGGCATTTTCGAGCTCTCGTTCGCTGCCAACCAAATGAAGATGCAATTTGTGACGTTCGACGACAACTGGGTCTTCGCATCGAACAAGGCCGACACGGTGAAAGGTGGGGCCAAGATGGGCCACTGCTGGCTCATTCCCAAGGACGGATCTCTCGGTGAGGAATGCTAAGCCTACACACTCGTGTTGGCCATCCTATGATAGCGGAAGCTCTCGACCATGTCGAGCACTTTGATCCTTACTTTTTAACCCATTTAATGCCGTTATGTGCCATCACTTACTATATCTTATGCGTCACGTACTATATCTATATATAATACTGTCACTTACTATATCGTTGCGCGTATTACGCATCATATAAAAATGGAGTTCGAGAAGTGTATGTCACTGCTGGCCACGCGCCCTCCGCACGCCCACGAGCATTGCGAAGAAGAAGAGCACGCTGGAGACTGTAGTCACGACTCTGCAACAGCGATAAGCGCGCCAGAAGGAACTCCCGAGTTGAAGGAGCGCGATGAAGCGGAGGATCTTGCGCTGCTCGACTCCCAAGCGTTGGTTCAAACGTTTTATCGACTGCAGGAGAAGCGCGTGCAGATCTACGCCAAGTTCAGGCAGGGCTTCCAGGAGCATCAGAAGACGGAGCGTTTTCCAGTCTTCTGTGAGTTTGAAGTAGAACTCTTCTGTCATTTTTTGTCACTAAGGCTGATGTACTTTGGGCCGTGCAGGTTCTGGCATCACGCAGCAATTTTTGACTGTCAGTGAGCAGGTGAACCAAGTTGAGACGCTCTTGCGTGGTAAGAAACAGCAAGTGGCGATTGCTCAACTGCTCCGCAAAGTGCAACAAGAGGAGAAGGAAAAGCTGCTCCTGGTGTGATGCTTTTTCCTGTAGTTGCGAGATATTGCTAGCCCTGACATTGTTTATTAATACCTGTAGACGTCAGCGCTGCTCATTGAGAAGATGCGATTGAGTGACGCATCCAAACTAGCAGAACCGGATGAGGCTACGATCGCATTTTGGAGAGGTCGGTGCAGACACTTACAACCAAACACACTGTTTGTGTTGAGCGCATCAACGAGCTCCTCGATGACCTGAGGGCAGAAAGCGCTGATCTCGAAACTGCTTAATTGAAGCGGAACATCTTTGATAACCGACCTTTAACAGCTGATAGCTACGCTGCTGTTGCTATTAGACCGAGTGCTTGCGTGAGTGAGTAATGGTAGTGAGACGACCACGAAGCTCCGCCTCGTTCTGCTGCAATCTTTGCCAGCCTTCTTGGTCGTCCTCGTATTCTGGTGGCGGATCACGAATTAAACAGCGCTCCTCGTTCTCGTACGCTGCAAACGCTGTGGGATCTTGTCGGCGCATGAATTCCAATCGGGTCTTCTTTGCGTCTAGGTGAAGCTGCATAGTCGAGTTCTGGCGTCGATTAGTGCGATGGAATTGCTCAGCTTGGGCTTCCTGGTGTTTCTGGCGGAGAATCTGCTCAAAGAACGCCTTCTCGCTCTTAGTTGATTGTTGGTGCGAGCGCGCAAACACCTCCTGCCGTGCCAACTTGGTACAGACGGAAACGTTGTATGCGTGCTCGATATTCTTTCGCATGTAGAGCGCATCTGCGTAGATAGGGCGCACACCCTCTGCGTGCACTGCGCGCTCCACGTCCTGCCACATCTCACCAAGTTTAAAGGTTGGATATTCTTTTGCAACCTCCAGCACGACCTGCTCCTGAGGTTTTAGATTTTCATCCTCGCATGCGAAAGACACTTTTTCCAACACCGCGTAGATTCTGGACTTCAGATTGACTTCGGGGTGGATTTCATTGTTCTCCAATTGCAAAATCGAGTGTGCCGCCTGCTTCTCTGGTGTGAGATTCTGGGCAGCTATTAGAGCTTCCTTCAAGCGCGCAAAAGCTGGAGATTGCGGTCGGTTTGATCGCGATAGAAATGAGTATTCCGGGGATATGACGTTGTTAGGAGCAGCAATAATCGAGGGACTTCGGCAAACTGTAACAGACTGGAATGCACTTTGACGAGCGTTCGTCGATGCTGGCCTATTGACCTTGTGTGTTGTGGATGGAACCTTATCAGCGGCACTCTGGTCACTTTGTTGTTCTGCGGCTTCTTCGCAAGCATAAATGCGAAGTAGCATTTGAGTAGCACTAGCGTTGTTGTCTTCACCGTGTTGGTCGGATCGCCAAGCCTGATACGACGGAATTGCTGCTGGGTTCACGCATATTTCGGAGAGTGCCGCCAACACTTGATGCTTCAGGGCTTTTGGTGCCAGCCCCAAGATCGAAAGCAATTTCGGTATACCATCATCATTAATGAAAGCCGACTCGCTTTCAGCATAGCCAATCACACATGAGCGCACGGCATCGACAACGCCGATGAGAATGTTCTCCTCGAGGATGGAGTGCGACGGATCGAATTCCAGGTTCTCGACGAGCATACGGACACCATTTGCGCGAAGGAAACGTTCACGATTCGAACCATTGTCGTTGCGACACACACTAGCACACGTCAATATAGCGTTTCGCCGGATCGCAAACGAGTGTGTCGATGGTGGTTTCTCGAAGATTTCAACCGCAATATTAACAATGCCTTGCATACCCAGTTCGGTTTGGAAGAATGGGATCGGCGGGGAAGCCTGAAGCATTAAAAGCCAGGCGGAGGCCAGCACGTCTTCGCTGCCCGTATTGAGTTGCAAGAACTCCAATAACTTCACATGCCCTCCCATTTCGTAAAAGTGCTCGAGTACAAAGGGCACCACGTGATTGAGCATACTCAACGCTGTGCACTGCAAGATTTGTAACTGTGGAGCTGAGTACTTGTTTGTTGAAACTCGAGGTAGAATCGTAGACGTCTCCTGTTGGTTGGAGCTACCGCGAGTTGCAGTCACGTACGAAAGCCACACTTCCACAAATTTGAACTGCACAAGTTCCCTCAAATTTGACTGATGGTCACACGATATTTCTGCCAGCAAAATCCAGAGCATTTGCTTGAACTCAAAATCTTCATCGCTATTCGTTGCGTAGTATTGATTGTTGGCCGTGATAGCTGATGCTGTTGCAGACGATTTGTCTGCTTCAGATTGCTTCGATGGCTTGGCTAGTGATAGTTCTGCCGATGTAGCATACGAAAAAAGGCACGCCGTCAACCCTGTAGAGTAGAAGAAATCCAAAGACCGACGCCTCTTAGCCAGCAATTGCAATATCATCAGGCATTCATTCCGCATTTCCTTGTCTTGCTGACGGTACCCTTGAGCGAGAAGCAGCTCCAGCACGTGCAATAATGAGTAGAACGTGAACTCATTGCCTAAGAAGAACATCGCGTTGCGCAACCTGAACGTTTCCAATAGTTCTTTTCTCGATACGCACGTGGGTATAGAAGATATCTTCTCGTGGCTGAGCTCCAGCACGTTCCACATGATCTCAAGGCAGAGTGGTAAGAGTTCATCTTGTGGATCAGTGATATTTTCAAGGATAAGCACGATGTAGTGGAGAGCGCCACTCACGACGAGCACTTCTGCACACTGCTGGAACGACGAAATCTCGTAAATCAAGTCGATCAGCGGGAAGAGCAGCACAGACAGTCGTATTTGTACAGGTAACGCGTTATCTGTACCAACAACTGATATTTCCTCTTCGGAATTACCAGCTTCAGTAGTAGGACACTCTTGTGCTGGATCGGAGGAGAGCGGCAGAGCTTCTGGAGCTTCTGGAGCTTCTTCATGCTGTTCAGTGACTACATGACTGCCACGATTAGCAACTCCTGGTGCGCTGCTACTTTTCTTCAGACGAATAGCGTCGGCGTGTCGATTAATCGCGGGTGCTGAGCTCGGCTTTGATGTATGAGTTGGTGCTTGATCTTGTTGTGGAACACTTGTGTCATTTTCAGGCAATACCACACCCAAGGTTTGCTTGTGTTCGTCTAAATCCCCATCTCCCTCAGCAAAATTATTGCTTTCTTTTGGTAGAGCTGAGGCTGGCTTAGCAGGTACCAGCACGTCTACGCTTGGTTCGGAGACACTACCGATATCATCAACTGATCGTGTTGTTGCAACCAGTTCACCGCTGCTCGCGTCCTTATCTTTCTTCATCTCTTCATGCTGAACACTGCCTTGGATACTTATCTCATTGTTGTCGGCTATCTCACTGCTTTGTTCTTCTGTCGGGTCTAAGGCGTATTCCACCGCCTCCAGTTCCTCTAGATACTGCTGTTCTTCTCCCTCTAGTTCCTCGTCAGGGAACAGTTCATGCATGACTGCCACAATTGCGTCCACTGCTCCCGTCTCTTCCATAAGACTCTGACTGAAAATGCGAGGTGTCATCCGAAGATCATCTTTGCTCTCAGCGTTGTTACTCCTCGTCTTAGTCGTTGGTCGCGGTAAGCCTGCTTCCAGAAAAGTAAGTGAGTTGAAATTTTCCCTAACTTCTTCGACTGCTCTTCACTCACATGCGCCGGTAGCAAACACCCTAAGTGACTCTGCTGCAGCAACTTGCACGTCGATATCGTTGAACGACAAAAGTTCACCGAGAGTTGGAAGGAGTCCATGTAGTAGACTTGGGTTGGTGATCTCTTCATTGGACTTTTGTCGGATGAACGGCTGCCACGACAAGAAATAATCAATTGAAAGTCCAGTAATTGTATGTAGTACATTTATCAACTTAACAGCCTCACCTTGCTGCATCTCATAGTTGCCAGAACTAGCTGCTCGTTGAACTGCGGGACATCTTCCAGTACTTTGTTGCGTAGAAGCTGAAGCAGATCACTAACGAATGGCAAGTCTGCCACCTTCCAACTATCCACTCCATACCGAGCACAGCAACGTTAGTGTTTCATTGTCACTTTCCCTTCTTTTTAACCAGTACAAAGATACCCGAGTTCATTCTCGTAGAGGATGTTCTTGGTGAGCGCCAGGTGACGCGCATGGTTGTTTTGCGTCTGTGGGTCGTCTACGGACGCGAACAGTTTGAGGAAACTTTCTGGCGACAACACCGTCGTGGCGGAGCCAACTCGCTGCGAAGCCGTAGTTGGCGACGACGACGACGACGTAAATTGGCGACGTGAAGTCATCGCTACTTTGGTGGAAAACGAGATTGGTCGCGTCGGTTCAATGTCTTTCATATTTTCATGTGAAGCAGTTAGGAGTCTCAGTAATGTCGAAAGCTTCGCTTCTATATCTCTAAGCGAAGGCCAACAGCTTCGCCATGACGGTACGCATGTAGGGCAGCGTAATAGGAGCCGCCGACTTGACGTAGTCGTCCGGAATGCGTTCGTCCCAGACAAATGTGTGGACAGCTTCCACACTCACCGACTCATTCACGTTGCCACCGAAGCCGACGATGAAAATGGCAGCCTCAAGGTACGAGAACGTCGTTTGGTTGGCGCCGAAGACGCATTCTGGGTTGTTGGCACGGCATTCCGCCAAACGATCGCGGCGAACCTCGCCCACCTCGGTCACACCGAGCGTCTTGCCGTCGAGAGAGCGTCCAAGCAGATCGTCGAGCATAGTCTCGTTGACGTTGATCGGGTCGCCGCCGAAGTATTCGTCGTTGTGCGCGAGGGACGCGTCATGCTCGAGCACATTGTGCCTAGAGATGATGTCCAGGGAAAAGGTACTGGGCACCTGGTCCAGTAGCGTCTGGGTCATGTTGGCGTCGAAGTTGAACACAGACATCAGTGCCGCTCCCAGAGCCTCGTGGGTGACGTTCTTGCCACTTCGCGGGATGTGGCCGTGGTTGGCAAGCGCATTCAAACCCGGGCACGGGGAACGGCGGAAGGGTACGGGCGACGTTGAGTCCGGGTAGGCCGTCACTTCATCACTCGATGGACGGTAGAACTCTCCGACTTGAAGATTGTCGAGTGAAACTTGCGCCACCTGTCCGATGTCAGCTGAGCCGGCGGCAACAGTAGCGATGGCCAAAGCAGCGTAAGGGAAGAACGAGACCATGAGGTTTACTAGACTGGAACGTCGAGGTGCAAAAGAGAAAATGGCAGTGAGTGAAACTTGCAGTGTCTGGACCACCGGATGGAGCAAAGCTGATCTTCAGATGGGACGTTTACAGGAAGGAACCGTTTACATAGTATCGTTCAAACTGTGAATCAAAGCCATGGAACTGTTCATCAATTCCATCATGAGCACGAAGCCAGATTATGAGCCCAGCTTATGAGCGAGATTATGAGCCAGTAGCAGTGATTGCGTGAGTTGGCACATGTTTGGATGCTGAACAAAATAGTTAACCTGTGACAGGATTCCTGCCGCTAAAAAGACTGTGGCTCGCCCTACCGGTAGTAAGTCGAAATGCATTTTGCTATTTCAAACAGCTCCGAGCCACCAAGCACTTTTTGACCAGAGATCGAATGCGGCAGCTGGACTTCACCATACCGATAAAGAGACCTTCGCGTTCGACCGAAAGTGCCTCTTTAGCAGCATGCTCAGCTGCTATTTTGCTCGATAACTCGCCAAGCTCTGCATACCTCGAGCGGCTGCTTCGGTTCTTCCCGCCTGAATACCCTGGCTGGCTCAGTAAGTCAATCTGCTTCTCCAACTCCGAAACCGACTTGTCTTTCAAAGTCATTTGGTTCGTAATTTCTGCCCACTTAGCGTGTAAAGCTTGGGCTTCGCCTGGCACAGTCTGCAGTGTTATATCTTCGAGCAGCGGCTTATATTCTTCTCCTTGAGACTGCCATCTGTGTGCGATTAAGGCCGCAGCCGCAACGTCGCGTTTACTTTTCTCGGCCTGGATCGACTCCCGGAGTTCGTCCACTTGATGACGAAAATTCATTGCAGTCACTCTATCAACGGACATAAGTACGTTAACGTGGCCAAGCGAGTCTTCAACTGCCCGTTCGTTCATCAATATTTGATCGTTCAAATAGCTGTATGACCCCACCAAGCTCTTTTCGTCAGAGGTCATTCCTTGCAAACAAGAAGCTATCATTCGGTGCTCGCCGTCGTCAACTTGCACGGCCACTTCCGAGAGGTTACCACAGCGAAGAGACAGCTCCTTCTTTGGTCCATTCACATCGCTTCTGGTGACGCTGTTTGACCCCACATGTGCTGCCGGTTGAGCCTCATCTTGAGATATCTCTTCAACGCCAGGTATTAATCTTGCAACACCTTGTTGGTCCATTCTCAAATCTGCACTAGGCTGCTCTGATCCAACACTACCAGTGGCAACAGCATCAACCTTGCTAGAAAAGAGGTCAGCATTTACAACAGATCGTTTCACATCTAACGATCTATCTTGCATTATCGCTTCGTCAGATTTCTCCACCACCTTGTGGAGTTTAATGGCATCGCCATCAGCACTCCCATCTGAAAGTCTTCGTCGCAAAGATAGCACTTCGTCCTCTAATTGTTGCATCCGATTCATCAATTTTCTCGCCCAACGCCGAACGCACGGTGGACAACTACACCCGCCAGTTAAAAGGTCACCGCCATGACCTTTATTTGAGCGATGCACAAATCGTCCACTGGTAGACTTGGTAACGGTCGGTACAGGTTGAGAACTAATTGACGAAGTCAAGTTAGTACCCAGCTTTGTATGACCACCAATTTTTGGACGACTTTCTTCTTGGCGAAGCCGCTTCGCCGGGGTATCGGAAGCACCAGTGTTGTCAGACTGGTTCGACTCATCCGGTGCAGTTCTCTTGAGCTCTTGTTTCACTGGTGACTGACTAACTTCCTTGTGTTCGACTTCCGCCTGGAAGTCAATGCTGGTAGGAGGATCCCCTAGCTCGTTCAGGCGACCCAATCTCTTAAGATACGCTTTGCGCGACTGATACCTCGCTCTTGCTTTCCGCTCCGCCTCCCTCCGTTCATCATCACTGGTTGGCGTCGGAGTGGACGTCGGTGTTCCAGTCGGCGACGAGATCGTTGACTGCAATGGCGCACTTTTCTTATCTTGGTCGCAAGGTTTGAGGCGGTTCATGTGGATCCGCAGACTCTGAGAGCTAGAAAACGTCTTGCCGCATCTGGTGCACGTCCTAGATGCTACCGGCTTTTTAATTTTTGGCGCTGACGGTGCTTTTTCCTGGTCACATGGCTTGATCCGGTTAAGATGGCCTCTCAATCCCTGCCAGCTAGAGAAGGTTTTCCCACATTTGGGACAAGTTTTAGACTCAAGCTTTAGATCCTTCAGCTGGACGGAGGACCGTGCTTGATCGCATGGATACACATTGGCCAGGTGGGTTCGGAGACTTGTGCCGGATGAAAACTGCTTGCTGCACTTTGGGCAGATGTGGGCGCTCGTCGGTCGCTCTTTCGCTGCATTTTGATCATTTTCTTCCTCCTGTTGGGAAGGAGGAGACCCCGACGCTTTCTCTTTCGTCGGAAGGACTAGGCGATTCGAGTCTTGATTCTCTTGGTGATCGACCACCGGTTTGGGGCGAATTAGCGGCTGAAAGTTTGGCAAAAGTGTGGGTGGGACACTCGATAACACGCTGCCTTCAATGCCTACCGCTGGTTTGATCGGCACGGCGTTGGTCTGTGCAGAGGACACGGACAGCTCACTCGTTGGCGCGCTGTCCATGACTTGAAAATCGCCCCTCTACGAGATATATTTTGTTCTGTGCTTTCGATTCAGCTGCTAAAAAGTATGTGTGGAATCATTTGTCACGAAATGATTGAATTTATTGACCTTAAACTTTGTATGAACAAAGGAGCATGAGATGTCAGTCTATCGGTGGTGAATACAAAGAAAATCGAGCAGCGAGCAGCCAACGCTTTTTCAAGGCTCTATAATCGTACCGGTACAAAAACTTTAGGTACGATTACCAAATCCAACGATGGATCGTCGCCCGATGAGCGCTCGGGGGCTGCTGGCGACGCGTGTGCTGCCGATGGAGGCGTTCCACCAGGAGATGAGAGACCCTCGACGTCAACAGGAGGCCGAGAGGGAGATCCCTGTGCCGCTCTGGCCTCGGGAGACTCTGCAGCAGTATGAACGGGACTTTGTGCGCTGGCTGACGACGGAGCGTTGCTTGTCATTGGCAGCTCTGGCAAAAGATTCAATAGCTGAGAGGAACTTGCGAGTGCAATTTGCACAGACGCGACTGTTGAGGCCTTCTCCTTCCGTTTACAGGGAGGAGAACAAGAGGAACGCAGCGACATCATCGTCACCACGCTTTGCACCACCACGTCCCCATTCTCGTTCTCGATCGCCACCTCCATCCAGACCAATGGCAAACTTTAACGGACAAGATGGCCGGGCTCAAACGAACAGAAAGGAGAGAGGACCTCCGTCGATATCTAGACGAACAGGAGAGGGGGACACGGTCGAAGTCAGTCTAGGGAGCGTTCTCACGGCTACGAATCCCCGCGTGAAGCGGTCTTCAGACGGCGACAGGAGAGCAGGTCGTCATCACCATTGCCACGCCGCGATGTCCGCCAATACTCAGACAGCAGAGCATTGTCGCGACATGATGAAAATCCACATCCACGTAAACGATCGCCGTCGCCACGAATTGGAAGCACTCCATACCCAGATGACCCTGGGAGAGCGCCTCGTAGTGCACCACGTTATGGTAGGGCAGCATCACCGGTATCCAGAGCAGTCTCTCCGCAGACTCAATTCGAGCGACCCAGATTGGACTCTACCCATGAACCCTTGCCACGCAGCATTTTGTTGGCAAAACGGATACTAACTGTGGAAGGATTTCGCGATGAAATGCATAAATTGAGCAATGGGCTCGTATGTGAAGATGATCTCAAACTACCAGGTGAGCCAATCGTGCGGGTCGCAGTGGTGTTGTGGCCAGGGAAACGATGGCACAATATGTACAGCAATTCGAGAGGTGGCTGGAGTCCCGTCAAGGATCGCTAACGTTATTACGCGAGGACCCTCCAAGGGAACGCTCTATGTGGCTCTCTTTTGCACATACAAGGGCAGGAACGTCCGATTTGCGTCAGCAGGTGATTCTGAATGGAAAGGGGCCTCCTACTCGCCAACGCTCGCGCTCACGTTCTCGATCAAGCTCACGAACAAGCTCGAGGACAAGCTCGAGGACAGGCCTTCAAAGGAGCGTAGAGCAAGAATGCTCTTTATCTACAAAAATACAGGCCTCGAAGCCGCCACCGTCTTCGCTAGCGCCACCTGAGAATCCACAGATGCTACTTCAACACCCTCGGTGGAAACTTCTAGAGAGACGAGTTGTATCGCTGGGAGATTTTCAAAAGGAGATGGACGAGAGATCACTGTCCAATCCTAAGGACACTGATATTTCTAGAATTCCTGTTCCGCTGTCCTCTGGGGAGTCGATGGGGCTGTACGACCATCGGTTCTGGACTTGGCTGAAAAGCTATAATGAGACGAAAGATACTCTACGAAGTGATCCGGTTAAAGAGCGCGCTTTTCGGAGAGCGTTTGCATATTTGAGAGTCAACAAGTCGCATCCTACCAGTGTTGCGAATTGCCATGGAAATACGGGTTATCAGACACCCAGCACAGTGAAGGCACTTACCGGGGTTCTGCGCTCACAGCGTCCACGAGTACCCTTACACTTAAAGAGGCAGGCTGATGGTGGTAGCGATAACAACGATCCACCTCAAACTTCACGCATAGTGAATGATGCTAAACGGCCACGAATTCACGCACAAGACGCATCCGGGTTACCAACTAGCCGTCCACCAGTCGCTGTGAGTGAAAAGAGACCCGCGGAGGTCCACGTAGCGCCGTCAAAACAGCCGAACCCTCCGTCCGTGGTGCCAACGCCTTTGGCACCAGCTTTATCATCACCCAAGCCCGCGCCACCGATTACAAAATCAATAGATCGGTCAAAACCAGTGGCAACTCTAGAGGCAGCAGTGGCGACTTCTGTATCGGAGGCGCCGTCAACGTCAATTACTGCACCGGTATTGCCCGCTTCCACAACAGTGTCGGACCCAATCTCTGTGATTCTAGCTTCCACCCCAGTGTCAATTACAACTGCTCCAGGTGTGAAGAATTCTACAAGTATCAGCACGGCGAACACTGTACTTAAAAGAAACTCGAGCGCCACAACTCCAGTTGCTCCTGCAACAGTATCTACGCCTGCAAAGAATTCTGCACCAGTATCCGAAACGAACAAATTGACAGCGTCAAGTCCTACAGATTTGGAACCAACAGATGCACCAGAGCTACACGACGGAGACGTCCTCAACCCCGAAGGTTGCTGTTGCGTGACATGTATGCGGAGCTGGGCGAAAACACTGACGGATCGCATGGACCAACTCGAGAGCAATGTTGTGAGCTTAAAGCAGGATGTCATTGATAGTCAGCAGTCTTGAACAAACCCTTTCATAGCATTTTACTTTTCCGAACAAAAGTTCTACGAATGACGTTTCCTTTTTGCACAAAACGTAGTAATACAAAAACCCATACAAAAATTCTTTCGTATTGTTCTAGGCCAGGAATCCGAATGGGTGACGCCGCGCCCCTGCGGCGTTACGACGTCGCACGAGATAGTTGCAACCCGAGAGATAGGTCTCCGACTTCGTACTCGTGGCGGTCGCAGTCGCCTCCGAGATGGAGCTCCCCTTCCGCCCAGTCGTCACGTTATTCACCCCGGGAGTCTCGAGATCGGTCTCGATCGCCTCGCCGTTGGCGCTCACCCTCGCGCTTCAGGAACCGGTCGCAATCCCCACCACTGAGAGGCGATTTCTCGCCTCGCCGACGCAGATCTCCGTCGCCTCAGAGTCATTTCTCACGCAACGAATCGAAGACGATCCATCACAGCAACATGTTGGCAGAAAAAGCTATGTCCATGGCGACGTTCCGGCGGATCGTGGCAGACCCTAACTCCCCGTGGTCCAAAAGTGCAAAGAAGTCTGTAAAGATGCCTATTCCAATTCCATTGAACGAGGGCGAGAGCGTCGCGGATTATATGCGAAAGTTTGAGTTCTGGCTAGCCCAGAGGAACCTGACATTAGCCTCGCTACGAAAAGGAAACCCTGGCGTTGAGCGATCATATCGGTATTCGTACGCCTATTGGCGATTGGTAAGAGTGGATGAGCAGTCATCACCCAGAACAGGAGAAGCACATAACAGCAATTTACATGCGCCCACCTGGCATCGGGAAAGAAGCGCGTCACGAACTCGCCGAAGCGAACCGTACGCCCCACCACATCGATTGAATCGAGATTACATGGAGCATGACGTCAGAACAAATGTGTCTTCAGAGTCACCACAAAGTAACAGAATCCCTCTTCAATCGACTTCCGAGTATCGCGATGGACGGTATTCGTCTCGCAGTAATAGTGAGAAGTGTCGAGAGGCCGACACATGCTGTGAAACTTGTGGCCGCAAATGGAGCGATTTGACCACGCGTTTGAAGAAACTCGAAGGAATTGTAGCAAGGTTAGAGTTGCCGTCACCTAAATCGAGCACTGGTCTTCGCGGCAGCTACGTGGATTCACGAGATGAATCATCGTCCCAAGCTCATTCATCTGAGCTAATCGATCTCACAGATGACATGGAACCTGTAACTGAAGGAACTTCCATTCGCAATACTGGTACACCAAAACGTACGCAAGTTGATGAAGTGCGCGATAAACCTGCCGAGATTTCGCCGTCAATCGAAGGGGATGACACTCACGAGCAGTCGATGATAGCTAGCGACCCCAACTCGGTGTACAATAGAGCGGCAAATAATCCTGAAACCGAGGAGACATGCAGCTTGGCATCACTGATCGCTGGGTACAATCAACTTAACGACCAGGTTCTCCTAAATGAAAAAGTAGAGGAAGATGCATTGGCCCGCATGGAATCTACGATCGGGGAAGACCAAGCCGTCGCTGTAGAGCTTCGAAGTCAAATTTATGAGCTCCGCTCGTCTATTAAAGTGGAACAAGACAAGCGCGACGTTGCAGTCACTGCAATAATTGCATTTATCTACGCGGAGAAAAAGGATGTGCTCCCAGGTGAAATCAATGCATTAGCTGCTTCGGGGTAGTAAACGACGATCAGAGCTTGCATGAGGAATGCGCGAATATCGCCTCGACGATAGCAGAGAAAAATAACAAGTTGGCGCGCTTGCAAAGCGAGCTGGCGGCTCATAAAGACAACAACACTGTCGAAGCGGAGCAACTATCGAGCGAAATTGAGCTGGAATGTACCTCTAAAGCTCAGCTCGAGACCGACCGGCACAAGATATTTCTACGACTCATGAAGTCCAACCGCCACATTCAAGCGCTTGTTAAAACGAAGCTTGGCCACGCGTAAATCTAAAGTGACTGAAGACACGGATATGTAAAACGTTATCACGATGCACGCACTCGCTCTTTACGTTTGATCTCTTGAGGGTACGGCAGTTTTTAATGGTCTCGTTAAGCTAGCTGGACTACATGAACAGTGACGCTCTCCTCCAATAAATAAATAAATGACGCGTGGTGGTGGTGTGTGGCACAGACCGTAGTTGTCCGCTCTCCCAGTCGCCTTAACTAGTGCGCCCATCGCCATATCACATGCAATTTACGCGAAATATGCCTGCTTGATGTATGGATAGTAGACGATGATCGCCACGAGAAAAACTGCCATCCGATCAAGTACGCCACTTGTTCGGCTCCTCCGGAAGGTAGAACGCCGAGGTTGATACCTTGGCCATCAGCCGAACGTGCGTCATCCACAGTCGACACCACTGCGCGAGAGCCACGGCGCAGAACAGAACAATAACTTCCACAGCGTTAAAATGATCTCCCCTGCGCCGAGGCGCACGGCCACAATCATAATGGCGGCGCAGACTAACGAAATCACCAGGGACTCCAAATCCTTAGTGGTAGCTTCAGACTTCAGAAGCGGGTGGCGGCAAGGCTGGAAAACTCGAGGCCAGTGCATCTGCAATTCCTTGGCAATACAGTCGCCCACATCGGTGGCCACGAGGACAAGTACGAACAGCGCCAACTGGTCCCGAAACGACTGGTTCATTTTCTGGTCAATGAGATCGGCGAAAGCGATGAGCGGAGATACGATACACACAAGACCTAGCACATCGCACAGCACAAGCAGAAGACTCTGCATCACGACTTTACTCGTCACGACACGAAATACGATGATGATAATGGCGCCTGCCAGAATAATAAAGAGTGGATCCACTTGAGCATCGGAGGCGATCACGTTCACTTGAAGTTTCAAGTACGCATTTAAGCTGGCGACAAGAACGCAGGCCTGATACACGACGAGCACAATGGCATCCGCCCAAGTCGGGGCCACTGAACTGCAGAAAATGGAGACAAACGCAGCCTCTGCGGATGCTCCCACCATCATCCGCCATCCTGACGCAGGGTTACTCCTGTCAAACACTGCACTCTCCACTGCGTAACTCAACGCTACAGCAATAACTGCCCCTAGCACGGCCAGCAGGAAGGCTGCGATATACCATCGTCCGCTGCACATTTTATCGGCAAGGGGCGCGATCGCGACACTCTTGGCGCGCATTACCTCTGCTAATAACCTTGCATAATTCTCCCTCGGGTCTTCTCTCCTTAGTGGTTGTTCCTCCAGCGCGTGGAGTCTCCTGCCTTCTTCTTCTGCCACTGCTGGTTGTGGGCCTGTATGTACCTGTAAGTGGTCTCCTCCTGTCTGTGTCGCCCCCTGTCTGTGTCTGCGTTCCTGTATTCTCGTGCAAGTTCACTGCGAGCAGCAGTCGCTGGCGGATGCGGAAGGCCAACCAGCTCCACTCGACGGCGCCCACAGCCAGTAATACTTGTCCTAGAAAAAGCAGCAAATACGCGTCTCCGACCTCCACGAGCGTCACGACGCCGGCGGGGACCACAACGAACGTCAGGATCGAGAATGACGCAGCGAAGCAGCGAGACGAGCACGCGGCGTGGCAGGGCGGCGGCCGCTCGTCCGCCATACTGAGACCTAATATTGACTGAATAACGACTGGCATTTTGTATGCGAGGGGACCGTGCTCCCTTTCGTTTCTGTGACGGAAGCGGGGTAGGGGGAATCAGCTATTGGCAGTGATGATTGGTTGAAAAACAATCACACGAAACTTGATTGGAGAGAATTCGATAGGGATGGGACTGACTGGCTTTTCGATTTAATTTGATGGTCGTACGAAATACAGTACTTCATCGCACTGAGAGGATGGCACAACTTGTGTCAGCACTCAGCCCCCTACGAGGCGATACGGTATCCTAAACTTACCCTTATCAAGAGATACCCCAGAGCGAACGATGACGCCTTCCCAGTGAGTATATGCAAATAAATAAAGCATACAGATAGTCAATTAAAGTTTTGTCAGATGATTGTGTGCCAATAAGTAGAGATCGGGTTCCCGATAAGGACCTAACCCTATGTATCATTTTAATCTCCCCTTTCCGTTTTAATCGAAATATTGGGCGGTGCCCGTGAGAAGCCTGCGATAGAAGGCCGCAGCGACGCTCAGAAGGCTGCCGCCCATTGCAGCGTCGTATGGAGCGCTCCGACACCAGCGGCGCCTCAAACCTCCGTTCCCACCACACCCAGGAGTCCAAGACGACTTCCACCAGCGGCAGGCTCTTGGTCTTTCTCGCCACACTCGTGGCGGCGGCACTGCCGCTCTCCTTCGTCTTCTACTCGATTAATGGCGGCCATGCACGTCGCTCCGTGTACATGCTGCAAATATGTTTGTCGGTTGGACTGCTGCAGAAGAGCTGGTGGCACTACCGCATTCGCCAGCGGTTCATGGCTCCGTTAGAGGCGGCGGTTGCCGCGATGTTTGGCGGTGACGATCCAGAGATGCCACGACCAGACCCTACCCAGTACGAGCGCATGCTGGTTGAGAGAATGGAACCGAAGAGCTATGCAGTGGAGAAGTTTACGAAGAGGTGGATGAAGGGAGTCTGTGGCGCGACATTGATAGCGACGCTGGTTATCTCGGTTATTGTTACGGCTGCAATCACTACCATTGCTAAACTATGTGAGCCTATGGTGGCTGTGTGTGTCGCGGTTGGCTCATTCAGCAGCATGGTGTGCGCCTGCTTCTCCCCTTTGCCCAGCGATGGAGTGGCCATTTTAATTCACCAAGGCGCGCTCACGGTAACGGCGGTGAGCACCATGATCGCACATTACACGGTCTCCGAGACAACCATACAAATTCTCGACTACCTGTTTGTGTCTCTGGCTAGTTGGATCATCCTAGTGATTTCGCGGATTGTAGCCTCGAAAAGGCTCCTGGAGTGCTCGCTAATGGTAGCCTTGGATACCGTGGCATTGCTCCATTTGACTATTATTATGATGGAGTTCGTTGACTTTGTCGAACACCCACTCGCCAACAAGCTTCCCGAGGATTTCGCTGCCTTCTTCGTCACGGTAGCTTCTGCAGAGCTGGGCCACGCCGTTTTTGATCTAGTGGTAACGAAGTGGATGCCACGATGGTACTGGCGCTGGGCTGCTTCTAGAATGTACACTGCAGCAGATTTCGTTATCTCGATGCTCGCTGGAGCTATTGGTACAGCGTTATGGATGCTGTTCATGCATACCGCGACTATGCGTGTGTGGCATGTTGTTACTCTTCTTGGGGCTGCGGCGCTATCGCAAATCGGACGTTCCTTAATGACACTCATTCACGAAACATCGTTGGCGCCTCCGTGGAATCACGCAACGTTCACGGTTTGGAACAATGGGATGATGGAGTTAATCAACCTGTTCCTTATTGGATGGATTGCATTCCATCCCTATGCAAAGTCAATATTGGACGCCGAAGGTGGCTATTAGTTATAGAAAAGTTGTGCTCCCCTCAAAAAGCAGATGAGCAGCTAAATATTTATTGAGAATGAAGACACAGTGTTATCTTGCACTAAACCAAAACAATGTTTAATGCAAGTACGTTAAAGAATCGTACGGTCACGGCGAGACCTTCGACCATCCACTACTGTCACTCTCGACTGCACGTTTAGACGCATCCTCGCCATCATCGCGCACTGCGGAATTCGCGGCATTAGCAGCTTCTTTGGCAGCCTGTTCTTGCTCTTTTACCCGCAATTTTTCAGCAGCATTAAAAACACCTATGAGCGTATGTAGAGCCCACAAGGTCAGTCTTCGTGGTGCAAACATAGAAGTGGAAGCCAGACGTGAAGCATACCGTTGGTTTGTTTCTTGCAGTTAAAACACCGCGATGTTTTCTTGAAATGTTTCAGAGCGCACGACTCGCAAAAGAAGTGGCCACAACTGTGTATAGAAAACATGGTGATATAAGTTATGACGACATTAGCATGCTGCGAGCATACGTAGAAGTCATGAACACACGTACATCGTTTCCACAGCGTTTCGAAAAGGGCCGCGACAGATTGTGCACGCAAACTGCTCTTCGTCATCGCTCTTAATAACGTATTTATCGTCATCTTCGTCTTCCTCGTCGGGATCTAATAAACGCATATCGATAGTAATGAACCAGACCAACACTTGTAAATCAAAACACCAAAGCATACCCTACCTCGCCCTTCCTGGAGCCGTTGCTGTCGTTTCTTTTCCTTCTCTGCGTACTCCTTCTCGATCTGCCATCCGCTTTTATAATCTCCGCGATCGTGGAGGAATACACAACTGTCACCGTAACCACAAAACCCTGTCTCCTTATAATCTTTGCAAATGTCAGGTTGGTAATCGAAGCGACAGATCGCACGCGCCCAGGTCTGTGCTCGAATGGGGCCTTGGGTACTGCAGCAACAGAAAAGTAGGTAAATTCGTGCGGCTGATCATCATACGGGCGACAATTACAACCTACCCCGTGTACTTGTTCATGCCAATCTGAGATTCCTTCTTCGTGATGTAGCTCTTGTAAGACGCCTTACCGCGGTAAACCTTTCCACTGTCCAAGTCGGCACTGCCATCTTGATTCACCTTGATGCTTCGCTCCATCACAGCACGCGCATCGCTAAATAACAGCACGTAGAAAGCAAGAAGCAATGAATCAGTTGGCATGAGCATCGAGGCTGCAGTACAGATAGGATCTATTGGGCTCACCGATCTTTCTCTGTATCGATTTGGGTCTCGTAGGTGGCGTCGCCCGCGTACTGCTGCGGTACAACCTCGCGCTCTGAGTCGATTAGTTGCGATTGGACCACGTTCTTGGCTTTCTTTACGCCTCCAGTCTGCATTGTCACGTTGGTGTCGTTAGCCAGATAACGGATTGAGGACCATATGCAATGGAGGCAACTTACAGAAAACGTATTGAGTTTGCGTCGGTCCGAAGCCAAGGACACTACAGAGAGATCATCGCTGGCGCCCCTCCGCTTGGGTTCTGCTCGTCTTCGTCTTCAGCAACGCGCCTCCGCTTGTTCTTCTTGGTCTTGGCGGTCCTCGACGCGAACATGGCCAATTTTCTTTTCTTTAAAAAGTGAATAATTAACGATGACCGTCGCAGCCAATCAACGCAGGGGAGAGGGTTAAATGCCAGACTTTCGGCACTTACTGTAAGTGCATACCAAGCGAGGGAGCAAGAAAAACCACAAGAAATAGTAGGAATATGTTGTTCATTTTTTAATGGCGCCTGTCGGACTCCTAGGCCTGAACAGGGATCATATCAA
Source organism: Phytophthora boehmeriae (assembly GCA_011947355.1). Lineage (NCBI taxonomy): Eukaryota > Oomycota > Peronosporomycetes > Peronosporales > Peronosporaceae > Phytophthora > Phytophthora boehmeriae. The sequence goes on along the minus strand of JAAVTJ010000210.1, from coordinate 43,291 downwards.
TCTACAACTTGGGGATTCAAGCGAAAGCGCCGTTCTTCTCCAGCAGCGGCTCGAGGTTGCCGGCCTTGTGCATCTTCTGCACGTCCGAGTTGCCGCCGATAGACTTGCCGCCCACAAAGACGTTGGGCACGGTGCTCTGGCCAGTGATGGTCTCGAGGGCGTCCTGCTGCTCGCTGCCGCCAGCCACCTGGTCCAGCTCCACGACCTCGTACTTGGCGCCCAGCTGCGTCAGCAGAGTCTTCGTCTTCGTGCAGTACGGGCAGTAGCTCTTGCTGTACACGACCACGGGGACGCGGCGATCTGGGCTTCCACGGTTTCCTTGGCGCTCACCATCTTCTTCTTGTTCTTGTCTGCTTGTTGGCTCGGATGTAAATCTGAAACTGAAGACAACTAATACCCAATGGGTGATCCTTTGGATGACAGTTTCCGCCAATCGTGAAGCTCTGATATGTCGCGTTCTGATTGGAGGAAGCCAAGGTTGGACTTGGTTGTCAGTCAACTTGGTGACACCGAGATGGTTCTCGAAGCCGTGCCATGTCCGACGCACAAGTAATTAGGCGCATGGATGTCGCCGCTGTTTGTATCGCAGCATCCTCGGCATTTAGCATTCGCAACGTGTTGGCAAATGGTCACAATATCAATGAAGGCTTGTTGTGCGCCAGTTTGCACGAATTCCGACTGGGCATCTTGGATCTACCGGAGTTTGTTTTGGTTATAACAACGCCACGAGATCACAATGACGGAGATCACTCACGGGCGGTCCGTACTTCCGGCTGACGATATCGCTGCAAAGAAGATTGAGATGTTGGGGGTATGCATGCAAATGCGTTGTGGCGCAAATTCTTAGATGTTCCTTCGACAAGCTATCTATCAGTCGTGTGGTAGCGCTTGGTTCTCAGTTGTCGTTCAAAGGGGAACATTTCGAGGGTGCATGCATTGCAATTGTTCTGGATGACTGGTCTTGGAAATGCCTGCTAGAAATCGCACGTTTCGGACGCTCACTATAAGCAATAATAATAGTTTCGTAACGTATATTCAATGATAGCCATCGCCAACTTAAGACGTTGTTTCATGTCAGCCTGCTCCGTCGCGAGGACGATCGAGACATTACCTGTGTGCTGTCGGAGCTGCGGCCAGCGGATTTACTTACTCCGTTTGGTGCAAATTGAAGTTGGCGGTTGACGGTGCCATACCAAAACCGTCGGGTACGGTCAGCTCGGGAAAGTGGTGACGCAGCAGCACCTTCGACAGAGCGTTGTGGTGGATGCAGTGGTGCACAGCAAAGGCCATCTCGCGGCTGAAAGTTGACTCGAACTGAAACTCGTGACCGTCCGCCGACAGCATGAAAGCTACGTGGACAGAGTGCACAACGTCGCGGTCGGTCAAGCCATGCACCAACTTCTCCAGTTGCTCGATTTGCTCAATCGCTGCTTGGCGATCCCGTTCCACAGGTGTGTCACGGTCGCGGATGTCGTAGCGAACTAAATCACCGTCTTGGCCTTGCTTCTGGGCGGTCAATAGCTCAAGTGGCTTGCGAAGATGGTCAAGCGAGTGACGGGTGTGCTGGCCGACGGAGCCCCCGACAAGCGGACTGTGAAACGTGTAGACAGAGTCGTCCAGGCTGCGGATGAAAGCAGTGTGCTGCTTCAGGATAGCCAGCACACAGGTAGGTGCGCCCGAGTTTCCCGAGAGTATGGAGCTCATGCGCGCTTCCGGTGGCCGCAGGCGACGGCATACAGCGAGCCGCTGCGCCAGCATATTCGCGGTTGAGTCGGGAAAGTGCCCAAAAAGGATGGATCATGTTTATGCACCCGTTTTTGAGCAAAATTGTGACTCAACTGTGGAGCTCCAGGCAAAGCTGCTGGTGAAGCATCAAACAGCGTTTGACGAACACGTGGCGTGCATCGAGCAGAACGGCTACAGTGTAATGATCTGCAACCTGCACAGACGAACCTCCTCTATTTTGCGTCACAGCCAACCTCAAGTGAGTGGCTTGCACCCAAAATTGAGCACGCATCGTCAAATCGTCACGTTGTTACGAATGGGTACGGACATTGTATTTCCAGCGACATGCCACGACCATCTGTAACGGATCTCCAACGTCTGATGACACCGGAAATGAACAGCACGGAATGCAGAAGCTGTAAGCTACTGGACGACGTCGTCGAGGACGACAGCGCTTGCGGCGAAAATGGGGACGCTGATCTGTTTGTCTTTCCTGATTAGGACATCGCAGTGCCCATCCCCACACGCGATCTGCAGAAAATGGGCCCAAATACTTATCTTGGAGTGACTATACCGACCGGCTCTTTTTTATTTAGCCTTACGGTTGGGGCGATTTGATTTCTCCGAGGTTTTATTCCACGGAAAGTCTAATTTGATTTCTAAGGCGGTGTATTAAATTTACACCCCCGGGGCAGTATTCCGATATTCGTGACTTAGCCAATGGGTGATCTCTTTCATAACGCCAGTGATAAAATTACTACAGGATAAAAACCTCGTTTGGGACGAGAGAGGGGGAGGCGTGCGTGCTGGCCTTCTCACTCCCACAAACGCCGAGAGGACGCCGAAAGACCCACAGCAGCCAAGGAACGCCATGAGCCACCGACGACCGACCGGCGGCGCCGCCAACCCTCGCCTCTCCAACTCTCTCCACCGCTGCGCCATTGCGCTCTGCTCTAACCAGGCCGTAGCGGAGGGCGTGTGCTCCATGCACCTTTCGCGGAACGGTCGCGTGAGCAGTGGCCCCAGCGGTGGCGTCATGGACGGACGCTCCATGGGGTCACGTGGCCCCCGCCGTCCTCTGGCATGAACGACGCCATGGATGATGACCGATACTACCGCGCCAGCTCCCACGCCGCCATGCAGCCTCGTGTCGGTCCTGCCTCCAAGAAACACAAGTCTTCGCCCGCCGAGCCGGTGAACCGCTACGTGGTGGACAGCACGGCGTCTGGCGGCGGTCTGACCCGAGAGAGCCTCAACAAGATGGTGACTCAGATGCAGTACTCGAAGAACCCCAACGTGTCAGCCTACGAGAATGACCCGTACGTGGCAGCCCAGGCCCAGTCCGGCAGCACGAATGGCTCAAACCGCTCCGAGTCCGACGGCTCTGTGGATGAAACGAACTTGCGACGTGAACGGAACCGCATTGCCGCTCGTAAAAGCCGACAACGCAAGCTGGACCGCATCTCAAACCTGGAAGACGAGAAGATGCGGTTGGAGCAGCACCGTGATATGTTGGTGCAGGAGATCCGCAGCTTGGAGAAGAAGGACTCGGGCGTCGCCGCCAATGTTGTGATGACCATCACAGACAAAGAATACCAGCAGCTTCAGAGCAAACGCCTGCAGATTATCAAGCACGTTGAGGATGCCTACAACTCGGGTGACATTCTGTCCACTGTCAAATACTTCCGCGACGACTCGATCGTCAGCGGACCGCAGAACTCTTCTGTGCACCTGCGCGGCAAGGATGCAATGGTCCTTGACTATTTGTGCACGACGTATCTGTTTGGAGACGTTCGCCTCCACCACGCCAAGGTAGACTGCGGCGGACCCCGCAGCCAGCACTTTCGCGTGCATTGGGCCCTGTCAGGTACAGTCAAAAGCGCGGGCGTGAGCATGAACAAGGAGTTTTTGAGCTCATTGAGAGCGTCAAGGGTCGACGTGTGACCATCGAGGGAGTCAGCAACTTTTCTTTCAGCGGTGACAAGATCGTGTACGTGCATCGCACGGCAGACCAGGCCAAGTTCCTGTCGGCGCTTGTTAATCTCAGCAAGAGGTAAGGTAGGGCTCATTGCGGTAACGATTCGTTGGAAACGACTTTAGCCTGACTGAAGCCGCTACCAGTAGTCTTAGCCATTTATATATACGTATTCAACGAATGTATTATGCTCTGGACTTGTTTCTTTAGATGGAAAGGCTGTCAAAGCCCCAAAGCCGCCTACAGCTCATCTCTTCCCAACTTTGTTGCGGTGTCTTCAGTTATCGGCTCTTGACCAGCTTTGCACGTAATGGCTTGACGCTTAGGAAGGCGGTACAACTCGCGTAGATAGTCGAAGACTTCGGAGCAGTTGCTTTCCTACACGCAAAAAGGATCGGGTGGACACACGTGAGAAGGTAAAACGTAGCGGAAAAACGCTAAGAGCAACACATGTAGACGACAAACCAGATAAAGTTCACAAGATCCAAGCGTGAAGGGCTCCACATGGCGGATAAACTCACGAGCACGGACTGTAAGCAAACGTGGTGGTAGAAAAAGAAACGACACCAAGTTTAGCATACAGCAGCACGTAGGGGAATATCCATGTAGTACGTACAAGTGCCAGGGAACTCCTGAAAGAAGCGGTCGTTCAACAGACCCATGCGGTGGAAGTACACGAGCTTCCGATACCTACGCCAAACATCCAGTAAATATAACTTGATGGCACCCCTCCATTTTAAGATTCTACAGACCAATGCAGCAGGCGTTGCCATTCATGGTCGAATTTGCGGTCCCAGAGTCGCTCGCCTTGAGGAGAGCACACAATTTGCTGCGGAGTGAGGTTCGACTCCATCGAGAATTCCTCCACCGCCCTGTTCCATACACCAAGCACAAACACAAACAATCTTCCGCATCAATAAATGACAAAGCAAAGGAAAGGGAGCCTTACACACACCTCAACGAATCCATCATTTGCGGCGTGGCATATTCGGCGTAGAGAGTGTTAAAGAGCGAGGCCTCCGTCGTCATCTCCGTGAGCAGCACCATCTTGTAGTAGTAAACCAGCGTCGCGCTCAACATGGTCGCCGAGATCAGCACCGACACATGAGAGCCCATGTTCGTTGGTGTCGGCTCGCGAATAAAAAATGAAGCTAAATGCACACCGGTACCAAAAAAGGTTGTCACAAAAATGAGATCTGGCTGTGGCGATCAACGGCAACGGCAAGTTGCGTTTGCCCTCAGATACACCAAACAAATGCACGGCATCTCCTCTTGCTCAAGAACTTGCTAAGCTCATAGTGCGGTTCGATGCGTGGACCACAACCCAACTCGTAGGGATTGCCAAGGACGTCTGCCTGCATGTGAGGCTCATGTAGCATGATTCATGAAGGAGGGGGGTATGGTCGTGTTTGTAGTGAATTACTTGTTGAAGCAACATGATCGCGCCAGCCTGGCAGACAGGTGGAGGAGCTCGCTTCGCTACAAATGCGGACGATGATCACCAAACAAAACTGGGTATGTCACATTTGGGTACAGTACAGTAACGTTAGCATTGCACGCATGAGTCATCGCATTAACATCGCGCTCCAGTACGCAGTGCAATTCGGTCGAAGCCAGCGGGTGCATCTTCGAGCTGCCAGCACGCACGCATGCGTTCTCATCAAGGAGACGGATCGCTCCGATCGCACTTGGCCGGAGCATATTGCGCCTCGGACGATCTCGAACGAATCTCATCATGAATGTACCAGTTCAACCAGTCGACGTCTTCTCCCCTTACTATTGGCTGAAAATATGTGACGGGTAGGGCTATCGTTGCAGTGAGTAGGGGTTCAAGCTGCGTACTCGCGCAACGATTGGCCAGCGCCCTTTACCACCAACCACCCGCCTTATGCCTGCTTGCAGTCAAGCAACTGCGCGCAGGTCCGCAGTGCACGCACGCAGAAAAGGAGCCGGCGCCGTCCTCTTGCTCAGATGCAAACCACTGGAGAAGCCGCCCAGCAACCGCCGCAGCTTCCGCCCCACCACCCCCGCCGTCGTCCACGCCGCCAGTCCCCGCGCCCATCGGCCGTCAGAACAGCACCGACGACCTCGCTGCTGAAGTGTCTGCGTCTCCCCCGTCCACACGACATCGGACGCGCGTTTACTGTATCGAGAGTGGCGCACAGGCTCGCACATCGGCGCTGACCTCGCCCGGGTCGACATCAGCGAACTTAGCGACAGCAGCAGCAACAACAGCCATACGATGAGCAGCGAGGACGTGCTCAGTCACTCCCCATTCGACGTCTTCGGACGCTCCCCGTCGAGTCTGCCACGCATCGTCGAGCGGCTCGAGAACCTCCCCGGCATGCTAATGCTGCCCCCGCCGCCCCGTGACCGTGCAGGACGCTGAGGCCCAAGCACAGCTCTTGTCGCAAAAATTGGTGTCGATGGATACAACGCAGCCTACAGCCAAGGTCGGATCCTATGGCTCTACGGAGCCCCATGAGCCTGCCACCGGCATCAAAAAGGCACAGAGCTATCAGGCCTTGGCCGACCTAGAGAAAAAGGGCTATTTCCCTGTGGCACCCAAACCATCAGCGCTGGGCGTGCAGCGTGGCCTCAAGGACTCGGTGGTGAACGACATGTGCCGCGCTGTAGTCAAACACATGGTGGGGGACGTGTATGTGTCAGCCTCTGGGTCCTACGGCCAGCGCAAGGTGCTCAACCACTTGTACGAACCTGTATTCGCCTCTGTACAAGCTCACTTCCGCCGCCTTCCAGCCAGATACGCGTTGTCTGTAAATCCAGATGACGTCCCGCTACATATGCGGCTCCTAGCCCAGAATCAACGCGATCCGACAGCTATCGCTGTGAATGCGCAGCTCAAGAAAGACGACAATGGAGAGTACGTGTTTTCTGCTTTTGTTTGCCAAGTCGATCGCTTTGTGAACCAAATAGGCGTGGTTCTGTTGTCGTGGTTTATGCGTTTTGGTGTCTAAACAATGTGATTTTGTTATGTTTGTTGATGCAGTATTGTACCCAATGTTTGTGAGGTGGTGGTTGTATCCCTTGATCGCGAGAATATTCTTGATGCAATCACGCGGGCTCTAACCACCATGAAGGGCAATATCCTGGACGCTGATGTAATGACTACAGCCGACGGCACATTGTTGGACCGCTTCGTGGTTAAAGGCTCCTTTATGAGCGATGAGCGCCAGGAAGAGCTGCGCTCACTTATTGACCAGAACCTGCGCAGACTCAGCATGGATGAAGAGGCTCGGCCGAGCGCCAGTGATTCGCAAGATGCCGACACTGTGAGTCTGGCTGAGAAACTAGGCGTATTGCAGATGGTGGACAAGAACGAGATCAAGGCTGAGTGGAAATTAGACCTCACTGAGGTGCGACTGGAAAAAGTCGTGGGAAGTGGTCGCTCTGGTAGTACGTATAGTGCTTGGTGGCGAGGCACTCATGTGGCTGCGAAGATCGTTGACTCATCTGCTAACAGCGAAGGCTTAGGCGAAGAGTTACTCAACGAATTCCATCGTGAAGTCGCAGTTGTGAGCAAACTTCGTCATCCAAACATCGTGTTGTTTCTTGGTGCCGCGATTAATCCACCGCGGTACTGCTTGGGTAAGCTTGAACTGACCTCGTCGGATTATGCGTGTGGAGAGAGTATGAAACTGAAGACTAACTTTACTTTCTTCGTAGCATTCGAGTTCATGGAGAATGGGACACTGACTGACCTGATCCGTGCTCGTCGCGGTCCGATCGATTTCTTTCGGTTGGCATCGGAGATGGCTATGGTAATACGTCGAAGTATGCGCTATCATTTTAAATGGCGCGAGATACTCACTTTTTCTTGTGGCTTGGCAACTGCAGGGAATGAATTATCTTCACTTGTGCTCCATCATGCACCGTGATCTAAAGTCAGGCAACGTGCTCCTTGACTCGCATGGCACAGCTAAAATCTCAGACTTTGGGCTGAGTTGCGTGCTCGAGATCGGCAGTTCTTCTGACCTGACAGCAGAAACCGGCACATACAGGTGGATGGCGCCAGAAGTTATTCGCCATGAACCGTACTCGAATAAGGCAGACGTGTACAGCTTTGGCGTTGTATTGTGGGAGCTGCTTGCAAGAGATCAGCCCTTCCGCGGCTTGACTCCGATTCAAGGTGAGAAATCTTGTGCTGGTGTGTATGGTTTCTGTCGTTTGTGCTCTAACGCGTATTGATTGTGGTGCAATTTCATACTATAGCCGCTTTCGCCGTTGCTCGTCAACAAATGCGTCCTGCACTGCCTCGCCAGACACCTCTCAAAATTGGAGAACTCATCGAGCATTGCTGGCATCACGACCCAGCGAGGAGACCTGACTTTGGGTCTATTTTAGAGGCGCTACCACTCGTGAAAAGGTCTCTGAAGAAGCGTGACTTCAAGAACATGGGTATCCTCTACGTTTCCCCATAAGTAGACGTCTTCCCACACGCGTGCTATTTAAAATGACCGCTCACTTGAATGGGACGAGTCGCAAGTAGAATGCAATGCAGGACAACTTTGATTTTTGCAGATTTCAATTTTGCGCAGGGACAGCTATTTGTTCCCGTGAGTTTCGTTCAGCGCTCAGGTCAGCCTTCGCTCGCATTCTTAAATTCAATGGGGCAGCGCGGATGCTGTGCGGGGTGCGCCGTCTTGACGCAGCTCGTAATTGCTGCTTGTGTGCTTGCCATCATCCCAGCCGCATATCTTTGGTATAACTATTACCTAAAGCCGTGGGGTGAGGAACACTATGATGAAGCACTAGCCGCTGCTCAAACCGCAGCTTCTCGCGCGGCCAGTGCTGCTGGGGATGTCAACACGGCTGGACTTTCCTGCAGTAGTTGCCTGGGTGTCAACACGCAGTTCCCGATCTCCGGAATGAACACGGACTACTCAACATTCCAAGTCTTGCTGATGAATGACGCTGGAACCGTGTTAACAGTCACTGCATCATCAGGTGTAGCTTTCGCTGGGTTTGCTGCATTGGGTTCGGCTATCATGGGGGCCCTGACGGCTGTAAGCTCCGTGCCGCCTGCTAAGGGGGCCTATTTGAATTGCTGCACATGATCACACAAGGGCAATTCATCACGCTACTCGGATCACTCAATGTCAAAGGTGCTCCCGTGTTCTTCCGTGAGTTTTGCGGGAAATTTGGCTGGACAAACCTTCATGTTTTCCCTTTTTCTCATGGATTGCACCATGAGTCGTCGAACTTGTCGAGGCAGCGCCGTCTTGCGAGCGGCGGCAATGGGCCAAGTTTGGATGGGGTTGGCCGCTACGCGAATACTCTTGGAGTTGACCCGGACCACCTCTTCTATTACACACTGCTCGTGCTGGCCATCGTATGCGGTATAATGGCGTTGCTGTACGTCGCTGCTCGTCTTGCACTGCATCTTCTCAAGAAAGAGGATCTCTTCGAAACCCTCAACAACCGAGTTGTATGGCTAGGCATCCAGTTGTTGCTGCTGTTTCAGTATTCGCTCGCCATGACATCGTGCTTTCAGATCTCCTACTCCCTTCAAAACAATCGCGCAATTGGAGGCTTGTTCTTGGCCGTATTCACCCTCGGGACTACGTGCCTGGGGCTAGCGGTGTTTGGGGTGTTCATTCTTTCTCGGCACAGACGCGAGTTGGTCGATCATGGAACGGAGGGGCATGAGAAAAACCATTCAACCACCGCTATGGGTCCTTCTATCAGGACTTCACCAAGGAAAATCGCTACTTCTTCGTGGCCAAAATGGCGCTGGATGCTGCGTCTGGCGCTGTTGTCGGCGCAGGAAGTGACCCCATGGTACAGCTTGGCATGCTTGTGTCTTTCAATGCACTCTTCATAATACTCATGATTGTGCGGCGCCCCTATTTGCTGCGGGTGTTCTACGGTATCGGATTGTCGACTTCGTATCTGCGTATCGTGATGTTGCTGCTCACACTCGTGCTGGTCTCGCCTAATCTCGTCAAGCAGCATATACGTGACTTCATCTCTCAGATCATTATCTGCATCAATGCACTCGTGCTCCTCTGTCTGTTTGCGCGCGTGGGTTATGTGGTGGTCAAGGGGTTGTTAAAGTGGATCCAAAATCGGAAAGAGGCTCAACCTAGCCAAAACGTTGAGTTTGAGGACCTGCTGGCTATCGAGAATGGCATCGCTGACACCCGAGAACAGCGCTGTGAACCACAACAGCAACACCATCCGCAAACGCCGCCGCTGGACAGCACGCCTCCCAGCACGCACTCATATCACCAGACAACGGACAGGTTTGCAGCGTGGCGCTTGAATGAAGAAGGCACGAGGACGGGAGATCGGCGCGTAGTTTAGCAACGGTCGGGGGACGATTTCGCTCAAAGTTTGAACTTCAAACCATACCACACCCGACTTTGTCATCCTTGCACACTTGAAGTTTAACGTTTTCAACCTTGCTTGCAAGCTGCTTCACCGAAAGAAAATAGTCGCGCTCGCCGTGTTGAACGGGGCCCAGTCTTTGCCAGGGAAATTCTCTGACAATGTGTAGTAAAATGTTCAAATTCTGTCCCTTCGACGTCATGGGATGGGAAGAGTTACATGAACCCCACGCTGACGTCGTCGCGCGACTCTCGAAACTGGCTGTTGCTTCATTCAACGCCGCGCGCGCAACAACGATCATTGCTGATTAAGCGCCACAGCCGGCGAGCCCCAATGTCCACCTCGCCGTATCCACCGCTCGCATTAGCGGACGGCGAGCGTGACAGAATGGAATTTCTCGCCCATCGTCTCGTGCACAAGGCCCTTGCAGACTACGACGCCCACCACCAATCTGGGGCCAGGGTGGATGCGAGCAATTGGAAGCTTGTTCGCAAATGCGAGCAGCTTGCAATGTACAAGCGCATCGAACCCAGCACTTTGTATCAGCCGACATTTGCACCGCAGCATGCGATGCCAATTCGGTCTCGATCTGAGAGCGCTAGCGTTGTCGATCACTCGACGGAACAGGGTCGATCCCGACAGAAGATGCCCGAATTGCTGCAAGTGGGTGTCATCCGAAGCACACTAAATGAAGTCATGTACGGCACGATCGCGGTGGACAGGACAGCTATGCTGCTCAAGACGGCTTACACCGACGACACACTCCTCGACGGTGAAACGTTGTGTCAGCTACGCGGGCCGTCGGCGGCGCATCCGTTTCGCTTCGTGGGGGTGAAATGGGCTGTCAAGAGCACTTCGCACATTACGCGTGCGCCCATGGTTCGACCGCGAGAGCTTCTGTACGTTGAGGCCACAGGGGTCCTGACACGAGAGGGCAGCAGCCAACGCGTGGGATATCACCTCATGCACTCCATAGACGTACCAGGGTACGGTGCACTCGACGACAGGAAGGTCGTGCGCGGAAACATGTCGTCGTGCATTTTGTATACGGAGACCCCAGACGCGACTGGTGCGGTGGAGGTCTTCATGAAAGGCCACTTTGAACCTAGCGGCAGCATATCTGAGAAAGTGGCTACACTGTCCGCTTCCCTCGGAATGATGTCTTGCTCCAAAATCAGCGTGTGCGCTCAGAGCAAGAAGCTGATGTGGCTGTTGCGCTCAAGCCCCGAATCTCCAGGACACCAAAGACCGTCGGGATTTCACCGCCACCGCCGTTGTCCGATATGTTCCAAGGGTTTCACCATGTTCAGTGGGACCGCCAGTTGCGAGTTGTGCTCCACCCTCGTGTGCACAAGTTGCTTCGTAAAGAAGAGGCTAGCATTCGCAAAGCCTGGCAGCAAGAGAGTAACCGTGCGTGCTGTATCTTTCTGTACGAGCTGCCTCACACACGCGCGCCGCCTAGATGACTTCGACGCAGCGCGGCAAGAAGTGCTATCAGCGATTGGAGTCACCGAATCTGGATCTGCAGGGTGCGCGGCTGCTGCGGCTGCAGAACCCCTTCCAGGTGTGCCGAACTGTAAGCGTAGGGACCTTCGTAGGCCACCCTCTGTATCAAAGACGCAATTTTCAGAGTTTCTGACTCAAGTCAGTGGCGCTGAAAACACGCCAAAGCGCGTCAGCTGGGAAGAGTGCGAGGCAGAGTTCCGGCAACCAAAGGTTACTTCAGACATGGAAGAAAGCCACGAAATCGACAAGGAGGTGCTGATATCTCCCGACCCTCGGGTCCAACGCAGCAATACTTATCCGACGCCTTTCCCGGCAGCAACTCCACGCCAATCTTCACAGTCAGAGCTCATGGAGCGCATCATTGCAATGCAAAACGCCGCGGAAGACGCGTATCGGACCACCAGACAGACGCACTACGAGATGGAGGCACGCAATCATGCTGTCCACTTCAGCGGCGATCGACAGTCGCTGTACCCTGCCGTCCGATGAGAAGGGCTGAAGGACATGAACTGATAAATAAAGAGCGTCGTTCATCGTGCTCCTTTTCGCTTCATGTCTTCCAATTGCCCGAAACGGAGCCGCTCGCAGAAGCTGCAATTGGCGCACAAAGCCCTTTGGAGCAAGACATCTTTCCAGTTGACGAAACGCCTAGGAACAAATATACAGTGAAAGCAGGTTCTGGCGCCCGACCGGCTCCGATGTGGAAAAGGCGGCGCCTTATAACGTCGGAAGAACGTGCTTGCTGCAGACGACAGCTCAACCTTGCGCTATGCTGACGGACGAGAGGACGCCGAATTTTCAACGCCTGTGACTAGCATCACGGGTTGATCCTGATCACAAACTATTTTACCCTCCAAGCGGCAGGGTACTTACCGCCCGACACACTCCACCATGAGCTGGCTGCAGACACACGAAGTATCCGTGCCATTTTACGAAGACCATGCGGGCAAACAAGTGTTTGCGATTCAGCTTCGGGAACGGGCACTTCGACAAGAGGAATTGGCACGGAACTGGTCTAGTATCACGAGTACCAGTTCGCAGTTGTTGGTGGACGGTGGCAATGAAAACGACAGCAGCTTCGACAATGACACGAGCTGCCTCGCGCAAAATAGTAGAGCCTTCCACGTGACAACAACAATGCGGTCGTACTCGCAGTTCCGCAAGCTCTGGCGAAATCTCATCCGTGCCACAAAGATGCCGTCGACAACTGCAATGATTCGCGCCAGCAGCTCAGAACCGCGAGGAAGTGCTCCAGATAGGCGGGTTTTGTCACGTTCACTATCTAATACTTTCCAGTCTCTTTCTGTTCCTGGAGTTAATGGAGATTCACCATCTTCTTGCCGCTGTCGAAATTGGAATTGCACATTTCGGAGTTGCCACGACTTCTTGAAAAACTACCCATTCCCGTCCAAACTCGTGATGAAGCGTAGCACGCCTGCCGCACTGGAGAATCGACGCCAGGGATTGGAGTTATTTATTACCACCGTACGCGGGCTCTTTGATACGTTTCCTCGCCCACTACTGCAAGATGTTGACGATATGAAGAACTGCCAAGTCTTGATAGCGTTGGACGCTTTCTTTGGATTTAACGAGAAGCAGTTAAGTAATTCTGCGACACCGACAACTCTGCAGCACCTCTCTGCGCGGAAGCGTGGCACAAACGCTTCAGACATTTACCGATTCAGCAGTACGGCTAGTCTAGATAGCGGCAGCAGTGGCCGAACTCCATCGAGCAGCTACAGCGCGTGCACGACTGACACTGATCGTGGCAGCAAGGTTTATGAGACTGGAGCAAGTCTTTACCTTCAGCAAGATCCTGAGACTGATTTTGAGCTCCAAAAGTTATTCATACCAGACCTGTCCGGACTGCAGAGCAAACAGAATGATGACCAAGTATATATGCCCTCCCGGCTTTCTATCAAAAGTTGTAGTCACGTGATGGAGAAGATGCAGTCCAGATCTGAGAGCTACCGCAGTTCCAACATCCGACGTCAGACCGCACTTCTAGCACAAAACCCCACCATGACGACTGCACGTGACCACACGCCCGCATCCGGCACCAAAGCGCCCCAGACGTTGCTTCCTGGATTACCGAAACCACAAATTCCGTCTAGCGAGACAACAACAATTCGCACGTTCCTTGAGGAGTTCCGAGACCATCTCTTATTGGACTCGGAGGCTTTGGGAAGCTCCGCATCATCGCTTGAGAAGTGGAATGAAGATCGCCAGTGGGAGCTTGCACTATATGTGGCAAGTCAAATTGGTCACGCGCATGCAGTTAGTTCTATCTTGTACCGCGGCACGGACCCAAATGCGGTAATGGAGGATGGCTTGTCAAGTCTTCACGTAGCTTGTCGCGGCGGCCATCGTAGTATTGTGGCGATGCTGCTTACTTACGGAGCTGATCCCAATGTGATGGACGGCAACGGCGTAGCTCCATTGTTGCCAGCTGTGCAGTTGGGTGACCTAGAAATTGTGGACATGCTCGTGGAATATGGTGCCAATGTAAATCTCTGTACAACCGATAATGTGTCTGCTGTACACGTGGCCGTTGCATGTGAGGCACTATCCGTTTTGCAGTTGCTTCTCGAGTATGACGCCTTCGTGAACACCCCCAACTTGTTTAATGGCAAGACGCCGCTGCATCTTGCGGCCCAATGTGGAAGCCTCGTAATGTGCAAGTTGCTTCTACAATATGGGGGCAACATTTTCCATCGAACGACGCGCGGGCTTAACGTTGCAGAGGTTGCCAAGTCGCATGGCCACCAGAATGTGGCCAAGTTCTGTATCAGTTTCACCAACAAGCGTGAAGGTTGGCTTCCTACCAGTGTGGGGTCGTCCAATGGGGCTCAAACTGCAGCAGGAGCTCCGACATTTGAGTGTTCACAAACTTATTGCGGTTCCTTGAGTCCCGAATCGAGCCATGAGGTGACGATTGTCTCGGAAGATGGTTATGCGTACGCAGTGATGTGATACCTGTTAGCTTACAGGAGACGCAGTGGCCCCAATGGAAGGGCATACAACTATTTCAAGTAGGGCTTCCGTAGTATTAAAAACTAGTTTTTGAATTAAACAAGAAGCACTTTCAACATGTGAAACTGACCGCTCAACGCAACGCAGTGCGAAACGTGCTCTAAGAGGACTAACCTATACGCACGTGCGAAGCTCTGGACGATGGATCGGCGGAGGAGTGCCGCACATGGGGCTGGAGTGACAACTTCCATCACCAATGAAGAATGCTGGGATTCAGTGTCGTACCTAGAGAGCGCCTTCCACCATGGTTTTATGCGCTTGCGCCTCAAAACGGGTAACTTTGTGTATCAAGAAGACCCTCGACTCACCCGAGAACTGGACGAGTTTTGTGACGTGGATTCTATGCATACTCCCAAAGGACCGGTGATTCTTCTTGGTGAGAGTGGCATGGGGAAAAGCGCGTTCCTGGCGAATTGGCTTGTGCGTCGCAAGAAGATGTTCCAAAACTGGCAGTCCTCATACCCTGAATTCATTTTTCGCATGTTGTGGGCTGTTCACGGCAGTCTTGTTCCGTGTCAAACCTACTCGAACGAATCCTGCGGGAGATTAAGGAATACTTCGAGCTAAACAAAGATATCCCAGACGTCGAAGAACGCTTGAGCTGGCAATTTCCTCGATTTCTTGAGACTGCCTCGAAAAAGGTCGTGTCATTCTCGTGGTGGATGGACTCCATCGACTTCACACAAATAATGGAGAAAGCATTTTAAAGTGGGTACCGCTAGCATTTCCACCAAACGTGCGCATCATTTTCTCAGCTACTCTCAACTACCCCACTGCTAGGCTTCTGCAAGTCTTCAATGGGGTCGGGACCCACACTGCACCGCGTAGTGATGAGGACGAATGCGGTATCGGTGGCGACTACTATGAGAAAACAAGCCTCAGTGCCCAAATGATTGAGCGAATTAAAGTGGAAGCTGGCCGTCGGAACTGGAAATTAATCCATGTCTTGCCATTGCCCGAGGAAGACAGACGACGTATTGTCAAGAAATTCATTTTCAAAAACCGTGACAACAGCGACCAGGATACTGGCGTGCTCACAAATAAAGCAACAACTGGTCTTCATCTTTTTGACATTCAGCAGAATGCCATCGTGGGTGTGCCTATGAGTGCCAGTCCACACTTTTTAAAAACTTTCTTACTTGCCTGCTCTGGGCAGTTAAGGAAGGTTTCAACATTCACGCTGTTTTCGAGAGTTGGTTGGGCGCTGACAGCGTTGCCCAGCTACAAGAATCCGTACTTCGGAGCATGGAAATGGGGTACATACCAGATCAACTTGCAACAGACGATGCCATGCAATTTCTGATCGAATATGATGGAGAAGACGGCGATCATAATGACATCCCAGCAGACTCATCCTGCTCAACCTCCAATTCTTTGCTAAAATCGTCTCAGGTCTCTGGACTTAGGCATTCGCCTCATCGAAACGATAGTCACGGGATGATCGACCTTGCAGATGTAGCCGACGGCGTTGCAACCCGCGAGGCCAGCGAAGCAAATTATCGCCCGCTTGAAGAAACAGGCGATCACTTTATCCCCAGCTTGAATGATATAAAGCGCGTGGACAGCGTTCACGAGACTAAGGAGATGTTTGTGAATATGGTGCGTTCCGACGGTGGAAGAGTCAAGTCGTTCACAGGAGAGGTAGGAGAGCTGGCGTCTTTGGACTCTTTATCGCAAAACCTTGCTGTGGCCCCGGGTTCTTCATTGGACACCGCTCGACTCAAGCTCAAACGTTTCTCCACTGAGCCTAGTGTAGGCAAACGTGGCTCAAGTGGCATACTTGGTGGTAGACCCGACTATCTGACAGGAGGGCGTCGCGTCGCACCACTCGGTGAACTTCTTGGAAGAGCATTGTGTCTGCTTTACGTGAGCCGGCATGGATTATTGTTGAACGAGTTGCGATTTATCCTCAATGCCGTAGTGACCGAATCACATGACATAAAGCAGCGACGTGAACCCAGTCGGGACGGCGAGAAGAACGCATTCAGCCATCCAGTCGGAAAGTCAACCGTCGAACGCACTTCCTTTTCAGAGGATGTCTGGCAAGCACTGTTACGCGCCCTGCGCACGTTGAGTGTGTTATTCGTACAAGAGGTATTAGTGTTGCCGATGTGCAACGATATTCTTCGTGATGTTATTTGGTGGCGCTACATTGGCAGTGAACGTGTGGAGCAACAATATCACCAGTGGCTGATCCGCTTCTTTCGCATACACCCGACTACGTTTCGTCGTGTTGAGGAGCTCCTGGCATCTCAAGCGCTGCTATCAATGGGATGCGCTCCGCCTGGTGCTTGTTAACCTCTCAATGTTTCAGCTGTTGTATACTGCCAACTACAAGTCCGAGCTTTGTGGTTATTGGAAAGTTCTCACAGATGGGCCCTTGCTGAATTATGGTGCCACAATTGCTGCGTCTGAACCACCAGTTTACGTGATGCCCTACGATATCGTGAAGGAGTACGGTCGGAGTATTGATGATTGGTATCGCGCCGCCCATCCCTCCACAAAGACGTTTACAACAATCGTTCAACTTGTGACGCGCTTTATGCATGAGTTCTGTTTGTCGTATCAGCGACCACTGCCACAATTTGTTCACGAACCACTAGACCTCAAGCGGCTCTACATGGACGGGTTTATCTTTGTGAAAAACCTGCCACATGTTCAAACTGTAGGTAGCTCCACAGGTGGTACATCATCGCCATCTACACTGTCTGGAGTATCAACGACAAGATCTACAACTACTTCCTCGACTTTAGGGGATATGTCTAGCATGGAAGCCACGGCTTCGTCAGCATTGCTTGCAGCATTGGACAACTTTCCACCGCAATCAATTTTGTCAAATATTGGAACGGCGTGTCCCCCAGTCAAGGAAAAGGGGCTGTTCAGTAATTGCTTCTTCTTCTATCAGCGATGGATATGGATTCATTTCCCATGGCTCGCGCTTGGGCGCGATATTGTTGTGCGAGAGCCGGTTGTGCAGAATCCAATTCTCGAAAAAGCAAGCAGCTCAACTGGTGGTGGTGGCAGTAGTGCAATCGCAACGCTAATATCACGTGGTGCCTCAGTGGACTCTCTGCTTCCACCAGGTTCTTCTCCTGGACGTATGGGTGATAGGGGTGATGAAGAAGTCCGGCGAATCAATGGGGGTGATAGTATCGCCAAACCGCCGAGCGCTAAATCCCTACAATCGATGGCACGCTCCGGGCTGTTTGACGCCCGATTTTGGGATGTCAAAAAGAGCATGTTCGACCCTACCACGCGACGTCCTCGAGGGGCTATGTCCACATCACAAATCGCCGCTGTGAAGAATGCAAGTGTTTTAGTTACGTCGACAACATCTTCGTTACTTCACCAGACGGCAGATGTGATATCCCCTGAGAATCTCTTTCACAAGAAAACTGCGTACTCGACTGTCAAGTATGTTTTAAGTTCGTCTGTTCGTCAACTCCCCACTGCCACATTACAAACTTCTGCATCGCTGCCGGTGCTATCAGAACAACGTACTCTACCCTCGACTACTGCAGCTAGTCGCAACGATGCAGTAAAGGTAGGCAAACCCGATGCTCTATCATTGGAATCGCCGCCTGCTGATAGAATTGCTGGAGCCACACATCTTACAGTTGTCAATGGTACTGGAGCTAAAAGTCAATCCTCGAAAGAGATGAAGTTGGATAGTATCTCTGGCATGGACGATTTAACGAAGATGGGAATAACATTCGGACTTCCCGCGCATTTTCAGGAATATCCGCAATCCGAATGGGACCTAAAGCAGTCATACAACCATCGAGTAGTGCTCAAACTTCAGGCACTATATGATACCGTCAAAACCGAAGTGGCGCACAAGCAAAAATATTTACATGACGTGAAGCGAAAAATTCGAGAGACTACACGGCGTTACGATATAACAATGCGTGAGTGTGATATGGCCAAACACGCCGCTGAAGAAATGACTTCTCGCGTAGCAAAACTCGAGCAAGTGATGCAAAACATCGATCACCAGGAAAAAACGCACCGCAGGCTCATTCGTGCGTGTGAAATGTTTCCTGCATGCGCACCTGCACACTATGACGCCAATAAGAAGGAGCTACATCTACTCCAGATGAAACTCAAAGATCTCTTGGCAGAGAAAAAAACATTACAGGTGAAGAAAACCCATCTGCAAAACGAAGAGTTGCCGGTGCTACGCAAAGCAGTGGAAAAGAGCAAACGTTTGTTGACTATGGTAGTGGAGAAGCTTGAGCGCGCACGCGAAAAAGTAGCCCATGAGCAGGCGGCATCGGACAAGTTGTACCAACGACGACTTGAGATGATTGAAAGTGTGCGGGCTACAAGCATGAAAGGCTTAGACTCAACACCAGAGGAAGAGTCCCGGAGGCAAGCTCGGCAAACGTTTAGTGCTGCTACGCGGTCATTGGCTGCCAAAGTTGCATTGCAGCAATGTGAATCGATGTGCGAAAAAATTCAGAAAGCCACAGGATTCTCCAAGATGGAGCTTATCCTTCAGAAATTCACGCGGCGTGAGGAACTCAACGCTGGTTTTGAGGAACAGGCAAAGCTTT
The DNA here is from genome assembly GCA_011947355.1 of Phytophthora boehmeriae. Taxonomy (NCBI): domain Eukaryota; phylum Oomycota; class Peronosporomycetes; order Peronosporales; family Peronosporaceae; genus Phytophthora; species Phytophthora boehmeriae. The sequence continues at coordinate 24,145 of JAAVTJ010000210.1, read as the reverse complement.
ATGAGGCGCGGCTTAAACAGATCAAACTCAACCAGGCAGAACTAGAGGAACAGTTGCATTTATTAGAACTTTCTCAGGCTTCTGCATCCACGGAGGATCCTCGGGTGCTTGAGCAGAAATTGCGGAACGCGGAAGTGGAGCTCGCACGTGCTGAGTACACGCAAAGTGCTTTGCTAACGAGTTCGAAAGAAGTGATTGCTGGTGCCGCAAGAATCGTGAAACTTATGGGTGTTACCAACTGTTCAGACCCGTACCAGAATGCCATACCAGCAGCTCGTCTGTGGCCACCTCCCATGGGGTACGAAGGCGAAAGCAGCCTTACTTCTGAGTTCGAGACACTTGAGCCACCAGCTATTACAGCGCTGCTACAGATCTGCCAGGACCGTGCGACGCTCATGATTGATGCGGTTCGTGTATCCACCCTATTCGTTAGCATTACGTTGACTAATGTGAGTTTGACTGCTTCCTTCGTAGGTTGAAGGCGCGAGAAGCGATCCAGATCTCAACTTCTCGCTGGTAAGTAGCACATTAGCTTTGCATCGTGTCCTACAGTAAGATGCTTAACTACCTTATTCTATTGCATGATCAGATTGCCGATCCGTCTTCACGTAACCGGCGTCGGACTGTGCGCGGCGAAGAGAGAGCATCAGTACGCTCGGGTCGCTACAGGAGACCGCAGCAGCTAAGTAGTGTGGCAGAGAAGAGCAACCGTATAGGCTTTGACCGTGGCGCAGTACCGCCGATCGACACCTCAAAGGGTACCGGGACCGCTATCTTCGCGCAGGCGACAGCACGCAGCTATTCTGAAGATCCTTGTGAGGAAGGGTCTGCCAGAGACACAGAGGTGCTCTCGCGAGAAGTTATCAAAGCCTCAAGTAGGAACAAACTTGCCCAGAGGAAGCGCGGAGGTACTAGTTCAGTCGTGTTGGGTGATGGGGAGCACGAGGGGTAAATACCTCATTGCACCCACGAAAATGCAACGCGCTCGAGGCGCCTTTGGATTAAACTCTAACGCACTAGTATTAGGACATTGCACTGTTATTCTTTTATCTGTTCCCACCTACGCCTTTCTATCTGGAGAATATAAGTATAATAGCTGTGATGTAGTTAAGGGTAAACGAAAAATGGTATTCAATTATCAAAGCCTCTAGCCTTTTTGTCAAGGCCAGCTAGCCTTGACAAAAAGGCAACTTGCTTGTAGCACTTACTTACTTTATGATATAGCAGATATTGTACACAAAGTATAAATATTCTATAATTCATATAGATAAGTAAATCAGATACATAAAAAACATGAAAAAGTTGAGCGAAAAGAGAAAAAGAACGACGCAGTGTTTGCATAGCATCGGAAAGCATTCACACTTGACTTACTATGGGCGTCGGGGTTGTAATCGCTCCCATTAATTTGTGGCGCGCTAATATTCGCGTCAATCCTGCTCGCGCGTATGTGACCGTGAATACCAGAGAAAGATTCTTCCACAAAGAATGTGGCTGGGGCATGTTTGTGTGTTTTGTAAACTGGGACATCTTCAAGGTACGAGGGCCAATTAGCAAATAAAGATTTAACAACAACTGATTTAATCTATTCTTAATTGTCGTTCTCGTAGTGCAACCGTTGCACCCCACTGTCTAGAATGATCAATATTCTGATTAGAGGTATGGCGTGCTTATAACGAGGACTAATTGTTTCTGTGACGGGGCACATAGCAGCTTTGCGCTTGAGGAAGCTCGGAGTACTACGGTACTCAGTGGACAGGTGTCGCGCTGGCGTACATCGTACGATACCCGTACGAAAGCTTGTGCTTCATCTTAAGCCTTGCAAAGCAAAGCGTAGAACACGCTCAACACGAGCGTCTACTTCGGCATAGCTCGCCATAAGAGCTTCGAGTGAAGGAAGCTTCCGAGCTTTCTCCACCCAGCGCATGAAATGCCCTTCGTCATCATCTGATGACTCCCCAGGTGTAACACCCGCGGACAAGTCCGCATGTTCGGAACCGGCCGCCGAGCGAGTTGATCATCGATCCGCTGTCGATACTCGACGGCCGGAATATCCTGCATTGTCAGGAAGCGCTCACGGAGCGCGTCTCGCTGTGCGATCTGGTCGGCAGTGGTTACCTGCGGACCAGCAAGGTACGAACTCAAGTTCGAGGCCTTAGCATGGGTGCGCGCGAGACCAGCGGGGTCCTGAGACCCGAAGCCATAATCTCTACGGTTTGAGAACCGCACAGGCGCTGCCTGAGGTCGCGACAACGCATGAGAGGCTTGTGAAGCCAATTGTCGCTCTTGCGCGTCATCCAGATCGTTCGTAACGACACGCGGACCCCTGGGGTCGTCTTCATCGCTGAATGACAGCGGAGGCGCATCGCGCAGGGCCCTGCCCCCATAATCCGCAAGCGTTCGTTCCGGGAACGGATTGGGAGTCCGCAGTGGACTGCGCTCCGAAGTCACCGTGGTCGTCGTGACCGTCGCGGGACTTGTCGTGGACGCCACCGAGTATGGTGGGCTGAACGGTTCGTGGGAACCCAGAGCGTCGGGATCGCTCATCTCTCCCTCCTCGCGCTGTGCGCTAGTGTCGGTCTCATAATCGACCTCCATCTCGCTCCCATCCTTGGGTGGTGAGCTCATACTCGCAGCGATGCTGCTCGCGCGTGCGCGACCGTATATGTGGTCGTGAGCACGAAAATACTCTGCCACAGAGAGTGTGGCTGGAGCCCCAGGCACGGACGCCTTCCCTTTGGTCCGGTCCTGGACCGCTGTCTCCGCACCAAGTGCGTTTGAGTTAGTCCCGTTAGCTGATGTAGCTAGGGACAATGCCTTAAAGGCGAAGCGTGAAGACGCTGAGGCTGTTGCCGTTGGTCGTAAGACCCAGAGACTTGTGGGTCAGAGCTCGGAGAGCTGTCGTGCTGCTTAGAGGCAGGAGAAGCCTCGGAGGCAGGGGGCATGCAGTGCTGGGCACTTTGCAAATTCGAAGATGCTCTCGGAGCAACCGCGGAGAACGCGGTGATGTGGCAAGACTTACCAGGACACGAGGTGTCGACAGTTTGATGGGGAGGATGTAACGGGGTTACATGAAGGTGACCAGTAAAGGTGGACCACACCTGGTCACCTTGGAGACACATCGTCCGGATAAGATATCCGTATCCCTCTTCAAAGAGATATTGGTACTTGGTACCCTCGGATTACCTTAAGTCAGTACTGATGTCAGTACATGGGCGCAACGCCATTCATTTGTGCATGACTAGAACTAAGTATGCAATAGTTAGTTCTATACATTTAGGAAAAGAGATTTAGACAGACAAAAACATTCAATTCAGTTCGCATTTGCAAGTTAATTAGAAAGTGTTTTTGATTACTTTTAATTTACTAAGGTAGTCCAAAGAGTCAGTTTTGGACTGTGAAGTATTACTATACTTGGTTCTTGTATAAGAACGTACAGTCGTCGGAACTCCGACTGATAGACGGACGTCTTGGACTCAGAGAGTCGCCCCCTCTTCCTCTGTGCCAAGCACTTGCTACGCAGCCCCGCTGCTCATGAGCTCAACGACGGCTCAGGATGAAGCTTAGGCTAATGAAGAATGTGTCTTCAGACGGTTCGGAGCTAGCTGTATGCTTGGTCATGACCAAGATTCTAAATTCATGAGTGAGGTATTCACTAAATTCATAAGTGAGGTATTCACTCGGTTCAGAGATATTTTTGGTACCAACCAAAGAGCTACGTTGGCATACCGCCCGCAGGCAACGGTCAGCAAGAACGCTCGGTCCAAATTGTGATGAGGAGTGTGCGAGCTTACATCTCAGAAGCAGATCAAAGTGATAAGGATGACCATGCCGAACGTTTGATGTTCGCATTAAACAGGTTGGAAACACCTTTCTTCTTGATTCACGGATGGGATGCTCGCGGTACTCTATCTGCGATGCTTGGTCCAAGACCGACTAATGTCGTTGAACGTTCTGCATATAAGTGGCGGCGCAAACTTCGTCGATAGTATAGTTACGCTCAAGCGTGCGCTTGAGACCTCCAGATCGAAGCCAAGAAGGATCACTCAGACGAACAAACCAAAAGGTGGAAGGAGTTGTCTGACCGAGTGAAGTCTGGGTTCAAGATTGGAGATGCCGTTTGACTCTACATACCAACGGTTCAACCTGGCCTAAGTCGGAAGCTGGCTCATATGTGGCATGGACCGTTCAGGATCCAAGAGGTCCACGATAATTTCCGAGTGAAACTACAGGTTACAGACTCTGGATACAGAGTCAGCCCTTGGGTCCATGTGAGTCGGTTTAAATCTAGAATCTTGTTCCCTGAACGGTCCAAGGTCCAAGCCTAAGTCGAAGAAGATGATGAGTTTGATGCTGCCTTGCTACCAGAGGATAGTTGGGAACCTGGCCATGATCAAGGAGAATACGAGGTCGAGAAAACCTTGGATCTACGATAGACCAAGAAGACCCGGATGTCAAAGCATGTTCGGAAATACTTGATTAAGTGGAAGGGTTATGCAGATCCAAACTGGATTCCTGTGTCCCAACTAAGCTGTGGGTTTCTGCTCTACGTTTTAACAAGAGTGCCAAGACCCAAGCTTGTTTTCAGACGATGCAAGTGGAAGATCGTCCCCTTGAACTCTAAGTCCTAAAGAGCGATCTTGGATCAAGACTCTTGGTCCTAATGTGGTGTAACGATTTCTCACTGTGTGGAGACACGCCAGTTGACTGACCTGTCGCGCTTTCCGGAGAAACGTCAAGTATCCGGCACTGTGATTGGTCAAGACTATGGAGTATGATTGGTCAATATTACATACGACCGACTACTCATTGGCTATTTTGAAGGACCTGGTCACTCGAGCGAGGAAGTCACTATTGTGGATACCGAACTTTGCCGAGTCCTCGGTGCGAACCTATCTGGGTATAAGTGCGGATTTCCCGGTGGTCTTAAGTTCGACCCTGAATGAGTGCGCGGTGACCCTTCGAGAACTCGGTGGCTATTTTGAGTATTCGGTGGCCCTTCAGGGACGCTCAATGAGGGTTCGACTCTTCGGTGAACAGGCGTAGAGATCCGTAACGGGTCATAGTTCATTACATAATTGTATAGTTGCATAATTAGTTACATAGTAGGATGTAGGTCCGAAAGGACGTATAAGGAGATTGGAATATTCCACCAAACACGAAGAGTGAAGAGGAGACCTTTTAGGTGAGTCTACTTGCTTGTTTGTGTGGGTATGCCCGTCAGTGAACACCGAGCATTGCTGTGAAGTGTTCACCTGGCAAGGCCAAGAAGTGTGTGGCCGATTATATAGGGAGTTTGTATAGGGTGAAGGCTGAATTGCCTATATCTCTTTATTTGAGTGCTTCCAGCCGAGATTTTACCTTGGCGCCCCCGTATAAGCCTAGGCAAGGCCTAGTACCATTCCGCTGTTGGGAATACGGGGTTGTGTGAGTGTTTAGCGCATACTACCGAGTGCTCGTGGTAGTTGTGCGCGGTGTATCACTGGTGAAAGTCGTACTTAGCGAATTCACGGTCCAACGTCTGGCCCGGTATAGGGACTGAGTGTGGGCCTTCAGAATTCATCCCGACTATTAGTTTGCCGGTCTGGTAGACTATTTGTTGTGGGTTTAAGCTATTTACACTACTACCGAAGATTCACGTGGGTTTTACAACACCACAATACGTGCAGCGATCTACTACGGTATGCAACGAGACTGGGTCTCAATGTAGTACGACGTCAAGACGGCTTTCTTATACCGACCACTTGACGATGTAGTTTACATGGTGCTTCCGCCCGGATATGAGGGTTCTCATCTAGGGAAAGTGTGTCGACTCTTGAAGAGTTTGTACGGCCTGCGGCAGGAATCGTACATTTGGAACAAGACGCTACATGCAAAGTTGGTGGAGCTGGGCTTCGCATGCATTGAGAAGGATCGTGGCCTGTGTGCACGGCAAGTGGGAGGAGAGATCACAATGCTGATTCCGGTCTACGTTGATGATCTGCTTCTAATTGGACCTACTGATCTTTGCAAGAAAGTGGCCGCCAAGATGCAAGATGCGTTTCAGTTGACTTAGCTGGGCGAGGTGCGATATCTACTTGGGATTGAGATCATCATTGATCGCGTGGCACGTCAAGTGGTGTACACTCAAGCTCAGTACATTCGCGAGGTCCTTCGTCGTTTTCATATGGAATCCTGCAATGGTGCAAGGACGTCGGAGGCGTCAGGGATGCCCCAAGTGCGGGCGCCAGCAGAGGCTGACTCGCCACCACCATATCGCGAGCTAGTGGGAGCATTGGGATACATTGTGTAGGGCACAAGGCCAGATCTAGCACACGTAGTGCGCAACTTGGGAAAGTACTTTGATCATCGACACTTCGCTGTGGGAAAGCATGTATTGCGCTTCCTTAAGGCTATGGCAGATTACAGACTAGTGACGGATGTCAGTGACGGAACTACTGTCAAGTTGCTACTCTACACGGATACTGACTTTGCCAATGATTGCAAGAGTATCAGCGGGTATGTGACGATGGTAGATGGAAACGTTATCTCCTACGCCTCTCGAAAACAAGGCATAAATGCTCAGAGCACCACTGAAGCGGAGTATGTTGCGATAAGTGAAGGGTTAAAGGACTTGCAATGGCTGAGGCAGCTATGTGACGAATTGAAGTGGACCTACACTACGCCGTTGTTGCTGGTCGACAACATGGTATCTATCTACATGACAGATCGGCCTGATAAACACAGCCGAGTCAGCACATTGAGAACAAGTACCACATGTCAAGAGTTCTCGTGGAGAGAAACCAACTCCGAGTGAAGAATGTTGGTACGGACGACATGGTTGCGGATATAATGACCAAGGCACTGGGGGCTACAAAATTTGAACGATTTCGAGCCATGCTAACGGTCCTGTCGCTAAAGCGTCGAAGTGCACAAAGTGAAATGCAGAGCTGGGCTCTTGCAAACTGAGTGGTGCAGTAAAAACTCGACGGACTGAGTTTTATAGCTGGAAGCTCCTATGAATTGCGTGACGCAATACCAAGACCTTTGAGTGATCCCAGATCACTCAATCACGTGGCGTGATGGTTTGGAACCGAGGTCTGTTGCACTGTATGTGCAAGCTGTGTGGCACAGCGAGTACCGAGATCTTGGAGTGAGCCGTGCTCCCTCAATCACGTGGCGTGATGGTTTGGAACCGAGATCTACGCGCTGGTAGGTGCGAACTGCGTGGCGCAATGAATACCAATGACTTTGTGTGAACAGGGTTCATGCGATCACGTGATGGCTCGGAACCAAGTCTTTTGCACTCGGATGTGCAACCGCGTGGCGCGGTGGTATTGCAACGATGTGCATATATTGAAACTGACGAGCTCATGTATCACATGCACAATATTGATCGACGTTGTCATGAAAAGTAGTAACCTACAAGTAGCATTGGAGTGGCTCCAGGTTGCACTGATAAAACGTCTGGGACGCAAGGGTTGCATGGCAGACGCACGATCTGGCAGAAGCGATCGAGTGCTGCGCATCGAAATTGCTGCGCACTGATCGGGTGGGAGTGTCATACCAAATCGTGAGAGCTGCCGTGAGCGCCAGCTGTTGACAGCTCCGCTGACAATAGCCGATGTCTGTGACACATGTACAGGTCTTTAATGGTTGGCTGTGGTTAATAAACGTTGCAAAAGTGGTTGAGCAGATGCAGGATGGGGTCACTTCAGGACTTACCGTGTGCGGCCACGTGACTCCCGTCCTCCATCTGCAAGTCCCGTTGGTTTTGCCCAACAAGATCTTTTGCTGTTCCTACTAAAGTGTCCTATTCTTAATAGTAGACAAAGAGAAGGTGGGCACACTGTCTCGGTCAGACGAGCTGATCCGAGACAAGGTGTTGACCTCATATGTAATTGTCTCGATTGGCCAGATGTGGATGGTGATTTTGTTTTGACGAGAACATGCAATTTGATGCTCGCGTTGCTGGTAAGTCAAATGTGTAAGTGTGCATCACTATATGTGAATCAGGCTATGTAAGGATTTATCTCGTGTTGCGTTGCGGAGTCGGTATTGCACCACAAGAACGTCAACGCGATAATTGTCTGAGAGCAACACATGAGTCGGGGCAACGTGACCACTGTTTGCGTCGAGAAGAACTAGAAGAGGAAGTTACTCAAGAAGCTCAGCTCAAATGCCATGCAGTGAGCAAGTTCGCATCGCGATATTTCTACGGAATCGACAAATTGGCGGCAGTTTTAAGCTGTAAGTCGAAATGATTGAGCTCCAATATGTAAAAGGGATCTCGATAATGGTCGCCAAACTTGGACTTTCGAATTCTTGTCGACAGCTCTGGAACTCCACCATGCCGTCATTTTCGTCCGATTCGTGTGGGATAAAACTGCCCATCCGTTTTCAGTTTTCAGTGGGGTACATTGTGGTCATTTAGCTTTCTAACGACTACCTATGCCCTTGTCGGCAGTGGTCTCTTACCACCTGCCCCGCTCCAGCGCTACGGTACTGGAGCTACTCCTTGCCATTACATCTTGAGAGCCGCGAACTCCGATGAGTTCTCATAGTGGTTGTGCTCTATCCAGTGACCTACGTCACTTGGTGCATTTTTGTAGATGTCGTCCCATTGCGAGCCAGAGTAGAGCGATCAAGATGGGCAAAGTTGAATGCTTTTGCGAGAGTCCATTGCCATGTTGGCGAGTGTGTCCGCCATTCTGTTGTACGCGCGTAGATGGTGATGTCAGGCCAAAACGCCAAGTTTGTCCGAGAGACGCCGTATCGGCCAGTAGAGAGGGAGAAGGTGTTTAGTCTTCGGGACCGTACGATGAGCTTGCTGTCGGATGGTAAGCTGACTGTCCCCGACAACATGGACTGGTTTCCATTGGTGGCGTTCGCAGGCCTTCAGACCAAGCAGAAGCCCCATGTTCTCCGCTATGTTGTTAGTAGTTAACGTAGCGGCTAGAGACACACTGCTAACCCAGCGAACAGTGATCTCCGCTGCACCGGGGCCCAGCTGTACTACCACAGCACCACTGCCCCCTGGCCCGGGGTGCCCCTGGAGCCCCCATCGAAGAACAAGAGGAGACGGGGGCCTGTTGGAGGCACCGGAACCAATTCGGGGTCCGACCTGGAGACACGAAGCACATGCTGTATCACCGATGTTATTCGGGACATCACCTTCCTCTGGACCCCGCATGACAGTCGTAGTGGTACAGTACCGTAACCGTGTCGAAGCCGCGTTGCAAGTGTGGCTGTGTGGAAAGGCTGAGATACGTCATTATGCTGATCGAAATGTTCCATACGCCAACGCCAGACACAATGGAAGTAGATCGCGACACCGAGCATCCAGCAGCTATCCACCGCGTTGTCCAGACCCTCAGTGAGACGGTCCAGGTCCACTGCGCGTAGTAAAGGAAACAACTCCGTTGCTGCAGCTCTAAAGCCGGATGGGACGCAGGGTAAGTGCAGGCTAAAAGGGTAGCTTCCACTTGATACTCATAAAGTCCCGCCTATATCCAACTTGAGATGAAAACCCTTCGTAGAGTCGTTGCAGCCGGACAGGACCAGAAGACGTGCATTCTGGTCACCTTCCGGTACCGGATGCAGGTAGAATGTGGGCACCCGAGGTGACCCTGCGTTGAATCATATAGAGAAAACGCGTGGTGTTTGAGGCGGAAAAGTATCTGCTCCCACGGATTAAGGCCAACAATACGTCGGATGTGGTTCCACTCTAGACTTGAGCTTGCCTTTGCTGCCGCGCCATGGTCTCGGAGCCACTTGAGCTCCCGTCTCTTGGCACTCCGCCGACCTCGATGGAGTTTGTATCGTTGTAGAATGCTTTTGAAGTAACTTCGCGGTGGAAGTCTGTTACCTGTACTGGCCCGGAGGCAGACCATTCTGCTGACAATGGGATGTGGATGTACGGTCACTAGACGGATACCGGACGCCAGTGAGTCCCTAAGCACTGCTGTGAGTTCCTCATGCGAGCGGATGGGAACGGTGCGAGGCGGCTGACTGCAATCAGTGGTGAGACATAAAAACCCGGAAGGCAGAATCGAGTCAACTTGGCGACAACTGGGTGGTCCGACCGAGAGGTGCTGAACCTTACCTCCTGGTTGTGGAATCCTCTGTCCAGTAAGATGGGGAAGTTCGTGACCAGCGTCAAAATCAGACGAGATGCCTGAGTGAGCGCTGGGGCAAAATGCTGGGACCTTCGACACAGCACAGTGACCGTAAGATAGCCATTCCCGTGTCGGACCCAATGATGGACGTCCCGGATACGTGTTGAGCTGGGCGAAGTCAGCTTTCTTGGTTAGCCGTCCCGTCTCCCCATCATACAGACGCAGATCCGTCAGGTTCAGATAAGGGAGCCATTCCGTACAGACCTCCCCAGCCGCCTTGCGTTCTTCCTTTAGAAAGAGCCGATGAACAGACCCCCGAGCTGACTGCCATCGACCTCAATACATGTTCCAGAGCGATGAAGGGTTAAACCGCCGAAATGGCGCACCAACGAATGAATTGCAGAGACCATAACAATCCTATCCCGCTCCTCGCTCATGATTCCAGCAGACGTAGCGACAGCACGCCCCGTGCTGCACACTCCTGCTCGCCATCTTGGCAGTGAATCTTCCAGCCGGAGACTATTTGGAGCGATGAACACTGCTGCTGACTTTGCCGGCGAACCCGACGCCAGCAAAATGTCCCCAACCACGTGATTTAGAGCCGTACCACTGACCGCCCAATGAACCACTATGGCCGCCGCCAGCGCCGTGAGCTCTGCACGAAGATACGGGACTGCAAGTCCGCCTGTAGCTCTAGGGAGCGCGGCTAGATCAGCATCCAGCCACGCCCTGCTTCCGGCCAGTTCCGTGGTGAAGCGACCGAACCAGACAAAGTTGCGAATCCTTTTGTCAAACGCGTTCACCGTGGCTAATGCCGGCCATGCGTGTTGACCGATAAAGAGTAGCTTGGGCACGATGACTGCCGCCGCAATGAAGCTCCGTTGGTCCACTGTGAGGGTTTTCCGACATGCTAGAACTAAGCGCGTGCGAAGCTGCCGTTCTCCAACGGCCCATGACTTCTCCGGATCTGTTTTGCTGGCTACATGGATGCCCAGGTACCTGTCATGGCACCCTTGAGCTTGGTATTCGAGTGGGTGTAGTAACACCGGTAACTGGGATGGGTCTGTGGGGTGCAGGGCCATGACCACCGTCTTCGTTGGGTTGAGTTGAAGTCCGGACGCAGCACCAAATTCTTTAGTAATCCGAAGCAGAGCGCTCACTTGTGCCGAACTACGGAGATACACCGCAGTATCATCGGAATATCCTGCCACTCGGAGTTCCATGGCCGTGTCTCCAGATACCAGGGAAATTCTGGTAAGCTCAGGTTGCGAGTCAATGGCCCGATACAAGGCATCGATAGCAAGGTTAAACAGGACCGAGGCCAGCGGACAGCCCTGTCGAATGCCACTGGTCACTTGCAGGGTTCATGAACGGAACCCGTTCGCAAGAAAACGCGCCAAGGTACCAGAGTGCAGCTGCCGAACTGCTTGAACAAAACAAGCTGGATATCCGCCGCGTTCTAGCGCCTGGAGGAGAAATGTCCGTGACAGCGAGTCATAGGCTTTGCGAAAATCCAGCATGAGAACAACCGCAACTGCCTGAGAATCGTGAGTTGTCGCGACTCGTTGTGCTGCTTCGAGTTTGTGTAAATCCTCATGTATCGTCCGTCCCGGCACAAACCCATGCTGGTTCGGATAAATCCTCTCAACCAACGTGTCTTGGACCCTCGTGGCCATGATGCGTATAAACACTTTGTAGTCCGTGTTGAGAAGTGCAATAGGACGATAATTTAGCGCATCACAAAGATTCCCTTTCTTCTTTAGACAGAAGATGCCCGCCTCCAAGAAAGAAGGCGGGAATACTCCAGCCTCGAAGCATCGATTGAAGAGCACCAGCAAGATTGGGATTAGCCACTCAGCATACTCTCGATACCAGTCGTTTCCCAGGAGGTCAGGGCCTGCCGCTTTGCCTGATTTGCACGCCTTGATTGACGCTGAGAGGTCTGTTTCTGTGAACTCCCGCGCCATCACGAGTTGCAAAGGGGAGGAAGAACCGGCTTGAGGCTGCCAACTGACCACGTCCGGCGTCAAGTCAGGTGCGGCTACGTGCTGCTGCAGGATTGGTCTCCACACATCAGCCAGTGTGTCTGCCGTAGCATGGGGTTGTCGGACAGGACTCTCCGGGACTGGATCTAGCCTGCCGATCGTGTTATCAGCAAATTTGCAGGACACTCTGGCGAAGAAGGCCTTGGTAGTTTTACCGTCCCAGTGGTTCTGGTCTGCGAACCTACGCTTCTGGTAAAGCGCCGCCCTCTCACGCTAATAATCCGCAATCGCGCGGCGCAAACGCTCCAGGGGATGTGACCCCGGTACTTCCTGCAGTGAGAGGGCGTCCAATCCTACTATGATAGTGTCCACAGTGTTAGGGTGTCCGAGCTCCTCATCCAGTAGTCGGCGGTATTGACGATCAAGTCTGCGGCGTTTCTGCTTGTAAGTGTGACGAATTCGGTGCTTACTCCCACGAACTTTGCGCTTGGTGTGGCGAAACACGCGGAGTTTGAAATCGTCCCACATACTAGCCGTGGATTCAGCATCGACCTTGGGCTGCTGTAACTGGTCAAGGAAGTCAAGAAGCAGTTTCGTCGTTCTGAGGTGAACGTTATCCTTCGCATAAGATGGAGGCGGGTATCCTTTCGTCACCTTCTTGATACGTACGTGGTTGTCTGGGTGCTGAGTCCTTAGCTTAACGCCTCGATGGTCCGCTCGGATGCTCGGGTCTACCAGATTAAGTCCCTTAACCCTGAAGAGAAGCTTCGCGTTGACATACCAGCGATCGAGGCGAGAAGACGCCATGCCGTGTCCTGTGACCGGATAATGGTATGTGTGAGTCTCCTGCTGGTGGTGTCGCAGCTTCTCCTGGTTCCAGAAGTTTGGCCGTGCAGCTTCGATGGCCCCAAGCTGCAATGAGCATCCGTAAAGCTTGCGAATCATGGGTAGCGCCTCTTGTCTCATAACTGCGATCTGCTTCTTCGTCTAAAGTGCAATTGAAATCACATCCTTCGGCAAGGAGGATGTCATGGGAAACTGGAGATCGGCCAGCCTTCGAAAGAAGGCCTCCCGCACCGGAGTTTTGTGTGGAGCGTAGATTTTTTTACCACTGCAATATCTTTCCCGTGCACTCGCCCTTGTACTGCCATACAGTGAGAACTCCAATGATTCTGCAAGAGTGGCCCCATGTCCTGGATAGACCCGTATGGGTTGACAAGAACTGCAACTCCCGCCGTCTTGGATTGTTCTGGAAACCAACACGAGCGCCGGCGACTTCCACGTCCAGTTCGAAAGCCCCAGCCGGCAGCATGAAGATCAGTGAAGAATTCCACATCCTGATTCCTTACATGCGATTCTTGTAGAAAAACAATGTCTGTCCCTCCGAAGGCATTATGCGGTCTGACACTCCGGAGCCAGGCGTCCCTATCTGCTGCTGTGGCGCCAAAACCATTCACATTATGCGTAACGCAGCCGATGGCGGAGGTCATCACCCCATCCGTGGCTACACGGGGTTTGGGACCTGGACACATTGTTTTATCGCGCTGTTGGCGGCGGCGCCTCCGTCCGGTCTGATCAGCGCTGAACAGCGCCCTCGTATGATATCGTATGCCCGGGGCATCTAAGACGGGGAAGAAGTCCCCGAGTGTTAGTTGACCGCGTTGAGGTCTACGGCGTTCGCACGCGTGTGACCCCTGTTGCGGTCGATCGGCCCCTCGAAAGATCATACCCATGCTGTGTCTCCTACGAGACCGTTCTCTCCGTCGACGCATGGAGTCGGAGTCGGAGGAAAAAAGGCACTGTGTGCCTTTATTTGCGGATGGGGAGAGCCTGGGGAAACCTCACAGTTTCAGGCCATTCCTCCCATGTGAGACCTGTCTGCAACGTGGTCACCCCGCTCCAGTCTCCAGTCAGAGTCTCTTCACACAGTCGTCGATTTACTGGGACAGTATTATACCAAGGGGTTAAGGACCCCGTAGGAACACAACCCATGGTCGTAGAGCCCCATTGGCATACTGTGTATGGCATCACATGAAGAACAGCCCACTCCTCGTCCGGAATGTGAGCAGGCTGACTTCTCAGATAAGGTTCTCCGATCCATTGACGGAGGGCGCTCCACTGAGCCCGGTCATCTGCCCCTCCCTGCGCTCCCTTTGCCGCTGAAGCATTAATGCTATCAAGCCAGTCACCGCAGAACTTCTGCGCTGCCAGGGGCAGTTCGGTGTCGTCAACCAATCGGCGAATAGCGTCTAGTTGGGACCGCTCCGCCTCCAGACGGCCAGTCCAGGAGTCGTGCGACTGGCAGTAATTTGCCGCTACTTCTGGGAATGGAAGATAGCAGAAACGTTGCCGCAGCGGTGCCATTGAGCTTCCCACCGCATCCATTACATGCGCCATCGATAGTTCATGAGAAGGAGTTCGAGGGAGTGCTAATGCCGCCCTTTCAGACCGGTACCGCGATTGCAACGCCTTGCGGTTCAGATCCAAGGCAATCTTAAGCTTTAGAGAAAATGCCGGAGCGAGTTCAGCGGAGCCTGTGGCTTTGAGGATTGCTTGATAAGCCGCGGCATTTGACCACGGGGAAGGGGGAATACCACTGCAGAGTAGCATCCGGCGGCGCCATTTTCGTGTACCGGAGCCCTGTTGCATATCCATCCACACCCGCAGCCTCATAGATATGGCGCTCAGCCTCGACCATGAGGGACTCCATAATATCTGCCTGATATTCCACCGCGTTGAGGATAGGCCACCCAAGCCGCATATGAACCACATCCAGCCGTTGTCTCATGGTGAGAGCCCGGTGTAAGTGGGCGTTAACCTCGTCCGAGGCCTCCCGAAGATCAAGTGTCTGCCCCTGCACTTTAACAATGAAGTTTGCCTCTAGTGGTTTGGTGACCCGTGGGGGGACACGTCAATGTCTGCTGGTGGCTGAAGTAGCTTCGATGCCAATTCATACTGCTCTGCAATGCCAGCCGCGTAGGAGGGGCCTCCCTCTGCGCGCCACCGGAAGAAGCTTTCGCCATGTTGCACACCATAGAAGTGGTGTTCCTGATGCTTGAGCACCAGAAAGATAGGGAAGACATGAAGACGTCCACAAACTTGGAGATACTCCGATGCTTCTACGTCCGGTAATGCCGTGTACTGTCCGCTTTCATGCGTGTCAGGTAGACCGTCCCCAGACTGCGGGAGATCATAGTCTCTATAACTGTAGAGTTGCATGTGAGCGTCACCGTGCTCGTTCACATCAAGAACTGCTATTGGATATAGGAGGTATTGGGCGTATGTGCGTATATCCTGAGGTCCCGCCCAATGGGATTTAGGTACCCTGGCATCCACAGATCGCATCCGTTCGAGCAAGGAGCGCGTGCAGAGTACTGCAAGAGCGGCTTCATTGGTCGATGGTGGTGCTGTAGCTGGGTGGAGCCTGGCAACTTCCGCTATTGGATTCACCAGCCCCAAAGCACAATCAGCTAGGAGATTTTCCACAAGTAGCGCATAACTACCCCTCTTGCGGTAGTTCGCCTCTGCGAGCATCTCCGCCTTCAAAACCAGTTGAGGAGTGGGGTGGTTGGAGACCGATGCGTACCAAGCCAGGATAGCACATTGCCTCTCTCCAGGGACGTGCACTAACTTCCCCTTTAACCATGACAGCCAATGCATAGCTGCAACCGGAGTGTGGTCCGGTCCTTTGTGGCCCACAAGTACGGGGCTACTGGAAGACGTAGCCTGACCTGGCAGTTGCCTGCGGGGACCGATATTGCTGGGCAAGCTCATCCGAGTGTATATCAGAGCCCACAGACGCTAGGGAGCACAGAAAACTCGGATCCAGGTGTTGAGGCTGGACTCGGTGCGTGCGTGGGGGCCGACGAACCAACGTTGCTCGACAACGAGTGCTCGCTATTCTGATCGGACATGGCTACATCCTCCAGTGCCTCAGAAGGCGCGTTATCGTCCTTGACTTCAAAAATCCGTTCCCCTGTTTCTTCCTCCCACCGGCGAGTTTTTCGCAATGCTTGACGTTGTCTCTCATCAGCAGCGGTATCCGAAGTGACTCGTGGGGCTGCAAGACGTGGGGCAGTTGAAGATGGAGACGTGTCCCCGTCTGCCATCGCCACGTCAGGAGGCTCGGCATGTCCGTGTTCGTAGTCCGGGAAGGTATACGCGGCATCATCCGCTGCAGCAGGCACCTAAGCGGCATTCAGACTCCCGGACTCTGTCAGGTCCTCGTCTGAGTCGTTATCCTCATCCATCGAGGCCTGGTAGCGACCGTATTCACGAGCCTGCTGGCACAATTGAAAATCCGCCTTAGATGCGCCCACTTTCGGCTTTGCTTTGGGTGGTCTCGTAGTGCTGGCTATCCCGCGCGCTAGGTCAATGGGGCCGGTAGTCGGCCCCGACACTAGAGGCGGTGCTGATTTCGAGGCCACGCAAAACGACTTGGATCTTCCGGTTGTTTTTGCTAATACTTTGGTGGTCTTCCGCAGTGTGACGGTCATGCCATCATCGGGTGCCACCGGCTGCTGAGCAGGGGTACGTCTGCAGCAAACCTCGCCGTGTTCTCGTCCTGTCGTGGTTCTGAGGTACTCTCGTGTGGAGGTGGCACAAGTGTACGCAGTACTGCCGGAGAGGACCGTTCCAGTTCCTGTACTAGAGTGCGCCAAAAGGTAGCAAAACTTTCTTCATCTGTATGGCGATATTGAGCAGCCAATCTCACCTGGAATGGATGCACCGATCCGGTGAGTACCCGCCTGCCCCGAGAACGCGCTTCTTGAAGGTGAGTTGCCCGCACCTTGCAGAAGCCCGTTGTGTGCTTAGGACTGTAACAACGAGCACACGGGAGGCGTTGGTACGAGAAATGATGGTGAAGCACAAGGCGCTGCTCCGCAATGATTACCTGCGTCACACCGCGTAGATTAGCCAGGCATTGCTCCTGTTGGAAACGGATGAGACTGTAGCGAGTTTCTTTGGTCTGCTCCGTTTCGGACCGGGTCAGCTCAACGTCTAGGACCGGCACATCCGCAACCTGGGATAGAGTGTTGACCAATGTCATCAGACCAATTTTCTCCGCTCCATGTACACGCACAGAGTATAGTCTACGGAGCTGAGCGTCCGTCTATACTCCATCTTCAACGCCGCTAGAATCCTCAAGTTCAATCAGAACTCGCTGAAGCCGAAGCGTAGCCCCCTTGTAGAATTCCACGACGCGACGTGAGTAAAAGACAAAATTAAAGTGTGATGCCCGTCAAAGTAGAGCGACTTGACATCATGCATCATTCTGTCAATCATTTCACGGCCATGGCGCACGTCATAGTTTGCCTTGAACAATTCTTCAACCAAAGCGAGATGGGTCATGCTTTTCCGCAAGGGAAGCCGTGGGGAATATCGGCTGTGAGCAATGCCTCCAAGTGGTTTTCATGAAATTGTTCCAGGATAGCGTGCCCGACGATAGGCATGGTAGCCTTGAGGAAGTTGGGAGGGTGACCGAGTTCAAAATCGCCTCGTAAATAGGCCATGAGAGCCAAAGTTTCTTGAGGCGTTCTCTTACGCAGCGCGGTGTCAGCGTGGACCCGAGAGGACGTTAAGCATGAGCGGCGGAATTGCGCGAGATGTTCGAGAAGTTTGAGCGTCCGAGATTGGAGCCAGTCATGATTAAGTGTGGCTTCGAGTCGCGGGAGAACCTCTGGATACCAATTAGGTTTGAGCTCTCTTATGGTCGGAAGACCAGTACTGGAGCGTGCGTCGACTGAACTCGCAGCGCGGACCGCAGCTGCGTACGAACGTACAGCAGGGCCCTCGCTCGGGAGGGGGAGCAGTGGGAGGTGGCGTGGCCTCCACCGACGGCCCAGGCGGGTGTGCGTTCGATGGTGCTGTCACATTGTCCTGGGCAACCAGTGGTTGAGGTGATCCCGCCTCTTTTAGAGGAGGGGAAGTTAATGAGCGGGGGAGCGGGCTCCTGCAGCACTCCAGGGTCTGGGTGATGCCGCTGGTGCGATCCCCTTGCGGGGCGTCCGTGGTAGCCATCACTACAGTGACGACTTGGACAGGAGGTCGGTTGCGAGAACTCTCGGGTAGTGGTGGGGAAGGAGCAAATCCTTGTGACGTATCCGAGGCGTTTTGCGAAGTGATTAAACTGCCCATCAGTCAGAATTACGAAGCCACGAGTGTCGAATAGTTTCGTCTGGCAATTCCAACACTTCGTCGACAACAACTTCGGGTATTACGCCAACACGCATGCCTGCTGTTGGTGAAGTTACATCTTCAAAATAGTGCGACACCCGACTTCCACTACCGCTTTCAGCGAGTGCCAGAGATGAACGGCTGAAATCCATTGCCTCCATCAATGCTCGCCGTCTACATAGAGAAGGGATGCCATTCAGCGACTGGATTGTCGACGTGAAGGCGAAGATGTGTGATTGCTTGTCTCTTGCGAAGTATGCTGTCTGCGCTCATGTCGTGACAGCCTCCGTAGATGCAGAAATGCCGCTCCCAGGAATGACGATGGCCACGCGACGCTTCGTCACAAACATGCAGCGTGCTCGTCGCGCTCGACAGTCTAGGCTGATCCAGCACATAGGGCATGAAATACAACCGTAAATAGGGCCCCGGAGTGTGAGTCAGAGCAACGTGCTCAACCAGAACATGGTGCCACGGCGCTCAATAGGTCTCAAATCGCCATCCAACAACGTGTGCGTGTTGAGGCCGTCCATACCGCACTGTTCGATACCACAGCGCGACGTAAAAGTAAACGTCGGCGAATTTTAACTCGTCGAGCCCAAGAGTTGATCGAGCAAGAAAGACTGCGCAGATGAGCACCGCCGTCGGCTTCGTGTAACACCAGTGTATGGCGGGTGCTGGCCGGAAGCTTATTGAATTTGAGATATCGTGCTGTTCTACGGCTTTTCCGCTATTACTCTCGGCTGGGGGCAACAACTCAATCGTGTTTTGACTTCGTTAAGTGCTCCAGGTCGGTGTGACCTGGAGCAGCCCCATTTGAGATTGGCGAAGCCGGTCTTAACGAAGTCTGTGGATGGCCCCGTCGTGTGCTAGCATGTTGGCTGCTAGGCCGGATATTGACTGTCCGTCGATACGAGTATATCGCTCGTATGCATCTGATTTCCACCTTCCAAAGCACTTTATTGCGAGTCGGTCCACTCCGGCAATAAAGAGGGATGTTGCGCCGCCACTGGGCAGTAAGTGAGTGCCGTATTGGTCACAATTTTCTCCGGTTGTTTTAGCTGCTTGTTTGATGGCCTTTGTCATGACAGATGCGGTGATGAATGCGTTTTGGTGAACACTGTATATTGGTGCGTTGTTGGCGATTCCATTTTGCGTTTGGAGATCTGTTATCATCCACGCCGCCCTAACAGGACATGCCCACCATGTGTTGGACCGCTCTAAGATTCTTGTTTCGCCCTTGTTGCTCTGGTCGGTGTTGCTGTCTCGAAAGTGTACCCGCACTAAAGACGCCTCCTCTTCATGTCGTGCCTGTCTTCCGTCTTGAGTTAGGCACTTCACATCCGATCGCCGTAAGATGTATGATTTCTGTTGCCCTCTGTCTTCTAAGTATTCGCTTCGCCGCAACAACAAGAAGTAGCCCAGGAGAGCAACCCCTCACAAGATGCGATCGTGGGAGCTGCTGAAATTGCAGTTTCGGCGCAAGGCACGCAGGATACGTGGGGTGATAGGTTCTTTTGGGTTGGAGATCGCGACACCCTCTGCATCCCTTGCACCGCCATTTGATGTCCTGGGTGTAATCCAACCGCTCGGCCTTGGAATCGTCGATGATACCATGATACTTGGCTGAGTTTGGACATAATGGTAGTGGCAGCGTTTTCATGTTGGGCATCATGGGGTAGCCATCTTGATACTGCAAACAGAGCCAACTGAAGGGATTCGTCATTGCTGTCGCCGGATAGTCATGGCAAGAATCCTCGTCGGTCGCACCAGTCACACCACTCTTTCCACGTACCCGCGTACTTCTTGTGGCTCGCGCCGGTAAGGGAGTTTGATTGTAATTCGGTGAGAATGTTTTGTAGATGCGCCGTAGTTGGTTCGGAATTTGGTCCTGTGTCCATGCAAACGTTAAGTTAGTCCAATCCGTGTTATAGGGTGCTGTCCACGCGCGTGATCTGGCATCGGCAAGAGTGTTACAGTTTCCAGGGAGGTGTCCAGCGAATATGCGAAACCCGAGTGTGACTTCGGCGAGTCCAACAGCCCGGTTGAGTTCTTGTGCGAATTGATTTCTACTGTATAGATTGTTTGTCCATGCCGCTGCACTGGTACTGTCTGTCCATGCCCTGACGTGGATGAGCGATTCACTTGTTTGCTTCCATAAAGGGCCCCAAATCCAGGACGCGAGAGCTATACAAAAGTGCTCTCGAACATTTATGTTGAACCCGTTTGCTCCGGTATCATGTGCAATCAACATTTGCTCGTCTTCATCGTATTTTAGTTGGATAAACCGACGATGTGCTGGATCCAGTACCGCTAGACCTTGATCGCTCGAGTCCATATACAGATGAACATCAATGTTCTGATTCGCGCAAAATATCGATGTAGGTAGTGAACACCATTGGCTTTAAGACAGTATAGCGTCACACCAATCGAGATCTTGCCGCAGCGCCGTGTCAATCGGAATGATTCCCCATCTCGAAATCTTATTCAAAGTAGTCTGTAGTTGTTGGTAAAACGGCTTGGCACTGCGAAGACATGTGGAGACGTGTCGAAGACTGCCCATGAGACATTGTAGGTCGAGTTTTGAGATTTTTGACTTCTGCGATGCGCATCGCACTCGAAGTTGTGCTTTTATGAGTTTTGCAGTGGGCATGGATACTGTCCGCTTTATCGTGTCGAATTCTAACCCGAGGACTTCGATCTTTGTGCTCCAGGATGAAAACTTTTCTCATTGATAACTCGTGGTCCCAACACTGTCATCATCGCAAGTCGCAGGGCAGAGGCAGCTGCATCGAGACGACCTGGCTTGTCTGGTTCCACTAATACGTGATCGTCGACCCATTCATAAGCGAAGAATGGTGTCGTATCTGCTAAGTTGACAGATAGTGTGGCTGGGCTCTCACGACCAACAAGCCAGGATATCGCACCTCCAAAGGCTCCGTAACAGGCAGGAGATCCAGTCCACACAAAGGAAGCGGCCATGTCAATTATAATTGCGCCGTGCTGTGACACCTTGGCTCCCATCCATTGAACGCTCTTTGAAATCATCATAAGATGTCGGAACGAGCTCTTGACGTCACCCTTGAGGATATGGATGATAGCCGTCGGATTCTGCTGATGACAATCCTCAATCCGTCTGGCAATTACTGCAACATGCTGATAGTGTATCGCTGGGAAACTGCACTTGTTTGAAGCATCGTTGGTAGAATTGCCGGTTGGGAACGATAGATCATGGATCAATCATGTCTCAAGTTTAGGATCTGTGTTGGCTTTAGGGTTTAGGGTTTAGGGTTTAGGGTTTAGGGTTTAGTAGAGGAGTTCCTTTGAAAACTAGCCTTACGATCTTTCTGAAACTTTGCACAGGTATGTAATCGACACTGATGGAGTGGCAGAGGAAAAAAGTTGAAAAAGTTAACTGGAAGTTTGTATTAAATGCAAAAACATGCATATCTCGACATCTAACCTTAAACATCTGTTTTTCTCAACGGATTCGAACTCAGCGTAGGCGATTTGATAGGGGTATATTTGGTCAAATCGACCATATGGCGACTGGAACATGCGCAAAAAGGACATATGATGTATGAGAGGTTTTATGATTTTGACCAGGTTTTCATACTGTTTTTGATGGAGTTGATTGCACGTGTGACCTCTCATATGGAATAATGGATACACTCACCTCTCATATAGCATAATGGCTACACTCATTATATGAGTATCTACAACACAGCAGCCGGACCACCAAACTGCGGTGATATATGTTTTTGAACGTCGTGATTTGAACGGTGGTACTCCAGTGTACCAAAGACAGGCGTAACCTTCCCTTTTAGAACTTAGTCAATATTTGAAGTTAACGGATGGAATCTTGGAATATTATTATGTTTTTTGACACGGCGATTCGAACCATTGTAGTGATATGTACCATAGACAGGCGCATAAACAGTTCCGAATAAATCAGTTATTACTTAAAGTCAAAGTGCCACGACTTGGAAACTAATGTTTTCGAATGTGATAGTTTAGCAAATATACTCATGTATGACAGAGACAGGTGAGCCATGTGTCGCGTACATATGTCAATAGAAGAATTCAACCAGTTTGAGTGTGAGAGAAAATATTTATATACATGGAATCGGACAGAAGTACGTATGAGGAGGAAAACACTTATTTTACAGGTGTGTTGGCGGTTAGAGTGAACATCAATGCAATTGTGTGTACGCTGGACTTGTGTCAGGCATATATGTGTATGTATGCGTATATTTGTAAGTGAAAAACGAATGTGTTGTATGAGAGCGTAGAAATAGTGTGAGAATAGTATTTGTTATGACGAAGTCAGTGAAAATTGGTTTGTGTTTGAGGTGGGAATGACGTGTCGTGCAGAATTGGAATAAAATACCGAAAAGAATGTAGACTATTTGTTTGTACGAGTAAAGAAGAAGTTGAAATGTGGTGTGTGAGAGAACTAAGTTTATGAGGATGAATGTGTGATAGATGTAACCATGCAATAGTGTAGAGTAGATTTTGAAATGGTATAGAACGAACATAAAGAAAGTGTATCAGATAAAGGTGGAGATACTGTTTGCATACGTAGAGATGAAGTGAAAGTGTGCATAGCAGATGGAAGCGAGTAAAAGGGAATGTTGTGTGATAGCAAAACGAGTAGAAACTGAAGGAGAAGAAGAAGAGTAAGATGGTAGTATTTAGTGAGCGTGTTTGCAAATTGAGAGATGGTGTGTATGTGAAAATATGTGTAGATAGAATTGGTAGGGGTGTTTTGGGAAGTATTATATGAAACAGATTTGTGTGTAAGAAAAGGTGGAAGGAAATGGTTATGTGCGTGTAGATATAGTGTGTATTTGGATAAGTTTGTGTGTGGTGTAATGATTAGTGGTAGAAGATGTTATTTGAAAGGTTTTTGGGTATATTTGAGGGTGTAAAGATGTATGAATATGTTAAAAGAATTAAAATGGATGTTATTATAGTGTAAGAAGATATGTTTTGTGTATGTTGTGCAGAGTTATGTGCATGGAAGAGTAGTGAGTAGGAAGTGGTGAATGAATATAATCGTTGAAGGATGTAGACGTAGACAATATGTGTATTAATAAGGTGTGGGTAGAAAAGATTAGAGTTTTGTAGATATATGTATTAGATGTAATGATTGTATGGGTATGTAGATTGTTAAAGTAGAAATTGAGGTAATAAGTTTTATTGGTGGAGAAGTATATGTTGTGAAAAGTAGTTGAATGTGTAGAAGATAGAAATAGTTGAGATTTAAATAGAGCAAATGAGTTTGTAGAGATTTGTTGATGTAGATAGTTGAAATAATATATATAGTAAAGAATAAAGAGTATAGAGTATGGCATGTGTAGAGTGTAGAGTGTAGTGTGTAGTGTGTAGTGTGTAGTGTGTAGTGTGTAGTGTGTAGGGTGTAGTGTGTAGTGTGTAGGGTGTAGGGTGTAGGGTGTAGGGTGTAGGGTGTAGGGTGTAGGGTGTAGGGTGTAGGGTGTAGGGTTTAGGGTTTAGGGTTTAGGGTTTAGGGTTTAGGGTTTAGGGTTTAGGGTTTAGGGTTTAGGGTTTAGGGTTTAGGGTTTAGGGTTTAGGGTTTAGGGTTTAGGGTTTAGGGTTTAGGGTTTAGGGTTTAGGGTTTAGGGTTTAGGGTTTAGGGTTTAGGGTTTAGGGTTTAGGGTTTAGGGTTTAGGGTTTAGGGTTTAGGGTTTAGGGTTTAGGGTTTAGGGTTTAGGGTTTAGGGTTTAGGGTTTAGGGTTTAGGGTTTAGGGTTTAGGGTTTAGGGTTTAGGGTTTAGGGTTTAGGGTTTAGGGTTTAGGGTTTAGGGTTTAGGGTTTAGGGTTTAGGGTTTAGGGTTTAGGGTTTAGGGTTTAGGTTTAGGGTTTAGGGTTT